>OX422212.1:339369370-339811870 GCA_949130495.1 Sambucus nigra | reverse complement strand
TATGGGCTTTCAAAGATGAGTTTTTTGTTTCAAAACCAGGATTCCCCATTGTTTTAGATATTCAAACCCTAAGCGTGATATGGCTTTGTAGATCTATAAATGTTATCATGTATTATAAATTCAATTTTGTTCTTATGTTTTGCAAATTTTCAAAACCTAATTTCACTTTTTTTAAAGCCCTAAGCAGGTATGAAGTCGTAATCGGTTCTTTTGTTGGATTGTTTGCTTTATACAATATGTTTGATTGGGGTTATTTCAATATAGTAATAGAGGTAAATTATTTTGGTTTAATGGTTTGGTTGAAACATGCAACTTTCTGTTGATGGCTCACACTTGAACATAATATCTTCAATGTTATATTTTCTTAATAAACTTGAGACACATCAAAATTTGTTTTGTTGATGTTTTCTTTCCCAATTGTTTTATTGTTCATTTTTACAATTCTTTTATTAGGTTGTACTCACTCAGCTTTGATTGGGGGTTTAAAAATTCTGTAATGAGGATTGAGCTAAATATGTTTAATATGTACTCATTTGACTATTATTATTTTATTTGTTCTAATTATAGGTGCTTTATGGTTATCAGTATTTGAGCCTTACTTTAGTTAGATTTTGAACCAATTATCAGTATTTGAGTTATTTTGCTAACGTAAGAGTAACTGTTTTTGATTTTTGGCCCCATTTGGAACCCTTCTTCACATGGTTTTATTGAAGTATGTGAATCAAGAAGCGAATTAATCATGTTTTTTATAGTTATCAATATTTGAGCCTTACTTTAGTTAGATTTTGAACCAGTTATTAGTATTTGAGTTGGGTTTGCTAACATAAGAGCAATTGTTTGTGGTTTTGGGCCACATTTGGAACTATCCTTCACATAGTTTTGGTGAAGTGTGTTGTGAGTGAAAATAATCACAATGAATAAATCTAAGCTACTTAGAACTAAACAGGGAATAAAATTAACCTCACAACAAAAGGATTTAAATGGTTCAGAAACTACCTACGTCCAGGGGGTGTTTTTCTATTTATACTAATTCTTTATAATTCGTGAACAAAGAATTACATTCCCCCTTGCCCCCAGTGATGTATCCATGTATAATAATAAGCATGGTTGAATTACGTTCAAACTCTCCCACTTGTTGGTTGGCTCGTTTGTTGATCCATGTTGATCTCCTTCGAGATTATAGATAACAAGATTGAGCTTTCCAGGTTTATCGCACGTGACATTAATCTTGACTTGAGCAACACATATTATATTTCTAAGTTGGGCCTATTTGGGTGGCTAAAATTTGGGCCCTTAGGGTTTTCTCCACACAATTGTCCCTGAAATTATTTGACAACAACGAGCTAAAGGATTTTATATGCTTTCTTAACCCAAATGATTAGTTCATAACAATTCAGCATTTGAGTTTTTGTGGGGGCATGCTTCTTAATTAACAAGTTATGGTGAGGGGTACGTAGGTATTTAGTCCAAAAATAAACCACCAGTTGCTTTGATGATTTTGAACTCTATTCTATATGATTAGACTTCTGAAATTTTACTTATGTTAACTCAAAGAGACACGGCACCATTGTTCTTTCTTCACTCAAAAAGATCATTTGGAGCATTCATCTTTACAATCTTCCCATAAGTTCGCTATGATCTTGCTTATTCATCTTGTGCCTGTTCTGAGTAACTGATTTTCATCTTCTCTATTATTATTGAGTAGTCCTTTTTTCATCAAAAATGGTTTACACTGTTAATGACAGGATGATGGGTGAGTTCAGGAAAGTATATTCGATTCCCCCTTGGGTAATGATTGAGTGCGCCCCCGTTCCCAAAAATTGTGTTGTTGCTAAGGGTGGTCATTGGATTCACACCCTCTCAGTGGCTGAAGGGGGGATAACATTTCCCCCTAATAAACTATTTTTTAAATTTGGTGAGTTTTTTAGTGGTTCCTGCCCAATGTTCCCCCAATACATGGAATTTTCTCAATGGAGTTCATCGAATTATGGAGTTATATGGGACCAAGATTTGGATTTCAGAGATTAGGAATTGCTACTCCCGGTCCCACACCACGAATGAAATTTTATATTTAAAGGCAAGGAATGTCGACAGAGTATTAGTTGTCAATCTTCTTAATTCCAATAAAGGTTATTGGGATCAAGGTTTTCTATGCCCGGGGAGGGGAAGTGATATAGGTTGACATTTATTTCCCTTGTACTGAGATTTAATTAGTTAAGTTATTTATAATGAATTTTTTCCTTTCTCTTGTCCAGCTTAATCAAAAAAGAAAGATCCTTCTTCTTCTCACTTCAACAGGGAGAAGCTAATCAAGGTTTGTAATTTGATAAGTCCATTGGTCACTGGTGGGGATCACCCAAGGTCCGCATATTTTGTATTAGAATATATTAATTCTACCAATAGCTTCACATCTCGTCCAGTGGAAACAATACCTAAGGTTCCTCTCCCTTATATAAGCGAGAGCACTTCTACCTTTTTTTACTTTGAGTCTTTGAACGTTGAGTCTATTCTCCTTACTGAGGAAGAGATAATGGCTCCTAGGAAGAGACTTTTATTGGTTGATTATGATGATATGGCCCTTCCTTCCCCCAAGGCCAATATTCTAAGAGGACTGGTCCTGAGTGTGCCTCTACCCCTATATCTATGTCGAACCCTTCAATCCAAGAAAATAGTAGGAAGGAGAAGGCCCATTAGTCTTTAACATATATGGTGCCTTCCAAGAAGGGTGATTCCCATAATTATGTGAGGACTCACCAAGTGATGTCAGTGGCAAACTACCCCTCTTTGGCTTTTGGCCTGCTCAAGGTTGGAGTTCTCGTGCCTGATCGCGAGAAAGTTAATCAACTGACGCACTATCAACTTTCTACCCTCACTGCTCAGGCATTGTCTCTGGTAAAGTAAAATTTCTAACTACTCTATTTGGGTTGTTGAACCTTTTAGAATCCTGACATAATCTTTGTTATCTTTTGTTCACTTTGTGGTAAATTTTATCACTATTTTGGAGAAGCGCTTCGAGCAACCCAAGTTAGACAACCTTAACGTTTCCTTAAAGAAATTTCAATCTCCCTTGGCTACCGTTCAGAAGGCTTACGAGGCTGAGAAGTCATCCACCAACTTGGTGATGACTTCCGTAAAGGAGGATTTTGCTCTGCTTGAAAGTAACTTTGATAAGCTAAAGACTGATCACGACCAGGTGGTGGTCGAGCGTGATCTATTGAAGAAGGATCAAACATAAGATTTGGATACTGCTAAGGATGCATGATATGACAATGGCTTTAGTGAGGCTTATGGCGGAGCCAAACGTCAGTTGGGCTTTATCTAGGGCTGCAAACGAATAGAGCAGAGCCGAGTTTGAGTCGAGCTTAGCTAAGCTCGTTTAATTAAACGGGCTTAAAATTATGTTCAACCTCAGTTTATTTAGTAAATAAATGAGCCAAATATGAGATTTAAACGAGGCGAACATGAGATGATCTCGATCAACTCGATTTTAAGAGGCCTAATCGAGCTCGTGTATGCCTTAAAACCTGAACATGAGTTGATCCTATCGATCATATTTTTTAAACGACTTCAAAATATTATTTAAGCTTGGTTTGTTTTCTTAATAAACGTGCCGAGCTCGAGATCTAATCTAGCCAAGCACGAGTTGTTCATGAACAACTCGATTCGTTTGCATCCATCGCTTTATCCGAAGTTCCAACTTCAAGAAAGGTTGGGAGGCTTCTCTGACGAGGTCCAATGTTCCGTCTGAATCTGAAATTTTTAGTGAGCAGCATATTGCTTCCCCACCAAGGGCAGATGAAGATGTTCAGGGTGACCAGGAATCTTCTGATTTTACTCAAGGCAAAGGTCCAGAAACGAAAGAAAAGGTGAAGGAAAAGGAATCCCAAAGCTAGTTAGGAATAGTTAGATTGTGATCCTTTGTTTTTCCCTTAGTTCTCATTTGTAAGGGCCTTTTTTATTTTTATTATAATGAAAGACTTTTTCTAATGTTTGATCTTGTCTTCCATTAATTCTTAATTCATTTCTTTTACTTCTTGTAGCATAGTAATGTTCCTGGATAAATTCCTTCTTTTGATGGTAATTTAGATATCATTGTTGGTCGGAAAGCTAGTGTACAATCTTATCGTGCTTTCACTTCTGCTCAAAAGTCTCTTCAGAAGATAAATAAGGCTTATAAGTAGCAATTTGCCTTAATAGCCAAACTGAAAGATGATATGAAGGACCTCGACAACATGGGTACCCTTATGCAGGAGGAGATGAATTCCCTAAAAAGGTAGCTTACTGAGGCAAAGGACATTGGTGATGTCGGTGCTCTTTTACAAGCCAAAAATAATTCTCTCAGGAAAAAGCTCGCCAAGGCTAAAGAAGACCTAAAAAAGGAAGGAGTTATAAAAATGGGACTTAGTCGTGACATAATCAAGCTTTGTTATGTTCTTATCCTAAAAACTTACTCAGGGTAGAAAACAAAAGCGTTAAAGAATTCTGGGGGTCCAATTCATATTTTTTAAAACACAAAAACACGTGTTTCTTAGGTAATCTTAGCCCCACACGTGTTGTATTTATATTGGTTAGATTTGTGTTTAATTTTTGTGTTGAAATTAAGAACGAATCTCAGGCCTCAGATCAAAGCTATTAACGTTCTGCATGCGTTCTAAGCTAATCCATATGAGCCAAATAAGGACCAATCATCATTCGTTTAATCACCACTTGTATTCAATCATGAGGAAACCTTGTTAGTCCAAAAATTAAACCCCAAAGTGTTTTCTCCTAGACACCATACATCCAAAACTTCTAGTTTCATATACCAGAAAACCCTAACTTAAGTGTTAGATCTTGGGTTTCTGTGAGTAATGGTCTTGTGGTATTTTGACGTTTGAAGACCTCTCCAAACTAGTTGTCTCCCTTAGAAACTATAATTAAGAAAAACTTGAGTTTCTCGATAGAAATCTTGAGGTTTCCTAAAGAGAATATCACACAACTTTTTCTAGGTTTTTTTATCACTCTTGGATCTTTAAATTTGTTGTTATTTTCTAAAAGATCCTTCTCTATTTTCAACTTTTTTTGAAAAATAGACTTCTAATTTTTCAAAGTGATTTCGAAGACGTTTATGTCTCTCAGATTGTATTTCACATTTTGTGAAATAAAGTTGTATATAAATAAAAGTTGATACATATAGGATCTTGGCTCTTTTTAATAGCAAGATTATTTTTCTGATTCGATTTGAAAAAGAAGTCTAAGTTTCAGAAATAGTTCTTGCATGTCATATAGAAGTTTTATGATTCATAGGATTATGTCTGTATAACTATTCTGAGTGGTGTGATTTGCATTTCTTCATTTAGTTCACATCACGACCACCTACACTCTCACATGAACACTTAGTATATTGGTTCTTTTTGAGAAAGTGGGTGTTGTAAGAGCTGCTACAATCAGTGGACAAGGGCAAAGAAAGGAAGCTGATGTGGGAGATCAAAATCAAGTCAGAAGCCTTTGAGAGTGGAGTAACTCGTGTAGGTATATTTTTTTTACTTAGATTTAGGATCTTGATTTACATGCTTAGTACTGTTACTTGTATTGTTATTGTTTCTAGTGATTTTTTAATTTTTCTCCATAGAGGGGGCCGTGGATCTTTCCCTTACTTTAGGATTTTACCACGTTAAAAATCATGTGTTCTTTTGCTTAAGTGTTCTTAATTTCTTGTGTGAATAGTTTCTCACTTAAGAGTTAGTGATATGTTTTAATTTTAAAAACCTAACGTAATCAAACTAAAAAATCTAGAATACGTATTTAAAACCTGTTCAAAACACATTTTGTGTAAATTTTTCAAAAAGAGTTTTGTTCCGGGAGTTTATTATCGGAGCTTGCTTAATCTATAACAGTTTTTTATTAACTTAGTAAATCACCAAGAAAGTTTTGGTGATTTACATCAAACATTTTAATGAGTTCGTTTCTTACTGATTATACCAATCAAGAAGTTAGATTCTTTTATTAATTCCACTTATTTCTTCATGTGCTTGCACGTTGTAGTGTAGAATTACACAAAAACTTAAATTTTGTGTTAGCTTTCTTAAAAACATGTCGATGAATGTTCTTTATAATCTTTGTGAAAACAATGTTTTTCTCTAATTTCTACCTACAAATATGTTGCTTTCATCCTCGTGATATTTTACAACTAAATCATTTTTTTATAATTGTGAAGCAACTATTAAGTGAGCGTACGATTAGTGTTCTTAGCTGATATTTCTGTTATAGAAATGCTACTCGTGGGAAGTGCTTCTCACCACTAATTACACATGGGACCCCCTTAGGGCATGACACCCATGCCCTCCGAGAAGAAAAATGAATCTGTGTGGAGTTAAGTCCAAGAATATATTATCATATAGATAACAAATGATTAGGGAAGTCTCCACCTAAAGGGGGGCTCACACAATGATTTTACAAATAACAAGTGTCTTCCCCTAGGTGGGGTGGGGTTTAGAAATAAAGTGGATAACCTTGTCCAAATTATATTATGTTACAAATTAGTAAAATATCTCTCCCCCTCCATAAACGTAGGTAATTTAATGAAAACACCCCTAATGTGTCTCTTTTGTGTGATTTGTTATGGTCTCTTTGTTATTTGTTCACATTTTGGATTGTGTGAGTGATTATAAAAAATTGTGAGTTTTTGCACTTTCACTTGGCATCGCTATGGGAAATGATTTTTTTTCCAATCTCACCAGCCAAATATCGATTCCATGGCCAACACCCAAGAGGAGAATTGCGATTCACATGATATCGATGAGAATGGATACATGTCACTACCATTAAGAAGAATGAGGTTTGTTGTTCACTCCCAGTGCGATTAAAGGATGGCATGTTCCTATTACCATCCCAAATAAGATTAATCACATGGAGGGTACTGATATCACCATCATTTTCATGTCTCTACAATGATTGAAGCTTATGAGTAACGTCTATGCGAGCAGGAAATTGCTTATTGGAGGCAAAAGGATAACAATTAAGCTTTTTATTATTTATAGAAGGTAAAGCGAGAGTTTTTAAATGAAAATAACCGAAACCATGACGTTGTTCGCACTCGCATCCCTCGGACAAGTAAAACTCGTAGACAATGAAGGAGTACACAACTCCTCGAGGGGCAATTATCGTAAGGTAAAAATTATGTCGAATCTCAAAGGCTTAAATACAGGTGTGAAAATCAAATAAGAAGTTTTATTCAAATGGATTTGGGTGGATATGTAATGCAGGTGTGACACCCCGACTAATTAAATACCGGGTAGCTACTCCTTTATTAAATCAATACAAAATGCCAAGTTGGTCCAGTTAATAGCATCACTGTCGAAAATATTTTTAATGATTACTAACCACCTAGTATTTAAAAAGTGAGTTGTCAAATTTTAAATTAAATCTGATTAACATGCAATAAATGAAATATAGAAATGTAACACAACCATTCACGATAAAGTCCAACTATAATGAATCAACAATTAAAGATGAGTCTCGAGGAAATACTCCTCACAACAATCCCAATATGAAATGAAATAGAACAAGTCTGCATCCTGAATTAATTACAAAACCAAAGTCTGAATAACTGAAATATAAAATGAAATGTCTCTAAAAGAAATGGGCAACATGCCCTACAAGTGATGAAATCTGAATATAGAGTCAAGGCAAATGAAGCGTCTACTAGCAAGGCCTTGTAACTTCCATAACAGCTACAGCTCGTCACCTGATTGGAAATACTATGCATGGTGTCCTTGTGGTTGGGCACCTAGAAATGGTTTTTACAAAAAGATAGATTTGAAAGCAAAACGGGTCAGAGCCCAAATGTGGAGAGTATTTTAAAAACAGCAAGTGCTTTAATAACAATTAAAATAATGAATGCAAGATACATGTTAGGACGTGCTCTCACATGAAATACTCACCTCTCGTCCAACAGTGCACTCCTAACGTTCCTGTACCCATACATGTGTTATTTATCTAACTTAAACCATCATAAGTTCTAACCCAACTACTCGATTCATAATATGAATTCCCAATGTTATTACTTAAATAGATAGCTTTACTTGAACTCGGATTCTCAATTGTTAGCATTACCGTTTACTGGAGGTTATCCCCTTATTTATCTTCTCATGGAGTTACTATAAATGATTCTCATAAATAAACATCACAATTCCTTTTCATTCAACCGTATATTATTCGCATCATAAATATATAATATAAGCACCCCGAGGCTAAGCTGCGGTGCACACATACTCTGCTATCCATCCTGGTACATCACGTACATAAGGATTACAAATTCCGAATCTCTCAGGAATTGTTAGAATAAACACCACACACAAAAATGGAGGCGAACATAATTCAACATATCCATGGTCACGTACATACCTACACTCCATAGTCAGCTGGCTTAATAACTCACAATTAAGTCATTCCCTTGAACTATGTCCTCTAGGTACCAAACTAAATCCGGGCACACAAGGATTAGAAGGCCCTAAGCGAACGTAAACCTCCCGTGATAGCAAGTATGGTAGGTATGTCATACATATAAGATCATATACTAAGCATGCACACATCTTAGATATCTCAATATTAATAAAGGTATTTTCTACATCCTTATACCATTATCCCAATTGTATACATTTTTAGTCTTCTGATAATATATAATGTAGATTGTCGACACATCTCACGTCATAGATTCGTATACTTAAAACCTATCTCAAAGGGGTTACTAAGTTTCCTATTATTCCCACATATTACATCATTATTCTTAAGGTCCTTACTTCTGCCCCAAACCTCAATTCATCAACTTATTCAAAATTACCTATTAATCCTAATATTATCTCACTCATCGAGCTTCATTAGCTTTTAGAATAATTCCTCGAATTAAATTCTAATTAAGGTCCAAACTTTATAACCATACCTACTGGTCTTCCTTAAGTCTAAGGATATTCATAAGGTCTCCAATAATATTTTCCAAGGGTTAACATCATTAAAATTTAACTAGGGGAAATTTTACTCTTTATGGGAAGGTCGATCGATCGACTGATGAATGTCGATCGATCGAACGCACCAGGTAGGCTGCGGACTGCTTCGTTTTGCAGTTTTAAAATCATCTCAAAACACCATTAACAAGCATGAAACTCTAAGATAACGTTATAATATCATCATACAACCATCCTACAACAGTGTTAACGTTCTAAAACCAATAATTGATCATTCAAGGGCTTTGTTTGGATCAAATCTTCATCAAGAATTCCAGTTTTCTATTTCTTTCAAGAACATTAATAAACTTCTTCTAAAATCCATTTTTAGATCATCAATGGTTCTGTTTTGAATGCATAATTCGTCCAGAATGTTTCTACATGCAATTCCTAACATATTTCATAGTTTTAATCCTCAAATTCATGGGTCTAATCAATCTTCCAAGATAAGTTTGATGATTATCCTAAACATGGAAAAGCATATCATTGAATCAATTATAATTAAACCACTTGCCTCTAATCTTTCTCTGAATTTGATGTTGAATCTTGAAGGCTGAGTTGTTCTCCCTCTCTCTTTCTGCATAAGTCTCTTCTCTCTCTCTCTCTACAAGTTCTTCTTTAAGGATGATGACAATGGAGGTGGGGTTGGTTTTTGGCAAGTTGGAATTATTTCTTAACTTCTCCCGTAGCCCATTAAGTCCCTTAGTGTAGTTAGTGGGTTTAGTGGATAAAGAATAAGTCAGATTTTTGTTTCTAATTTTCGTGGGTTTTAATTCCCAAATTTCCGAAATTACCAAAATGCCCTTTTAAATTACCGATATGGCCCAATAATGCCCCGGGACCCAAACTTAACCCCCGGCTAGTGTTTTCTGACTATTTCGACTCTTCCGGACACGTTGGCGCACTCAAAATGACCATACGGTTAATAGAAATAAAATTCACTTTTTAATTAAATAATTACTTTACGAACGCGACTGTCACACGCGTCTCAACAAAATTTCTCAAATTATCGTATTTCAATCTCGCGACAATTTCAATAGTTACAATATTAGTATATTGCCATATATACACATTATAATCAAATACTAACTCACATCTCGTTAATATTTTATCCGGATTAATTCTCAATTAATTCACATTTAATTCAATTAATCCCATAAATAAATATCGATAAAAATGCGGGGTATTACATACTTCCCCCCTAATAACATAATTTCATCCCGAAATTCGGAACTAAAAAGTACCTGGTAAAAACAACTCTGGATAACGTTCGCGCATCTCATCCTCGTGCTCCCATGTGGACTCCTCGACATTATGATGTCGCCACTGAACACGCACTAACGGGACTATCTTTGACCGTAGTTTCCGCTCACTTCGGTCCAAAATAGCAATCGGCCCCTCCTCGTAGGAGCTATCGGGCTGGAGATCGATGTCCTCCAAATCAATGTGAGAATGAGCCAAATCGTCTCTAAGATATTTCCTTAGCGAGGAAATATGAAACACATCGTGAATCCGACAAATGCTCTGGTAACCCAAGTCTATACGCAACCGGCCCAATCCGCTCAATGATAGGAAATGGTCCCACATATCTCGGTGCCAGCTTTCCCTTCTTCCCAAATCGCATAATCCCCTTCATAGGAGATACTCTGAGTAAAACCTGGTCCCCCACTTGGAACTCTCTGAAGAACCTCTTCGCATCAGCATAGCTCTTCTGCCGATCCTCAGCTACCTGAATGCGACTTCGTATCAATTCTATCCTCGCCGAAGTATCCTGAATCACTTCCGGCCCAAGTAGTTTGTTGTCCCCCACCTCCAACCAACATGCTGGGGAACGACAAGGTCTACCGTACAACGCCTCAAATGGAGCCATACCAATGGTGAACTGGTAGGAGTTGTTGTAAGCAAACTCCACCAGTGGAAGATACTGCTCCCATCAACCCCCGAAGTCAATGATGCACATCCGCAACATGTCTTCCAATATCTAATTTGTACATTCGGTTTGCCCATCGGTCTGCGGATGATAAGCCGTACTCAACCGTAATTCCGTGCCCATGGCCTCCTGAAAAGTTTCCCAAAACCGTGAAACAAATATCTTGTCTCGGTCAGACACGATATTTAGGGGCACACCGTGAAGTCTCACTATCTCTGCAATAAAGAGCTGGGCATACTGTCCCGTAGTGTAGTCTGTCCTTACGGGTAGAAAATGAGCGACTTTGGTCAACCTGTCCACAATTACCCAAATGGAGTCGTGACCTCTCTGTGACGTAGGCAACCCCGTGATAAAGTCTATGGAGATGCTCTCCCACATACACATCGGGACCTCTAATGGCTGTAGAAGTCCTGCCGGTCTCTGATGGTCCACTTTTACCAGCTGACAAGTGGCGCATTTAGAAACAAACACGGCAATATCTCTCTTCATCCCGCTCCACCAATACTGTCTTCTCATGTCTTGGTACATTTTATCCCCTCCGGGATGTACCGCGAACCGTGAGCTGTGCGACTCTGCCATCACCTCGTGCCGCAATTCCTCCCCTTCCGGAACTACCAATCTCCCATTGAAGCGTAATCCCCCGTCTGAGATAACGGTATAGGACTCGGCTCCCTCGGTTAATAATCGGACTATCTGCTCCTGACAGAATGAGTCATCTGCTTGTGCCTTTACCACTCTCGTGACAATCTGCGGTGTAACAGTCATCACCGATATGAATGATCGGGCCACTGATTTTCATCTTGTGCCTGTTCTGAGTAACTGATTTCATCTTCACTATTCTTATTGAGTAGTCCTTTTTTCATCAAAAATGGTTTACACTGTTAATGACAGGATGATGGGTGAGTTCAGGAAAGTATATTCGATTCCCCTTTGGGTAATGATTGAGTGCGCCCCCGTTCCCAAAAATTGTGTTGTTGCTAAGGGTGGTCATTGGATTCACACCCTCTCAGTGGCTGAAGGGGGGATAACATTTCCCCCTAATAAACTATTTTTTAAATTTGGTGAGTTTTTTAGTGGTTCCTGCCCAATGTTCCCCCAATACATGGAATTTTCTCAATGGAGTTCATCGAATTATGGAGTTATATGGGACCAAGATTTGGATTTCAGAGATTAGTAATTGCTACTCCCGGTCCCACACCACGAATGAAATTTTATATTTAAAGGCAAGGAATGTCAACAGAGTATTAGTTGTCAATCTTCTTAATTCCAATAAAGGCTATTGGGATCAAGGTTTTCTATGCCCGGGGAGGGGAAGTGATATAGGTTGACATTTATTTCCCTTGTACTGAGATTTAATTAGTTAAGTTATTTATAATGAATTTTTCCCTTTCTCTTGTCCAGCTTAATCAAAAAAGAAAGATCCTTCTTCTTCTCACTTCAACAGGGAGAAGCTAATCAAGGTTTGTAATTTGATAAGTCCATTGGTCACTGGTGGGGATCACCCAAGGTCCGCATATTTTGTATTAGAATATATTAATTCTACCAATAGCTTCACATCTCGTCCAGTGGAAACAATACCTAAGGTTCCTCTCCCTTCTATAAGCGAGGGCACTTCTACCTTTTCTTACTTTGAGTCTTTGAACATTGAGTCTATTCTCCTTACTGAGGAAGAGATAATGGCTCCTAGGAAGAGACTTTTATTGGTTGATTATGATGATATGGCCCTTCCTTCCCCCAAGGCCAAGGTTCTAAGAGGACTGGTCCTGAGTGTGCCTCTACCCCTATATATATGTCGAACCCTTCAATCCAAGAAAATAGAAGGAAGGAGAAGGCCCATTAGTCTTTAACATCTATGGTGCCTTCCAAGAAGGGTCATTCCATAATTATGTGAGGACTCACCAAGTGATGTCAGTGGCAAACTACCACTCTTTGGCTTTTGGCCTGCTCGAGGTTGGAGTTCTCGCGCCTGATCGCGAGAAAGTTAATCAGCTAACGCACTATCAACTTTCTACCCTCACTGCTCAGGCATTGTCTCTGGTAAAGTAAAATTTCCAACTACTCTATTTGGGTTGTTGAACCTTTTAGAATCCTGACATAATCTTTGTTATCTTTTGTTCACTTTGTGGTAAATTTTATCACTATTTTGGAGAAGCGCTTCGAGCAACCCAAGTTAGACAACCTTAACGTTTCCTTAAAGAACTTTCAATCTCCCTTGGCTACCGTTAAGAAGGCTTATGAGGCTGAGAAGTCATCCACCAACTTGGTGATGACTTCCGTAAAGGAGGATTTTGCTCTGCTTGAAAGTAAATTTGACAAGCTAAAGACTGATCACGACCAGGTGGTGGTCGAGCGTGATCGATTGAAGAAGGATCAAACAGAAGATTTGGATACTGCTAAGGATGCATGATATGACAATGGCTTTAGTGAGGCTTATGGCGGAGCCAAACGTCAGTTGGGCTTTATCTAGGGCTGCAAACGAATCGAGCAGAGCCGAGTTTGAGTCGAGCTTAGCTAAGCTCGTTTAATTAAACGGGCTTAAAATTATGTTCAACCTCAGTTCATTTAGTAAATAAACGAGCCAAATATGAGATTTAAACGAGGCGAACATGAGCTGATCTCGATCAACTCGATTTTAAGAGGCCTAATCGAGCTCGTGTATGCCTTAAAACCTGAACATGAGTTGATCATATCGATCATATTTTTTAAACGTCCTCAAAATATTATTTAAGCTTGGTTTATTTTCTTAATAAACGTGTCGAGCTCGAGATCTAATCTAGCCAAGCACGAGTTGTTCATGAAAAACTCGATTCGTTTGCATCCATCGCTTTATCCGAAGTTCCAACTTCAAGAAATGTTGGGAGGCTTCTCTGACGAGGTCCAATGTTCCGTCTGAATCTGAAATTTTTAGCGAGCAGCATATTGCTTCCCCACCAAGGGCAGATGAAGATGTTCAGGGTGACCCGGAATCTTCTGATTTTACTCAAGGCAAAGGTCCAGAAACGAAAGAAAAGGTGAAGGAAAAGGAATCCCAAAGCTAGTTAGGAATAGTTAGCTTGTGATCCTTTGTTTTTCCCTTCGTTCTCATTTGTAAGGGCCTTTTTTATTTTTATTATAATGAAAGACTTTTTCTAATGTTTGATCTTGTCTTCCATTAATGCTTAATTCATTTCTTTTACTTCTTGTAGCATAGTAATGTTCCTGGATAAATTCCTTCTTTTGATGGTAATTTAGATATCATTGTTGGTCGGAAAGCTAGTGTACAATCTTATTGTGCTTTCACTTCTGCTCAAAAGTCTCTTCAGAAGATAAATAAGGCTTATAAGTAGCAATCTGCCTTAATAGCCAAACTGAAAGATGATATGAAGGACCTCGACAACATGGGTACCCTTATGCAGGAGGAGATGAATTCCCTAAAGAGGTAGCTTACTGAGGCAAAGGACATTGGTGATGTCGGTGCTCTTTTACAAGCCAAAAATAATTCTCTCAGGAAAAAGCTCGCCAAGGCTAAAGAAGACCTAAAAAAGGAAGGAGTTATAAAAATGGGACTTAGTCGTGACATAATCAAGCTTTGTTATGTTCTTTTCCTAAAAACTTACTCAGGGTAGAAAACAAAAGCGTTAAAGAATTCTGGGGGTCCAATTCATATTTTTTAAAACACAAAAACACGTGTTTCTTAGGTAATCTTAGCTCCACACGTGTTGTCTTTATATCGGTTAGATTTGTGTTTAATTTTTGTGTTGAAATTAAGAACGAATCTCAGGCCTCAGATCAAAGCTATTAACGTTCTGCATGCGTTCTAAGCTAATCCATATGAGCCAAATAAGGACCAATCATCATTCGTTTAACCACCACTTGTATTCAACCATTAGGAAACCTTGTTAGTCCAAAAATTAAACCCCAAGGTGTTTTCTCCTAGACACCATACATCCAAAACTTCTAGTTTCATATACCAGAAAATCCTAACTTAAGTGTTAGATCTTGGGTTTCTGTGAGTAATGGTCTTGTGGTATTTTGACGTTTGAAGACCTCTCCAAACTAGTTGTCTCCCTTAGAAACTATAATTAAGAAAAACTTGAGTTTCTAGATAGAAATCTTGAGGTTTCCTAAAGAGAATATCACACAACTTTTTTTAGGTTTTTTTTATCACTCTTGTATCTTTAAATTTGTTGTTATTTTCTAAAAGATCCTTCTCTATTTTCAACTTTTTTTGAAAAATAGACTTCTAATTTTTCAAAGTGATTTCGAAGACGTTTATTCTCTCAGATTGTATTTCACATTTTGTGAAATAAAGTTGTATATAAATAAAAGTTGAGACATATAGGATCTTGGCTCTTTTTAATAGCAAGATTATTTTTCTGATTCGATTTGAAAAAGAAGTCTAAGTTTCAGAAATAGTTCTTGCATGTCATATAGAAGTTTTATGATTCATAGGATTATGTCTGTATAACTATTCTGAGTGGTGTGATTTGCATTTCTTCATTTAGTTCACATCACGACCACCTACACTCTCACATGAACACTTAGTATATTGGTTCTTTTTGAGAAAGTGGGTGTTGTAAGAGCTGCTACAATCAGTGGACAAGGGCAAAGAAAGGAAGCTGATGTGGGAGATCAAAATCAAGTCAGAAGCCTTTGAGAGTGGAGTAACTCGTGTAGGTATATTTTTTTTACTTAGATTTAGGATCTTGATTTACATGCTTAGTACTGTTACTTGTATTGTTATTGTTTCTAGTGATTTTTTAATTTTTCTCCATAGAGGGGGCCGTGGATCTTTCCCTTACTTTAGGATTTTACCACGTTAAAAATCATGTGTTCTTTTGCTTAAGTGTTCTTAATTTCTTGTGTGAATAGTTTCTCACTTAAGACTTAGTGATATGTTTTAATTTTAAAAACCTAACGTAATCAAACTAAAAAATCTAGAATACGTATTTAAAACCTGTTCAAAACACATTTTGTGTAAATTTTTCAAAAAGAGTTTTGTTCCGGGAGTTTATTATCGGAGCTTGCTTAATCTATAACAGTTTTTTATTAACTTAGTAAATCACCAAGAAAGTTTTGGTGATTTACATCAAACATTTTAATGAGTTCGTTTCTTACTGATTATACCAATCTAGAAGTTAGATTCTTTTATTAATTCCACTTATTTCTTCATGTGCTTGCACGTTGTAGTGTAGAATTACACAAAAACTTAAATTTTGTGTTAGCTTTCTTAAAAACATGTCGATGAATGTTCTTTATAATCTTTGTGAAAACAATGTTTTTCTCTAATTTCTACCTGCAAATATGTTGCTTTAATCCTCGTGATATTTTACAACTAAATCATTTTTTTATAATTGTGAAGCAACTATTAAGTGAGCGTACGATTAGTGTTCTTAGCTGATATTTCTGTTATAGAAATGCTACTCGTGGGAAGTGCTTCTCACCACTAATTACACATGGGACCCCCTTAGGGCATGACACCCATTCCCTCCGAGAAGAAAAATGAATCTGTGTGGAGTTAAGTCCAAGAATATATTATCATATAGATAACAAATGATTAGGGAAGTCTTCACCTAAAGGGGGGCTCACACAATGATTTTACAAATAACAAGTGTCTTCCCCTAGGTGGGGTGGGGTTTAGAAATAAAGTGGATAACCTTGTCCAAATTATATTATGTTACAAATTAGTAAAATATCTCTCCCCCTCCATAAACGTAGGTAATTTAATGAAAACACCCCTAATGTGTCTCTTTTGTGTGATTTGTTATGGTCTCTTTGTTATTTGTTCACATTTTGGATTGTGTGAGTGATTATAAAAAATTGTGAGTTTTTGCACTTTCACTTGGCATCGCTATGGGAAATGATTTTTTTTCCAATCTCACCAGCCAAATATCGATTCCATGGCCAACACCCAAGAGGAGAATTGCGATTCACATGATATCGATGAGAATGGATACATGTCACTACCATTAAGAAGAATGAGCTATGTTGTTCACTCCCAGTGCGATTAAAGGATGGCGTGTTCCTATTACCATCCCAAATAAGATTAATCACATGGAGGGTACTGATATCACCATCATTTTCATGTCTCTACAATGATTGAAGCTTATGAGTAACGTCTATGCGAGCAGGAAATTGCTCATTGGAGGCAAAAGGATAACAATTAAGCTTTTTATTATTTATAGAAGGTAAAGCGAGAGTTTTTAAATGAAAATAACCGAAACCATGACGTTGTTCGCACTCGCATCCCTCGGACAAGTAAAACTCGTAGACAATGAAGGAGTACACAACTCCTCGAGGGGCAATTATCGTAAGGTAAAAATTATGTCGAATCTCAAAGGCTTAAATACAGGTGTGAAAATCAAATAAGAAGTTTTATTCAAATGGATTTGGGTGGATATGTAATGCAAGTTTATACCTAAACCATAAGAGAATTGGCATGAACAACTATGGTGAACTCTATGAAATCTCCATTTGGTCAACCTTTAGAAAAGTATACCTTCCAAAGAAGTTTAATTCACCTAGATTCAAGATCTATAATGGAAAAAATAGATACCACCGATCACGTTTGTTGATGCAAAAAACTAGACTAGGCCTAATTAATTGATCACAGATAAAATAAGTAAAAAAAACAAGACACAAGAAATTTTAAAGTGGTTCGGCTCAATGGAATAGCCTACGTCCACTGTTCTGCATTGATTGCCTTGAGTTGTTTTTCCGATCCTTTGCAGTGAGGGTGATACAAAGTATTTATAACCCAAGAGGGGTACTGATAGTTGTCATGTGAATGGATGGTATCCTTTATTTGTTAGGAATTTACATCAATACATAAAGAGAATTAATTATATGAAGGTTGTCACTTCATTGGCAATACAGGTTGTAGGACTGTTGTCGCATTGTTATCAATACAGGCAGTTGGTCGGGCTTCCCTGTTGGTCGGGCTTCCCTATTGGTCGGGCTTTTTTGTTGGTCGAGCTGACTTGGACTTGTGCCACATTGGATGACACGTGTTGGCTTATGACTTGTCCACATAGGGTGGTAAATTTTGGTATCCACAGAAGCCCCTAATGTTTCATACTTGGAATTGATGCTAAAGTGTGAATTACTATGCTTTAATAGTAGTTCGAGCTATTTGGTTTAGCTCCAGACTTGTGAAATTTATCCACTTGATCGACGATTTTTTGGCGCGAATTGAAATTTTGTAAATATTTCAAATTTTAGCGAACTTTTATGGGGTATCTTCATCTTTTCCTTTGTTATCCGTCGTAAACCCAAACGTCATTCGCTTCAATCATTACTTTTCCCAGTTTTCGATGCGTCTTCTAAAAAGGGCGGTAAAAACTTCGATCATCTTTTACCTCTTACTTCTGATTCTGCTGCTGTGTTCGTTGCCTTTTCGTGCGATCGCTTTCTTTTCTGTCTTCAGTTCTTGCTGAATCCTAAAATCTTTGTAAGAATTTTTCTTCTCTTCTTCTTTGTTTTCTTCATCATGATTTATTTTATCAAGTCACTTAATAAATTCATAATCGATTTTAATATTCCATCTTGGGTTGTATTAGAACATCCCATTTTTCCTTTTGGTTTTTTCTCTCTTGCTGAGGGTCATTGGCTCCCTTCCATATTTATTGCTGAATGTTATTTCACGTTTCCTCCCAATCCCCTGTGTTTGGATTTTTGTCAATATTTTGACATTGTACCTGCAAGAGTTGCTCCTAACACATGAAGAGTTGTAAATGGAGTTTATAGGTTAAATCAAATCTATGGAACCCACCTGGGGATTCTAGAAATTCTGTTTTGTTATAAATGGGTACCTAGTGATACCACCTTTTATTTGAAAACTAGGGCAGTTAGTAAAGCTTTAGTAGTTAATATCCCTGATTCTAATACGGATTATTTTGATCACGAGGTAGTTATAAAAAATTGGCAACATTCCTCTTTAGTTGGAGGTACTAAATATCAAGGGCCTAGATGCCGTTCTTTGGCAACAGAATAGGTTGTTTTATGTTTTAGTAAATTTGCCCTGTTTATGTTTGATAAATGTCATACTGACAGTCATTTTATAAATTGATTTGCAGTTGAGCAAAAAAGAAAGTGCCCCAAAGAGACTGAAATAAATTTGAGAGAATTAAAGTTTATCTGGGGACTTCACAAGGTAGTTGTTGAGGAGCACGGTAGGTCTGCCTCCTATCTCCTTCAATACAAAAACATTATTTCTTACTTTATCGCCAGACCTGCTGCTTCTCCTGCTCTGGTGATTGACCTTGATCAAGAGGTTGCTGCTGACTCAGACACTCCTCTATCTGAAATTACGAAGTAGGGGAAATTTCCTGACCTTTACAGTGGTAGCACTTCTGGCTCCCAATCATCTGCTGAAGGATCCAAGAAGAAAACAGGGGATGTTATAAAGCCCTCAGCCCCCAAGGATCTAGTCCCTAAAGACCTGGATTCTAAGGATGTAGCTAGGGGTGGACAAAAAAAGACCGACCCGATTGACCCGCTTGGACCCGACCGGATCGGACCCACATTTATAGGCCTTTTTATAAATTGGACCTAATTCGATCCTAAATTAAGAGGCCTGAAATATTCGATTCGGTCTAAAATATCCATTGTAAATTCGGTCTTGGGACCGGACCGGACCGTTTAATTTAATATTATTTAATATATATTAATTTTATTATATATATATATATATATATATATATATATATATATATCATATACTAAGTAAGTAAACCCTAAACTAAAGACACAACACACACCATCTTCTCTTCCCTAAACTAAATACGATCGCTCTCTCCCCTCACTTTTCTATCATTTTATTTCTCCAACAACAAACAAACAACTCTCTCTACCTACTTTATCTTCTCTTCCTCTCTCTCTCTCCAACTCTCCGGTCCGGTCGGTCGATCACCACATGATCTCCAAATCTCCGGTCGATCTCCAACTCTCCGGTTTGGTTGACTACCACCATGAACACACGATCTAGCAGATCCAGCATCCCAAAATAAATGGAGCCCAAAACACACGATCTGGAAGATCCGGCTCACCTCCCCTCCACAGCGGCTATTCCGATTATGGAGCACGACTGTTCCGGTTTCGACGCACAGGTATATTCTGATTTTCAATTATTCTTTTGTTCTTAACTACAATATTGAATATTCTTGATGCAATATAAAACCATGGTTCCAACGCATGTTTTTTTTTTGTTCCGATTCCGGTTCGTATGCAATATACCCTCTCTAGCTAGTTCAACATTTATTTTTTTAGGGCACTATGGTTCTTTTGTTATCTGAATTTGTAGTCTAAAATTTTAATAATAGTCTAAAATTTTATAACATTGAATGGATGTAGTTCAATTTAGATATAGATTTTTCATTCAAAAAGCATTTTACCTCAATGGCAAAACAGCACCTAAAAAGTTCAAAACAACCTATAAATAGTACAAACAACAAAAAATTAACAGGTTTTTATTGAAAAAAAAAGTAAATAAATGTAAAAATGGACCGATTTTTAATCGAACCAGACCAAAAATAGCCTAGACCGATTAAATAGGCTAAACCGATTAAATCAGTCCGAATTCAGTCTTCTCAAATATAGGACCGAATAATTCGGTCCGACACCTAAAATGATCAAAAATCGAACCGAACCGGACCGCACCCACCCCTAGATGTAGCTCCCAAAGAGGTTAAAGTTCCTTTGAGGATACTTAGGAGAGGGCTTGTACAGAAGCAAGTCAACCAGGTAACGGATCAACTGTCCTTGGTTGATTTACCCTCTTCTGATGTTGTTCCTCCAGCAGCTATCACTCCTGGTTTGGCCAGGAATTTGATCAAGTCTAGTACTCTTCCAGACCACGGGGGGGTAGATGTCATGCTCCCTCGAACCAGGGTTTTTAAATTGTCTGCTCAGAACCATGCATTAGTAAGTAATTTCTATTTTCTTGGTTTGGTTATCTTTTATATCCTCATATACTTATTTTGATCTTCATCTTTTGCAGTTCTTAGTACACTTCAATAATATGTTGGAGAAGAATGATGCAATTAAGGCTTCTTCTTCTTCAAATTAGGTGGAGGAAGCCTTGGCTGGCTTAAAGAAATCTCCGCTTGAACCTCAGCAAGCCTTGGCGACTGAGAAAAGTACTTACGCATAGAAACTGAAAACAGCTGAGACTGCTCGACAAATGTCTGATGATAATGCCCTTGAAGATGAGCGCAAGGCCAAGGAGTCTGAGCGTAAGAAAGAGGAAGCTAAGCGCAGGCCAGAGGAAGATGAGCGCAGGGCAAAGGCTACTAAAGATCTTGTATCCTCTGTCAGAGCTAAAAGAAAGACTGCTACGAAGGCCTCCTTCAGTGCTGGTTGGGAGAAAAGCTGGAGCAAAGCCATTTCTGCTACTTCTGCCCAGATTGAGTATGTAAAGCAAAAATGTTTCAGAGATGGTTGGGTTGCTTCCCTTCAAGAGTTGAACACAACTGAAGACTATGAAATTTTTCAAAGGTATATTCATGGTCCTCCTCCAGTCATTGAGGATGAGGTTGAAGATGAAGTTGCTTTTGAAGACTCTTCACTTGTGGTTGAATCTACTGCCAAATAACCTGAAGGCATTGAGTCTTCTCTTCCTTTGGTCGAATCGGGCAGCCCCAGTCATTTATCCCTTTTTTTGAGCAGGATAAGCAGGTTGATAGGGATATGGTGTAATGTTGTTAGGCATTTGCCCTTTTTGTTTCTTTATTTTCATTTTCATTGTACTTGAGCTTTTTATCATTAATAAAAGAACCTTTTGTTCTTTTTTGTCTCTTGTTGATTGCACTTGTTCTTCATTCTTGTTGTTGATTGGTGGTTATTTTTTTGCTTATTAGTTTATAGCAAAGATGGAACAAATATCTTCCTATGATACCGAGCTACTGAGGAAGTGCAATGCTTTTTTCAAAGCTGGTCATACGGACTTATCCGAAGAACAAATCACTCAATTGCTCGGTGATGATGCCTCAGAGCAGGTTAAATAATCCTATAAGTATTTGAAGTACTTACTTGAATGCGCGATAGCCAATAATGTTGCCTACTATGAAATGATAGAATAACTTCAAGAACAATATAAAGAATCTACTGTGCTATTGCATTATAGCTATGAGCAAAAATATCGAAGCTTAAGTCTAGGTCGGGGTTTTGATAATTTTATTTCTATATACAATAAAAATGAGTTTCTTCTTAAACTTAAAGTTGAAGAAACTAGAATTGTTGCCAAACTCCTGGAAGAGGAGAATAATAATTTGAGGGAAGAAATGAATCTTTTGAAGTCTACTTCAGGGGCTATTGTTGCTACTACTGATGAAGGTTATTCCTTTTTAGAAGCTGAGAACACAACATTAAGAGATGAATTGGAGGCCTTAAAAAATATTAAACATGCATCTTCCTCCATAGCTAGAAATAGGCCTCGCCGAGGAACCACAGAAGAAATTAGGACCCAATAGGCCGTTGCTAATTAAGCTGCATAGCTAAAGGCAAAACATCGAGCTATTACTGAGATGTCCCAAAAGCTGCATACCTTGTCTGAATAATTATCCACTTAATCTTCCCAATTAAAAGTTAAGGATGGAGTACTGAAAAAGTTACAGCCACAGGTTGATAAATTAACCTTTCAATTCCACAAGCAGCCAAGAAAAGTTTGGATGGATGGGTATAATGAAGCTTTGGAACATTTTGACGATAGACTTCAACGGGCCCAGAACAATTCCTATAAATGGGGTTGGATGAATGCTTTAACTATGATGAAGGTGGATTGGAACAACTCTTTATGGGATTGGTATGATATGGGATTGCTGCAGCTTGATAATCCTCCATTCAAGTTAAATGTTAACTGGATTCCTGTTCATCTTATTCCTTAATGCTTGATTTCAAAATCCTTAGGAGATTACGAGCTACATGAAGAACTATAGATCGTCCGACCTCCTCATTTGCTTGATTGCCCTAGTAGCAGTAACACCAGGATGCTTCAGAATTTTAACTTCATCAACTTCCCTTTTACCTTGGATGATCCTCCATCTGGCATGGATCCTATTTCTAAGGCTGAAGGAAAACGTCATATAGAATGAGGCTTTGTATTTTGTTTTTGCAATAATATATAATCATTTAATTTAATAAAAAGCTTATTTTATGAATGGATTAACTTTTCGTCAATCTTTGTATATTTCTTTAGTCTTTGACAATGAATGGATCAACTTTTCGTTAATCTTTTATTTTTCACCGGTTCTATTGATATCATTAGGCTTTGTCCTATGTATTATATCAATTACCAATGCATCACCACGGTTCTACTAATTTACCTAATGTTTTTTTGGTAATTGCATTAGTTACCTCGGTTCCCAGTCGTGAGTGGAACGTTTGTCCATCTTTTAGCCCAAATTAGATGAAAATTATTCATCCGGGTCTTCGTTAACCAGGCATTTGGGACTTATAATTTTGTCTTGCATGGTTTTATATGTTTGACAACCAACTTTATTAGTGCCTTTATTGATGCCGACCAACTTTATTAGTGGTAACCCAGGGGGTGTGGTAGAGCGGAAGGGGCTATTCCTCCCTTAACCAAGGGTCGAGGGTTCGATTCCCGCCTTGGGCAAGGAGCAGTCTTAAATCCCTGGGCCAGCTGTCCTACCCATCAAGGTGCCTATAAATCAGCGAAGGGATTAGTCACTAAGTTGCAAGTGGATACCCTGGTGTAAACTAAAAAAAAAACTTTATTGGTGGCCTTTTTTTATGCTGACTAACTTTGTTGGTGGTCTTTATTGATACTGACCAACTTTGTTGGTGGTCTTTGTTGATACTGACCAACTTTGTTGGTGGTCTTTATTGATACCGACCAACTTTATTGATGGTCTTCATTGATACCAACCAACTTTGTTGGTGGTCTTCCTTAATACCGACCAACTTTGTTGGTGGTCTTCATTGATACCGACCAACTTTATAGGTGGTCTTCCTTAATACCGACCAACTTTGTTGGTCTTTATAATGTTTGCAAGTGCATAGCACTAGTACTCTGAAAAAGAAAATGATAAAATAACAATTTTGGGAAAGTCATGTTATCATTAATATTGAAGTGAATTGAGTATAACATAACTACATTAATGATAATACTTCTTCAAGTATTTTACATTTCGTGGGTACTTAAATTATTCCCTTTCCAAAGTCTCAATTCGATATGTGCCTGGTCGGATCACTGCAGTAATACGATAAGGCCCATGCCAATTGGCTTCAAGCTTATTAACCTTCTGAATCACTTTCTTCAAAACATAATCTCCCTCTTTTAAGTTGCTCGGCATGACCCTCTTGTTGTAGAAACGTGTAATCCGTTATTGATAGGTTGAATTTCTTAAAGTTGCATCTTCACAGACTTCTTTCGGCATGTTTAAATCCAGCCTTATCATCAAATCAGTAACTGGGGTATTAAAGTTAAGGACTCTGTGCGTAGGTAAACCTAGCTCAGTACCAAACGCTAACATGTAGGGAGTTTCTCCAGTAGCTGTTCTGGAAGTTATTTGGTAATCCCGCAGGACAGTATGCAGGTCATTAATCCAATTTCCTTTTATATTTTCCAACCTTTTCTTCAGCCCATTTAGAAAATTTCTATTAGTTACCTCTGTTTGGCCATTGCTTTGAGGATGACCAGGAGCAGAGTGGGTTTTTTAGACGTTAGATTGGGCACAATAAGCAAGAAATTAGTCGTTGTCAAACTGTGTGCCATGATTAGTGATAAAGGTATATGGTAAGCTATACCTACATATGATCACTTCCAAATAAACTGATAAACCTTTTTATAGGACATATCGATCAATGATTCAGCTTCCACCCATTTGGTAAAGTAATCAAAAGTTATAACCAAGTACTTGAACCTTCCTCGGTTGGTTGGCGGAGGCCCGCCCGACCAAGTCAATTCCTCACATAGCAAAGGGCCAAGGTGAAGTAATTGGTGTTAGGAGAGCTTGTGGAGCCTTGCGTATGCTGAAAAATCTCTGCCATTTATTACACTTCTTGGTAAAATTTCCACAATCTGCTCGTACAGTTGGCCAGTAGTACCCTTGTGTATGGATTCTCTGCAACAACGTTCTTCTTGCTATATGGGTTCCACATGACCCTTAATAGACTTTTTCTATCAAATCCTTCACTTCAACTGGATGCACACACCGTTGTAGACCAGCATCATCATCTAGCACATATCTTGCAGCTTTGTATTTCAGCCTCTTAGCTTCAAAGTAGATTAGCTGGAAGAATCCCATCTTCAATATATAATCTTATGGGGCCCATCTAAGATGGCCCCATATCAACTGTAATAAAGTTGACCATAAGATCTTCATTTATGCTCCTATTAGCAAGCAGTTCAATAGGAATAGTTCTTTGTAGCTCAATTTTGGTTACTGAAGCTAGCCGAGCAAGTGCATCTGCTCGGGAATTTTCTAATCTTGGAATTTTGATCACCTGGACAGCTAATATAGTGGAAATTATCTCTAACGCTTTGGTTAAGTATCTAGTCATTAGTTCTCCTTTAGCTGTATATAATTTCAACACTTGATTTACCACCAATTGTGAGTCACTATACATCACAACTTCCTCGGCGTTCAGTGATTTGGCTAGATTTAACCCACTAATTACAGCTTCATACTCTACCTCATTATTGGAGGCTTGAAATTAGAATCATAGAGCATACTCTATATCTAATTCGTTTGGAGTATTGAGAACGATTCCAGCTCCACATCCAGTTGCACAGGATGACACATCAACATACAAGCTCCATATGGGAATATCGTCGTCAATTGATTGGTTTGTTAAAATTATGCGATGGAAAATTTTGTCCTTTACCTCCTCATATTTATTTTTCATCTCCTTTATTCCAAGATAAGATTTCGATTGGTCAGTGGTAACTTTTTTTGCAGTTTCCCTTACTTGGAGTTGGTCGGGCGTATCTTCGGTAGGTTTACTGACTTCTGCATGTTGCTCGGCTAGAGCCCCTTGCTGCTCGAGGACCTTTGAGTAAGTGAATTCTGCAATAAAATTATCCACAACTTGGCCTTTTAAAGCAGTCCTTGGTTCATATACAAGGTCATATTCCCCCAACTCCACAACCCAATACATCAATCTCTCTAATTTCTCTGGCTTATGCAAAGCTTGCCTCAGTGGTTGATTATGTGGACCAAAGTGATGAGGCTGACCGATTCATTGGCTTGAGGTCGATTCTGAGGGCCTAAGGTAATGCTGGGTATGATCGATTCTGTGGGTTGAGGTCGATTCTAAGGACCTAAAGTGATGACGATCGATTCAGTGGGTTGAGATAGATTCTGAGGACCTAAAGTGTTGACGATCGATTCTGAGGGCCGAGGTAAATTCTGAGAACTTAAAGTTTGGATGACCGAGTCTACAGGTTGAGGTCAATTTTGAGGACCTAAGGTAATTCTGTCGGTTCTGGGGATCGAGGTCAATTCTGAGGACCTAAAGTTGAGGCGATCAACTCTGAGAGTCGAGGTCAATTAAGAGGACCTAAAGTTGTGACTATCGATTCTGAGGGTCGAAGTCAATTTTGAGGACCTAAAGTGATGATGATCGATTATGCAAATCAATGTCAATTCTGAGGACCTAAAATTGAGGAGAACGATTTTATGGGCCGAGGTCGATTATGAGGACCTAAATTTGGGACGAACGATTCTACAGGCTGAGATCAATTATGAGGACCTAAAGCTGAGGACGATCGATTCTGCAGTTCAAGGCCAACTATGAGGACCTAAAGTCATGACGACCGATTATGATGATCGAGGTCAATTTTGAGGACCAAAAGTTGAGGAGATCGATTCTACGGGCCGAGGTAAATTCTGAGGACCTAAAGTTGTGTCGATCGATTCTCTAGGCTGGGTCAATTTTGAGGACTTAAATTTGGACGTGGGTCATGGAAAATCTTTTGTACTTATGGTTTTGTTGAGGATTGTATTGTTTCGAGACTCTATTGGGGAAAGACATTTAACTGGGGATCATATCTTTCTTAGAGGATATATCTTAGTCGGGGAAGCTGAAATTCTTATAGGGGATGGATTGGGAGAGAGTTTAGTCTCGGAATTCCGCTGGGGGATTCTAGTTGATTTTTGGGATGCACCATTATGCAGAATACATTTAGGGTTTGTGCTGGGGGTTAGAGTGTAATATTAATATGACTGGGGATTATAGGAGCTTATAATGGGTTTTTTGGTGAAAATGTTCTAATACTTGTTTGGAATTTTTAGATTTTTTTGCATTTTTTTTACAAAATTTAAAGGGGTATGTCGATCGACATATGGTAAGGGTTGCCGTTTGGCAAGTGGCACGGACTCCTGAGTTTCCTTGGGAGGAATAGGCAGGTGTCAATCGGTATGGGTAGGGATCTACCGATTGGCAGGCATTTTTTACTCTTGTAAAAAGGGGACGAGCACTACTCATTTTTCACATTTTCTTGCATTCGAATCTTCTGCTTCTTCGTTCTAAAATCTGTTTCTAAGTCTTTCTTTCTTCAAGACTTTAAATGGCAGGTTCTCCCAATGATGAGGGATACATCTTATATTGGTTGAGCATTGATGATTGGGCTGGCCTAGAGTGGCACCCTTACTTTGGGCAATGAAAATGCCTTTGACTTATTTGATCCAGTAGCTGAAAATCTCTTTCTTCTGCATGAGTTCTCACACCACCATTCTTCTAGGGTATGGAAACCTAGTGGCTATGTAAGTATAGTGACCTTTGGTATTTTTTTTTTCTTTTTTTTTCTTATGTTGATGAAAAAGTTTTCTCTTTCTTGTTGATTTTAGCATATTGAGATCGCCTCTTTGAGCACACATTCTATGGGGACGATGGGGTTGAAGGATGTATGGTAGAGTCATCCGGCGGTGGTTAGCTGTGATTGACTGGAGGGGGATCACTAAGATTGTCACACCACCCTAATGCGGGGGATCCGGGGTTGATGGAGCTTACGAATGATGCACTTCAGCCTAATGTATACTTTTCTTTTATCTTATCTTGTCTTCTTTTGATTCTTTCTCTGCTTATAACATGTCTGGATGCGACTACTTAGTTGAAGGACATTAGGGACTAGGTGGCCTCTATGACTGCCTATATCAAGGAATTTATTCCTTCTTATCTGGTTTCGCTTGCTACCTCGAATGAGGGATCGGTCTCAGAGAGTGGAGGTTCTGCAACTCGCCCTCGGGGAAAATGCATCCGCTGCATGGATTGATGGTTTAGAGAGAGAGAGATTTAAGAGATTGGGGTTCGGGCTGAGTCCCGTTGTTTTGTATTTTCTTGTATCTTCTTCAACCCGAAAAAATGTACTTGTGCAATGGCAATATATATGAAGAGGATTTTTTATTACTCATTCTTGATTTAATGACTTATTATACGTGCACTTTTTACTTTGCTGCCGAGACAGTAAAAATGATAACATGTCTATTTAGAAAAGAGATTAAATAGTTCGAGGAAAAGACTTATGATGAAAAATGATGGGTAAAAATGGATAAGTTTAGAATAAATGACTCGAGGGTTTTAAAATAAGGATTTATTTTTTATCTTCCTTCTTATTTCTGTTTTCTGCCTTATTATTTCCCAAATGACCCTTCCAATGCATGTAGAATTCGCTTCATACCTTGAAAGACTGGAGGCCATGTGCCTTTATAACGTGGACTACGAAGCCTTTAATTTGCGTCGAGTCTTCTTGTGGCACAATCGGGCTATTGATTGGAACATAATGGTGGTGGCAGCGCAATTTTGGTACCCTAAAGACCACGTTTTTCGCTTTGGTATAGATGAGGTATGTTCGACCTATGGGGAGTTTTCTGCCATGTTGGGAATTAATCTCAGTGTAGTGGCATTTATGGCCAAATTCTCCTAGTCTCCTCGAGTGCTATTATTAGAGTTGATCCACATTTCCCATTTAGCATCTTGGTCGTTGGTCATTGGGGGAATGATCTTTTTTTCGATTGTCATATATTCTGTTCGTCTGAGAGATTTTAACAATGCGGGTCATGTCGGAGCTATTGCCTTGGGCCTAACTTTAAGGCTTTTACTGGTGAGAGGGGACCTAATAATGGACCCTCAATTGGCTGCCAATACAACGTGGATGTCATAATGTCATTATTTTATGGTGGTGATACTGGCAGAGACCCTGAACGATCAGATGCTTGGCAGGAAGGCCACTCTGATTTTCTAATATGGGGTCGATTATGTTGCTTATGTGGTTGGCTTAGAGATTCCGTTCGGAGGTTCACCTTGAGTACCCTTGGCATCCGTGTCTAATTTCTTTACACGACACTCCATTAGTTTTGACCTATCCATAGAGAACTGGGTAAATTAGTTCGTGGAGCACGGAGATCGATGCCTTCGATGGTCGGTGCTGTGGTGGGGAGATCTGTAATCCATTTTGGACTGGGAGAATACTGATACGTTCGATTGGTTGGCCTTGGATATACCTTATTTATTTCTCCTAACGGCTTCTGTGCCAATTCGGATGGGAGCAGGTAGTGCCTTCTCGGTCAGTAGACTTTTTTTTGTGTGGAAGACTTAACTGAATCCATGTAACACCCAGTAATTTTGAGGGCTTTATTTATGAATATAGTATATAATTTTAATATATTATTATTTTATTAATCGGGATATTGATATTATATTTATTTTATTTTTATTTAAAATGAATCGAATATTTAAATTCAAATTTAATTGACTTTTGGACATTTTATAATTGTTTAAATATATAAACTATACAATTTAAAATTAAAGGGAAATATGGTAATATGAATTAGCTTAGTCTCCAAGCTAGGGTTTGAGAGAGGGATTATATAAGGAATATTATGGGTGATTATAAGGAAAGGGAGATGAAAAATAGAGGCCAAAAATGAAATTCAAAGAGGCAAAAACGAGTGGAATGAGAAGAGTCAATTTGAAATGTTTAGATATTCTTTTTTAAGTGCATTCGGATGAGATTTAAGAAAAACTCAAAACACATACCCGACTCAATTTTTCATGTAGAATCCAAATATGAAGTCAGATTGGCGATTCGAATAATTTTTTGACCTAATTTTTTTGAGTTTTTAAAATAGGACTATTTGGGGTTATCTCGTGTTGGGGCTAGAACATGATTTGCATTTATTTTTTTTGTATAGAGCATTTGGTGATTTATTTTTATTTCGAGAGACAATTATTGTATTTAAATTTGAGTATTGAGATTTGTTAATTTATATTATTATGGAATTCTTTTAGATGCTCTATACCTTGCTATTTTGGAATTTGGTTAGTTTTATCGATAGTAGTGCTCCGTTCGCTCTCCCCGGGTGGGCGGGATGTTACAGATGGTATCAGAGCTTAGGTATACGACAACCCTTGGATCTTGGGTATTGGGTCTAGCATGCGGGTAGATATGTTTTCTTTGGAGATAGAAAATTTATTGGAGGACTTTAGTGTGTGATTTTGGGAAATAGAATCGAGTAGCATTTTATTTTGAGTGTTAGGTTTCGTCGAATTTTGAGGACGAAATTCCTTTTCAAGGGGGGAAGTATGTAATACCCCGTAATTTTGAGGGCTTTATTTATGAATATGGTATATAATTTTAATAATGTTATTATTTTATTAATCGGTATATAGATATTATAGTTATTTTATTTAAAATGAATCGAATATTTAAATTCAAATTTAATTGACTTTTGGACATTTTATAATGGTTTAAATATATAAACTAGACAATTTTAAATTAAAAGGCAATATGGTAATATGCATTAGCTTAGTCTCCAAGCTAGGGTTTGAGTGAGGGGTTATATAAGGAATATTATGGGTTATTATAAGGAAAGGGAGATGAAAAAGAGAGGCCAAAAACGAAATTCAAAGAGGAAAAAACGAGTGGAATGAGAAGAGTCAATTTGAAATGTTTAGATATTCTTTTTTGAGTGCATTCGGATGAGATTTAAGAAAAACTCAAAACACATACCTGACTCAATTTTTCATGTAGAATACAAATCTGAAGTCAGATTGGCAATTCGAATAATTTTTGGACCTAAATTTTCTGAGTCTTTAAAATAGGACTATTTTGGGTTATCACGTATTGGGGCTAGAACATAATTTGATTATTTTTGCGAGAGGAACGTGATGGTGCGATCAGATTTTGAAGCTGAATTCATGCGATGATTTTAAGGTATGGGGTTTTACAAAATATGCTCTTTATATCTTTCGAAGTTTATTCCGTTCATTTCATGTTTAATTGAACTCGTATTTAAATTGATAAATTCATTTAAATCTGGAAAAATAATTATTGAATTATTTTGATTCATGTGGTATCATTATATTGTTGTTAAGCACGTTGTCATGAGATTTTAATATGTCACGGAGGTTGGGCACCCGCCAAAATTCCTGCTTCCCGGGCTATGTCTTGATAAAGCATATGCGGATGGGGTGAGGCTTGGTGACCCGGTTAATGTGTTAATGAGAATTTTTTTGATAAATGCTTTGAGTTTTGCATTTAATTTGAATATTCGTACTCCTGTTGATATGCTTTATTCATCGTTAATATATTTATTGAGTATCTTTCCTGTCGTATTGTCTACTTCCCCATATTTTCTTTTAGTTGGCAGGTTAGCGTAGATTTGAGTGCTATGGACCAATTGGGATGATTTTAGCGTGGATTATTTTGGGAAGAATATTTTTTGGAAGATTTGTATTATTTTATTATTTTGTATAGAGCATTGGTGATTTATATTATTTCGAGAGATTTTGTTGTATTGAATTTGAAGAATTGAGATTAGTGGTTTCGTTTATATTGTGGGATTATTTATATGCCATATACTTGATTTAATGGATTTAGTTTAGTTTAGTTTTATCGTAATAGCACGTCGCGTGTCTTTTTCGGGCGCGTGGGGTGTTACAATCCATATACATGAGGTTAGGCTCTCTGTGGGAGAATCGTCAATCGTTAAACTGTCCATCTCAATCCGTAGGTAGGGTTTGTCATGTGTTCGGAGACTATCTAAAATGGTTATGGAAGTGGGTCTTAGCGAAGATCTTGGCGGAGGAGAACGTACATAGTTGCTTTGTCTTTTTGACACTATGGAGGGGGAGTAGTGGTTTAATCCCGGCTAGTCAGGGCATACCATTCTATGGAGCACCTTCGGAATACCAATCAAGCACGGGAACTTTGGGGGCCTTAGGGAGAAGATAACCATGGGGTTAGGTCTTTTGGCAACTGCGAATAGGGTCTTTTGTGAAGCTGGGATTATCTCTTGTGAAGCTTTTGTAACTGGGATATGTTTGTTTGTTTGTTTGTTTTATGGGATTTGGGAATAATTTTATAAAGTTTGGATGGGTTTGTTTTAGGAACAGTTTGATTAATAGGGAGGGGTGGTTGTTTTGACACCCTTCGCTAACACTTCGTGTAATTGTACTGAACTCCCTTATTTGAAATAAAAAATATTTGGATCATAATATTGTGCCTCTTTATGAGTTTTACAATTGAATTATCTATATCAATCGTTAAGGCATATGTAATCCATTTGTTCAGGTAAATGATAAAATGAATCGTGGTTCTTGTAGGTAAGAAAAGAATAGCATTTTGTGGGAAAAAATGGAGACCGTGCCCATGTAAAGCGTATGAGCTGCTTACGTACCTCTAGGGGTTTTGAAATTTTTTTATGAGTTTCATTTTGAAATCAAAAGGTTTTTTAGTGTATCAGGCCCCATGTAGTTATGAGTAGAGGGAAATGAAGATTTTTTTTACAATAAAAGGGGGGTGAGAGGATTCGTAGCACATCGAGATCTCAAACTAATGGTAGAACTTATTGAGATGATCTAGGTTGACTGGATGCACCATCTCTTCCCTGTCAAGGTCAATGAGCATAGCAGTGCCACCTGAGATGTAGGGGCGACTCAAATTCGGCTTGAATTTCCCTTTGGGATCCCAGACGGGTGCAATGATTTCTTCGAGGGCCAGGTCTCCTTCTCGGACACCACGATCCTTGGCCCTTCGATTAAATGAACGCGTTATTCGGCGATGGTACCCTTGTATATGGTATAGAGCCTTAAGTCTTTTTTCATCTAAGAGTGACACTTTGTTAAAGCGTATCTGATACCAATATTCCTCGCTGACTTTGCTTCCAAGCATAATGTGCAATAAAGGTATTTTCAGGTCAACGGGTAGGACTGCTTCCATGTCGTATACTAAAGAGTAGGGGTAGACCTAGTAGATATCTTGACAGAAGTGCGATAGCCACAGAGGGTGTAAGGGATTCGATCATCTGAATCTTAATAACTCTCAATCATTTTATTGATGATGGATTTAAGGTTTTTATTGGTGGCTTCGACTGCACCATTGGTTTGGGATCGGTAGGGAGAAGATTTATGTCTTTGAATCCCGTACTCCTCGACCAATTTTGTAACCTCGGCTTCGAAATGTAACCCATTATCTAATACTAGCTTGTGAGGGACTCAGTATCGATAAATGATGTTATTTCGAATAAACTTTTCTACCTTCTTGGCATTCAGCACTGTATATGACTCGGCTTCAACCCATTTGGTGAAGTAATAAATGGCATCGAGGATGAATTCATTCCCATTGGAAGCTTTGGGTGTGACTTCCCCCTATAATGTCAGTGCCCCAGGTTGAGAATAGTCAGGGAGAAGTCATGTTGTATAATTCTTTAGGAGGCAAGTGTTAGAGATTAGAAACTATTAGCATTTAAGACATCTCCGGACATAGGCGGTGCAATATTGAATCATGGTGGTCTAATAATGCCTTTGATGAATAATTTTCTTAGCAAGCATATGACTATTCATGTGGGGTCCACATTCCCCGCTATGGATCTTCTGCATCATTTCTTCAGTGTCAGCCCCGGTAATGCAGTGCAAATGGGTTCCATCGAAATTACTCTTGAACAGTGCTTTATAGCAAATGATGTATTGGGTAACCAATTTGTGTAGGGTCACACGGTATTTCTTTTTAGCGTCTTGGGGGTATCTACTATGCTTAAAGACGCACCAAATATTATAGTACCAACACTCAGCCATATCGAAATCTTCCTCTGTGATGAGCTCAATATGGTAGTAGGTTGGCAAAGCTTATATTTAGACTATGAAAGGGGCCATTTTTATTCCCTCTGGCATGTCGACTATAGAGGTTAAGGTGGCAAGGTCATCTGCTAAACTGTTCTTTGCGCGGGGTAAGTAGTGGAAGGTGATATGTCAAAACTGGGAGGCCAACTCTTCTAGGTTGGCGTGGAAGGGTAAGATCTTCTCGTCTTTGACTTTTCATCTTCTAGGGATTTAACCAATGATGAGGTCGGAGTCCTCATATACATCTAGTTATTTGATACCTTTCTTGAAGATGACTTTGAGGCCTCCAATGCATGCCTCATATTCGGTCATATTGTCAGTACAGGGAAAATCCAACTTGATGGAAATGGGAGTGTGAGAGTCATCAGGGGCGATCAGGAGTATCCCAATGGCATATCCCTTCTTATTCGCAGTGTCTTCAAAGAATATTTGCCATTAAAGGTCCTCCTGAGAGGTGTAGAGCATATCCTCGTTCGGGAATGCAGAGACCCAAACATTAACCTCTTTCATAAAGTAGTCATTAAGGTAATCAAAGATGGTTCTACCTTTCATGTCTTTCTGTGTAACATACACGATATTGAACTCAGATAACATCATTAACCATCAGGTCATTCGTCTAGATAAAGCGAGTTTCTCAAATAACTATTTGATGGGATCCATTCGGGACACAAGTCTTATGGGAAAAATGAGCATATAGCGCCATAACTTTTAAATGACCCAGACTAGGGCAATGTATGATTTCTCCAAGGGAGTTTAGTTGATTTCATACCCAACGAACTTTGACTGGCATAGAAAATACCTCTTTTGCGATTTCCTCAATGTATTAGGCTAGCAAAGCCCTTACTGCGATATCTATTACGATTAAGTACAAAAGTAAAGGGAGGCCTGACTGTAGTGTCATAAGTACCAAAGGCTGGGTAAGATATTTCTTGATTCTATTAAAGGCTTCCTGATAGGTCACATTCCAGATTTTGGTACAATCTTTTCAGAGGAGTTTAAAAATGGGTTTACAAATAGAAGTCAGCTGGCTAATGAACTGGCACATATACCGTAATTTTCCCAAGAATCCCCGGACTTCCTTTTCCATTCAGGGTGGTGGCATTTCGAGTATGGCTTTAGGTTTGCCAAATTCTTCTTCGATTCCCTTCTCGTTAACCATGAATCCTAAAATCTTTCCTTTGGTGATGAGAAAAACATACTTTTGTGGGTTTAACCTCATTTGGTATCGCCATTGTCGTTCAAAGAACTTTCTGTAATAACCCTTACTTTTGAGTAATTTATTTTATGATAATTTACCATGTGAGGTAATTATATAAAATATTGAATAATGGAGTAAATATTATTCTGACTGATTTAAAAGATAATGTTTACTAGATTTTGCATATTTACTGTTATGTGAATGTAAATAGCATTATGTTACGATCTATAGTGTCGTTGTGCTTTAAACGGCAATTATGGTTTAAATAAAGTTGGAACTTGAAATGATTTATATTATTCTGGATGCCAATTTAGAGGGCGCATTTAGTCCCGAAATAGTCGAGATAGTTAAAATAAGTGTTATTTTGTATTTTTGGGTTCCGGGCACTTTTGACAGGTTATGACTCAATTATGTAGTTACGAGTGATTTTACCGATGTATTAACATTTAAAAATGGAAATTAAGGCTAAGTACCCGATTGAGTCTTACAACCCCTTTTATTTCTCAAATGTATTCTTACTAAATCGAGAGAGAAAGAGAGAGGAAGAGAATTATGGGAAAAAGAAAAGAAAAGGAAGAGAATTGAAGATCGATGCTTGGATTTGTTGCTACCGTAAAGGAATCCGAGATTTTAGCCAAAGGCAAGTTTCTTACTTGCTAATATATGATTTAGGGTGAATAAATTGTAGTGATAGTTGTGTATTGGAATCAATTGAACAAATATGGATTTTAATGAATTTGTGGTGTTTGAACCCTTAAACATTGTTTAGATAGATATTGGGTTGAGTATAGTAGCTAGTATTCATGTATGATGGTTTTGGTTAGATTAATGGTGGTTGTTGTGGGTAAAAATGGAAGAGAAATGAGTTTTGGGAAAAGTTAGGGTATTAACACCCATGGCTGAAATTGGGCATTCAGGCCCAGGCGAATCGATTCGCCCCTAGCAAATCGATTCGCTAAAGGGGTAGGCTATAGGTCTGTGATGAGCGAATCGATTCGGCTTACCCGAATTGATTCGGTAGTATGTAGAATGTTGGGTCCTCTTGACCGAATCGATTCAGAATATTCGAATTAATTCACTTTCAAGACCGAATCGATTCGGCTATGGCGAATCGATTCGAAATTCCTGCTATTTTCAGTTATTATTTTAACTTAGTTTGTAACCCTTTTCTTGTAGGTTTAGGACCTTGGAACTTTCTCTTTGGATGAATAAAGTGTATTAGAGACTTACCTTAGCTATGTAACCACACTAAATTATAAAGGGGATACTCGGGCTTATCTCGGGGTTTATGAAATAGACGTTAGGGTGGTTCTTTCATGAACGAACTAGTTTGAGACTAGGGAAGAGTAGGATTATATAATTGTAGAGACGTTTTTGAGGTATACTATATTTGGTGGCTTATAGTAACTTCATTATTTCTCGGAGACTAATTTGGGGGTTTATTAAATGTTGAAGTTAATAATGATGACATTAAACGTCTATGGCTCCGGACAAAGACTTAATGTATATATTAAAATGGGAATAACTTGTGAATGATAAAATGCTTATACACACCTCTCTAAATGCTATCATAGGGGAAGTTACGCGCATGAGGTGAAGTCCCCTGGTTAGTGAATGCAGGGTGAATATAGTCCTCGGCCATAGGACCGGTTATTATATTGTTTGATTATTGTTCGAAGTGAGGTAATTTCGGGTGAGGTTATGAATCACTGTCGAAGGTATATGGTCGCTTCCCTACGTCACGCGATGTAGGATGCCCATGTTGTCTTGGTGATAGGCCCTGGAAGATGATAGCTATTTAGGGGAGAATCCAGTGGGGAAACCCGAAAGGATGGTCTTAGAATCGTTATATGTTGTGAAATTTAACTATTCTTATTAAAGTGGGATTTTATTGATAATACAACACTTTACGAAGTAAATTTCTTAAATACGTTTCCTAATGAGAAAAAGGAACAGTGAAATGAGTTATGTAAAAAGGAAATGGAATCTCATTAAGTAATACTTTGTCTATATTCTCCTGCCCAAATGAATTGTGACCATTGTCATCATTATTGCGTTAGGTTATGCTTTTAGATAGAAAGATTATATTCCTTATCATTATTTATGGTGAACGAAAAAAGCTTATTCATGATAATTAAATTGTCCCTAACTGTCATGCACTTTATTCACTTGGTGATCATATTAAACTGGGCCCTGACTCGTTTCTATTTCTTTATTTTTCTTGAATATTATATTCGCCCAGGTGTTCTGCCGCAAGGACGCCCATATTGACTTTTCTATCCCAGTGTCCTGGAGCTGTAACACTTTGCGGATGTTACGGGATATTTAAGATAGACGCTTCCATCTTTTTTTTGTATTCTAGCTATGATAGGTTACACATTCGGGCGTGTTGCCCAAGTTTTGTACTTGTGTTATATCATGTGATATTATACTTTAATACTCAGTGTAACCTATTTGTATGGGTCTGTTAACCGACAACTTATTCGGTTATTTTGTTGTAAATGGTTACTATTTTATTATCTGTCTTTATTCTCTACCCACCTTCTTTTCAAATGGATTGTTTAAATGTTCTTCTTTAACTTTCAAATTAAATTTTGACAATCCGTTTTCTAAAATGATGGGTGGTTATCTCATTAACTTATTGTAATACATTGATGCTAAGAATGGACCATCGATGATTCCCGTAATTATTGGAGTATTGGGTTGGCCACCTCTTATTTTAATAAGCGGGTTGTCACAGATGGTATCAGAGCATCAGGTTGTAGAGTCTTTAGGATCTATGCAGACTTGTCACGTTCTACCGTAGCGTTCTTTGATATGGAGCCTTAATATTATGACTGTTTTATTTGCCTATAATTACAATCTTCTGCAAAAATAAATTGTTCTTAATAGTATTCTAATTTATTTATTTCTTCGTCTGAGATGCCGCCTAAAAGAGGTCACCGTGCGAGAAGAAATAGAGTAGTAAAAGATAATGTAGGCCCTTCATCTCCACCACAAGGAACCGTTAATGCCGCTGAAGTGGCCAATGTTGTGGCTCGGACGGTCAATGCTGTGATGACTGCCGTGGTTCAATAAACTCCCCAAGCCCAACAGCCGAGGGTTCAGGAGGTGCAAGCCCCTGCGGGACCTTCTCCACGGGAAAGAGTCAGAGAATCCTTCTTGAAGGGTCATCCCCTAGAATTTTAGGTTGGTTCTGACTTGATAGTAGCTAACTAATAGAAGAAGGATATGCAATGTCATCTTCGCTTAATAGACTGTAGTGAAGAACGGAAGCAAATCCTTGTTACTTTTAAGCTAGTTAAAGCAGCCTTACATTGGTGGGAGTCGATGACCATGCCAGAACAAAGAGACACTATGACTATAACTGACTTTTGAGTTTTGTTTGACCGAAAATATTTTCCTCCAGGAGTCCAGAGGGAGATGAGGAGGAAACTTCAAAATGTAGTTCAAGGTGAACTTTCGGTGCCAGAGTATGAGGAGGAATTCACTCATTTGGCAAGTTTTGTGCCGGACGAGATAACTCCGGAGGAGAGGAGAGTATCAAAGTTCATTGGAGGCTTACATTGGAGGATACGGCAACACTTGTTGGGCAATCCAGCTTTACAAACTTTCAGGGATGTGATGAACGCCGCATTACTTCATTGTCAGGATCATCGTTTGCATGTTCAAGGAAGTAAGAAAGCTTTAGTTGTGGGGCAAGAAAGTAAGCCATGAGGCAATGGTACAGGAGGAGGAGCACTACCCACGTCCCAATCATCGGGAGGTAAGCAAAAGGAAAGGGACACCCAGCAAGGGGATTTGTCAAAAAGATAACATTTTGGGGGATTTAATGTCGGTAGTAGTGGTTTCTAGCACGGTCAGGGTGCCCAGCAACAGCATCAGGTTGGTCAGGCAGGTCGGGGTAATAATGGGGGTCGAGGCCATTCGGGCCAAGGCTTTGGGCAGTTCAGAAATAATAGAGGATGTAATCAGGAGAATATGGTGGGTTATTATTTTCAATATGGGGAGTCGGGTCATTATAGGAAGGCGTGTTCGCAATTGATTGGTGGACAGTTTCTAGAATTCTACAGCATCAGCAGGCACAGCCACCGCCACCAGTGCCTAATCTAGTCGTCGCTCTACAACGGGGATAATTATAGTATGGGTGTGTCTACCATATACAGGATGCTATGCTTCTGCCAACCCCGCCAACGCTGCTTGCTATCGAGGGTAAGTTTCCCATTCATGGGCATATGGGTCGTGTATTGTTTGATACGGGTACGACACACTCGATTATTTCTAGAAGTTTTGCTCAATTGACGAAATTAATTAAATCTGCAGAGAGTACTTTCACTAGTGTCGAATACTCTATGGGTGACGGTTCGCTTATTTTCTTTATTTGTAAAAGAGTATAAATAAATCTTGGTAATTTGTGTTTTGAGGCCGATTTGCTTGTCCTTGATATGGTCGGGTATGATGTAATCTTGGGTATGGATTGGCTAGTGAAGTATCGTGCAATAATAAATTGTTATGGGAAGAGTATAGTCTTTGCCATTCTGGGGCAAGAGATGTTTTCAGTGGCTATGCCTCATTTAGAGGGAGGTTCTAGAACTTATTTGTATTGTATTGCGGAGGAGACTTCTCGAGATGTAATCGTTTCCTTAGATTCAATTCCAGTTGTTAGAGACTTCGAAGATGTTTTTGGGAAATACAGGGTTTACCTCCAAGTAGGGAGATTGAGTTCGTGATTAATTTAGCACCGGGAACGCGGTCGATTGCTAGGGATCCGTACCATATGACTCATGTTGAGATGAGGGAGTTAAGAGATCAGATTCAGAAGTTGTTAGAACAACAGTTTATTAAACGTAGTACGTCGTCGTGGGGTGCTCCTATGTTATTTGTGAAGAAAAGAGATAGTTCTCTCCAGTTGTGTGTTGATTACCGGGAGTTGAATAAAGTTACCATCAGGAATAAATACCCACTACCTCGAATTGATGATTTATTCGATCAACTTAGGGGAGCATCGTACTTCTCTAAAATATATTTGAGGACGGGGTATCACCATCTACGGATACGAGAGCAGGACGTGTCCAAAAGTGCGTTTCTAACTATATATGGGTCCTATGAATTTCTGGTTATGCCTTTTGGGCTAACCAATGCTCCTGCAGTGCTTATGGATCTTATGAATATAGTGTTTCGAGACATCCTGAACTAGTTTGTTATCGTGTTTATTGATGACATCCTAGTTTATTATCAATCAGAAGCCGATCACGCGAAGCATTTACGGTTGGTCCTGCAAATGTTACGGGATCATCAGTTATATGCCAAATTTAAAAACTGTGGTTTTTGGCTATCGAAAGTGCAGTTTCTGGTTCATATTGTGACAGCTTGGGGGATTTTGGTAGGTCCAAGTAAAGTTGTTGCAGTGAGGGAATGGGGTCAGCCCACGACACCTACAGAGATTCGCAGTTTTATGGGTTTGGTTGGCTATTACCGCAGATTTATAAAAGGTTTTTCTAAGATTGCTAGCCATTTGATCAATTTAACTTGGAAGGGAGTGAGGTTTTCTTGAAATGATTCTTGTCAACTGGATTTTAATGAGTTGAAGGATAAGTTAACTTCTGCTCCAGTACTTGCATTACCGAGGCCGAGATTGGAATATTGGGTCTTTACGGAAGTATCTCTGCAAGGGCTAGGAGGTGTGTTACAGCAAGAGCATCGGTCCATTGCCTATGCTTCTCGCAAGCTAAAGCCCCATGAGAAGAATTATCCAGTGCATGATTTGGAACTTATTGCAGTGGTTTTTGCCTTGAAGATTTGGAGACATTACCTATTGGGGGAGAAATTTAGTCTTTTCACGGCCATAAATCGTTGCAATATTTATTTTCACAAAAGGATTTGAATATGCGAAAACGTCGATGGTTAGAGTTTATGAAAGACTACCAATTTGATATTCACTATCATCCGGGTAAGGCTAATGTAGTGGCGGATGCGTTGAGTCGAAAACCTGAGGGGGAGTTAGCACTGGTATGGAAGGCAAAATGGAAAGAACTTAGCCAAGAGGATGTAGTGGTAAGGGCATTTATGTCGGTATTGATCGTTACGCCTACGATAGTGGCAAGGGTTGTGGAATCTCAAGGAAGGGATAAAGGTTATCAGGATCGTAAGCACCAATTATTAACCAAGGGGGCAGAATCCTACTCTAGAAGTTCTAAGGGTGGGTTACATTTCCACGGGAGACTTATTGTCCCGGAAGAAGGGGATTTGAGACGGGCTGTAATGATAGAATCTCATGGATCCAAGTTTGCAGTACATCCTGGTGCGGAAAAAATGTAGCAAGACATGCGCCGTCAGTATTGGTGGGAAGGTATAAAACGGGACATCTCTGAATTTGTTTCCTAATGTACTACTTGTCAACTGGTGAAGGTAGATCATCAGCGACCGATGGGATTATTACAACCCTTGGAAATACCGGTATGGAAGTGGGAAAGCATCTCGATGGATTTCATCACAAGATTTCCAACATCACAAAGCGGTCATGATTCCATTTGGGTTATCGTTGATCGCTTAACCAAGTCGGCACATTTCTTACCGGTATATATAGATTATAATACTGCCCGTTATGCCCGGCTATTTATTGCGGAGATTGTTAGACTCCACGGGGTGCCCATTAATATAGTCTTCGATCGAGACAAATTTTTTGCTTCCCATTTTTAGCGCAGTTTTCAAGAAGCTATGGGAACCGAATTGAAGTTGAGTACCTCCTATCACCCTCAAACAGATGGGCAGACGGAAAAGAATTCGAGATTTCAGCTTAAGGCAAGTTTGGATTTGTTGTTACCGTAAAGGAATCCGAGATTTCAGCTTAAGGCAAGTTTCTTACTTGCTAATATATGATTTAGGGTGAATAAATTGTAGTGATAGTTGTGTATTGGAATCAATTGAACAAATATAGATTTTAATGAATTTGTGGTGTTTGAACCCTTAAACATTGTTTAGATAGATATTGGGTTGAGTATAATAGTTAGTATTCATGTAAGATGGTTTTGATTGGATTAATGGTGGTTTTTGTGGGTAAAAATGGAGGAGAAATGAGTTTTGGGAAAAGTTAGGGTATTAACACCCATGGCCGAAATTAGGCATTTAGCCCAGGTGAATCGATTCGCCCCTAGTGAATTGATTCGCTAAAGGGGTAGGCTACAGGTCTGTTATGAACGAATCGATTCGGTAGTATGCATAATGTTGGGTCCTCTTGACCGAATCGATTCAGGCCATCCAAATCGATTCGCTTTCTAGACCGAGTCAATTCGACTATGGTGAATCGATTCGGAATTCCTGTTGTTTTGAGTTATTTTTTTAAACTTAGTTTGTAACCCTTTTCTTGTAGGTTTAGGACCTATGAACTTTCTCTTAGGATGAAAAAGTGTATTAGAGACTTTCCTTAGGTATGTAACCACACTAGATTAAAAAGGGGATACTCGGGCTTATCTCGGGGTTTATGAAATAGACGTTATGGTGGTTCTTTCTTGAACGAACTAGTTTGAGACTAGGGAAGAGTAGGATTATATAATTGTGGAAATTTAGAGACGTGTGTTGATGTAAAAAATTAGATCACTCTAATAATTCAATCACAGAAAAATAAATGAGACAAAGAATTTTGAAGTGGTTCAGCCTTATAATAATGGCCTACGTCCACTGTTGCTTTATTGCTGAGTGTTTGGAAATTCTCGATTACAAGTTATCTCAAGAAATTATGATCTCGGGCCCTATAATGAGGATTGTACAATGTATTTATAGCCCTCAGGCTGTAATGTGAAAGGGTAATACATTAAATGATATACATATGAAAGGGTAATACATTTAATGCCCTCTTTGCCTGCGCGTCCAAATGATAAGCATTTAATGAGCAGTTAAACTGTTGGTATCCTACTTTGAGGTGCAGCTCGGACCGCCATGAGTTGCTCGGACCGCCTAAGCTTCTCGGTATTTAAGAGTTCCTCGGAGAGGCATTGTTCCTCGGAGCTTGTGAGTTCCTCGGGGAACTAGTCTTCCTCGTTGTAGTCTTGTTCCTCGGAGCGAGTGGGTTCCTAGGAAGTGTTGTTTCCATGTAAATATCCACGTGTCTTCATATGATTGGTCCATGTCAGCAGATTAATTTTGGTATCAACAGAAGCCTCCAATGTTTCATAGTTCGAAATTTGAGGAGTATGGAACATTCTTTCTCGGATTATGGTAGCTTTAAATAGTCTTCCTGATTTTTAGGAGCGTTTCCCTTGTATTTATTTCTCCTTCCCAATTCGTAGAATCATGCTTTTTTGGACTTTTTTGCGTGCTTCGATTCCCGCGTTACTTTTCGTCTTCTTAGCCGTTGTTGTTCGCTTTGATTTCCGTGCCACTTTTCCTCTTTTTAGCCGTTGTTGTCCGCTTTGATTCCCGCGCCACTTTTCATCTTTTAAGCCGCCGGTAACGCAATCATCCTTTTTTGTAATCATTACTTCACCATTTCCCAAGGCAAGGTATTTAAACTACACAGACGCTCCCATCGTCTTCTACCTTTCAAATTTTTATCTTCTAGTTTTACGTCGTCTCTTCCTACTCTCTTGTGCGTTCATCTTTTTTGTCGTTCGTTGTCAACAGCTCTACTCTTTTTCTGTAAGATCTTCTTCTTTCTTCTTCATTTCTTTTATTCATCATCATGGTTTACTCTATTGAGTCTCTTGAAAAGTTTCGCTCTGATTTTTCCATTCCCTCTTGGGTTGTCTTGGAAGAGCTTTCTGAGCCTTTCGATTATTTCAATTTGGCTGAGGGACATTGGTTCCCCAGCCTTTTTATTGCTGAGTGTGAATTTTCTTTTCCACCAAATCCCTTGTGTCTGGAATTCTGTCATTATTTTGACGTCGTTCCTGCGAGAATAGCCCCCAACACATGGAGAATAGTTAATGGGGTGCATAAATTAAATCAAGTCCATGGAACTCGCATAGGAATTCCAGAAATCATGTACTGCTATAGATGGGCAGTTAATGATAATATTTTTTATTTAAAAACTAGATTTTTAAATAGAGCCTTAGTAGTCAATCTCCCTGATGCCAATATGGATTATTTTGAACATGGGATTGTCATAAAAAATTGGCAACACCCTCCATTAGCTGGAGATGAGGTTTACCAAGGTCCCAGATGCCCTCCTTATGGCAACGGGATAGGTTATTTTTATTTTATTTTATTTTGAAATCATGTTTCTTTTGTGTTTGATAAAATGTGCCAATGATAACAATGTTTATCTATTTGCAGTTGATAACAAAAGAAAGTGCCCAAAGGAAGCAGATGTTAATGTAAGACATCTGAAACTTATCTGGAGTCTGCATCAGAGTGTTGCCGACGAGCACATTAGGTCGGCCTCGTATCTGCTCCAGTACAAGAACTACACCACTTCCTTTACTGCTCGTCCAGTGATAAGTGAATCAGAGCCAGTTCCTGCTTCCACAAGCTCATCACAGGAATCCCATATTCCTTTAAGTGAAAGGATGAAGAAGAGAAGACCTCCTGCCCTGTTTGAGAAAACTGCCTCCGGTTCTGGGGAGGTAAAAAGGAGTAGGATTGATGTCCCAAGGGAGGGGACGAAGAAGACTGATGCAGCTCCTTCAGTTGTTCCTGTCAAAGTTGTCGAGAAGCCCACAGTGGCTCCGAGAAGGTCTGCTGCTCCTGGAGAGGTGATTGTGATATCACCGACCAAGGGTTCTTCCTTGGTTGAATCAGTACCTGTTCCCCCGAGGAGGCTGAGGAAGAGCTCCTCGATCAATTTGGCTGATACCATTGCTTAGCCCCCAGTTGCTGGAACTGGGGGTCCAACTTTTTTTCCCCCGAGCTCTGCAATGAGCTCGGTAAAGTCCTCGATCATTATCGAGGTACAAGGTACTGAAGATAACCTTACTCGGGACATGGTCATCTCACTAGATGCTCGTCATCTTGCTTCTGTAAGTCTCTTTACTTTGAATTTTTTATATTTCCTTTGTCATTTCTGTTTCTAACTTACTTTCTTTTTCTGTTCACAGTTGACGAGCTGCTTCAATATAATCCTGAAGAAGGATGAAGCGATTAAGGCTTCTTGCTCCTCGTCCAGTGTGGAGGGAGCTATGGAAGAAGCTACCTAGTCTCTGGCAGATTCTTGCCAGAAATATGCTGATGACAAAGCTGTCTGGGAGAAGAAGCTTGCCTCCACCGAGCAGGATAAAGCTCGAGCTGTTGAAGCCTCCAAAGAGTTGGAGAATAAAAAGAATGCCTTGGAAAAGGCAAATAAAGAGCTCGCAGTGAAGCTCAAAACTGCTGGAGAGCTTGAAGATAAGCTCAGGGTTGCTGAGGAAAGGTTGGGCCAGCTTCAAGAAGTAGGTCGGCAAAATGAGGAAGCAGAAAATAAATTGAAGGCTGCTGAGAACCTGCTATCTGAGAAACTTTCCTCCGAGAAGCTGAAGAGGAAAGCTGCTATGAAGAAGTCCTTCAGCTCTGGCTGGGACAAGGGGTTGGCCGCCATGGTGTCGCAAGTAGACTATGGCGGTCTTAAATATTTTAGGGATGGATGGGTTGCCTTCCTTCAGGAGATGAAGTTCGACGAGTCTTCCGAGCTCTTCCAGAGACATATCCCTGGTCTCCCTCCAACTCCAAAAGAATTAGAAGAGGACTAACCTACCTCTGAAGAATCTTCGATGGTGATGGGAGATCATGCCCTAGCCATCCAGCCTACTGATGGGGAAAATCAACAAATCATTTCTTCCTCGGAGCAACTGCCTATTCTCCCCGAGCTGCTATCTCTTCCCTCCGAGTAACCTACCTCTTCATCCCAGCCTCCCGAGAAAGTTTTGGGAGATACGGAAAAGGTTTAGTGTTGTTCGGGTTTCTCTTTATTTTGTTTCTCTTTTTCAAATGTAACTCAAAAGATGTAACTCTGAATTATGATCTAATAAAATTTGAACTTTTTGCATACTGTTGTCTATCTTTCATTCACACTCTGCTTATTCTTCTTATTGATGATTGCTCTTCTTTCTCTGCTAGTTTCTGTCCAGGATGGAATTGCTATTTGCTCATGACACAAAGTTGCTGCAACAATGTAATGAGTACTTTAAGGCTGGTCACACAGACTTGAGTGCTGCACAAGTTGCAGACATCCTTGGTCATGATGCTTCAGAACAGGCAGTTGAAGCATATCAGTACCTGAAGTGTCTACTTGACCGAGTATTGGCCAATAATGTGGCTTACTATAACATGATCGAGGATCTCCAGTGTACCCTCGAAGACCTTCAGAATCAATACAAGGAATCAACTGCCTTGTTGCATGAAGGGTACGAAAAGAAGTACAAGCTGATCATGGCTGACAAGGTCTACGAGAATCTTTTTACTGGGTATGATCTGAGGGAGAGAAATTTGATGGGTGAGGTAGAGGAATGCAGACAGATTGCCAAGTTGCTGGAGCAAGAGAACAACAACTTGCAAAAAGAGCTATCACAATTGAAGTCTGCAGCCTCCACTTCCAGTTCCTTGATCCCAGTGACCGACGAGGGATTCTCGTTCTTAGAGGTTGAGAATTCCAAGTTGAGGGACGAGTTGGAGACTTTGAAGAGTTCAGGCACCTCTACATCTTCTCGTGGTCGAGCAAGAGCTCCTCGGGGACGAGCAAGAGCAGCTCGGGTTCTTATCGAGGAACAGAGAACTCAATCTGCGTTAGAGAACCAGGCTTTCCAATTAATGGCGAAGAACCAGGCTTTGTACAATATGTCAAAGAAGATTAGGGACCTGGAAAAATAGCTCTCTGCGCAGAAGTCAGTCTTAGAGAATAAGGAGCTTTTTATCAAGAATCTCCACGAGCAGCTAGAAAGGCTAACATATAAATTCCACAAATAGCCTAGGGAGTTCTGGATGGCTGGATACAACGAAGCACTATTCCACTTGGACGATCGTATCCAGAATGCCAACAATGAGGGCTACAAGCAAGGCTGGTTGAATGCCTTAGGTGTGCTGAAGCTCGAATAAGGTCATTATCTGTGGGACTACCATGATCCCGGGTTGCTCGACTTGCCTGTGCCACCATACAATTTGGACATGGATTGGATCCCTGCTCGAGCCATTCCTCGGAGCTTAATTTCAAAGTATCTCGGTGACTACAATTTACATTCTCAAATTGAGGTATCTCGTCCCTAGCATCTTTTAGATCGCCCATCCGTGATGAATGTCAGGATGTTGAAGGACCTCAACTTCATCAATTCTCCTCTGTCTGTAAATCATCCGCCTGCTGGCGAGGAACCTGTGTCAAGAGCAGAGGGGAAGAGACCAGTAGAATAGGAATTTTTGATGTAATAGTTAGTATACATGTCAATGTAACTGTAATTTCATTATCAATGTAATTTATTTTGAATTCAATGAAAGACTTTCATTTTTGTTTGCAAATCTTGATTGCTATTGTCTTGTATTTATCAAACACTTTATATTTATGCATATCTGTTAAAAAGATAACAATATTGTGTTGTTTGTCGACCAACTCAGTAACAATTAAAAAGTTACAAGTATCAATACTGTTGCTCGATCACTTAATAATAAAGTAATGAGTATAAAAATGTTGTTTAAAATGTTTCCAATCAACCAAGGTTGTTAGATTCTCCATGTCGACCAACTACAGTTAGTGGTTTTTTATCCCCGACCAGCTATAGTTAGTCTTTTTGAAATAATTTTACCTATAAAATGTTTCCGACCAACCAAGATCGGTAAATTTTGCTTGTCGACTAACTACAGATGGTGGGTTTTTATCTCCGACCAGCCATAGTTAGTAGACTTTTATCTTAAATGTTTCCGACCAACCAAGGTCGGTAAATTTTCTTTGTCGACCAACTACAGTTGGTGCGTTTTTATCCCCGACCAGCCATAGTTAGCAACTTTTGCACTTTCTGGAAAGATCTTACCTCCCGACCAACATAAGTTGGCATTTGCGAGAATATTTTGTTTCCTAACCAAACAGGTTGGCATTTTTAGGAATATTTCGTTTCCTAGCCAAACAGGTTGGCATTTTTAGGAATATTTCGTTTCCTAGCCAAACAGGTTGGCATTTTAGGAATATTTCATTTCCTAACCAACCGAAGTTGGCATTTTTAGGAATATTTTGTTTCCTAGCCAAACAGGTTGGCATTTTTAGGAATATTTTGTTTCCTAACCAACCGAAGTTGGCATTTTTAGGAATATTTTGTTTCCTAGCCAAACAGGTTGGCATTTTTAGGAATATTTCGTTTCCTAGCCAAACAGGTTGGCATTTTTAGGAATATTTCGTTTCCTAACCAACTGAAGTTGGCATTTTTAGGAATATTTTGTTTCCTAACCAACCGAAGTTGGCATTTTTAGGAATATTTTGTTTCCTAACCAGCCGAAGCTGGCATTTTTAGGAATATTTTGCTGCTGAGCAGTCTGGGCTTTGCCGAGTTTTGCTAAGTAGTGTGTAGCACTAGTATTTCCCGAAAAATTCTCAATAAAAGGAGAGACTTTAGCAGAATATCTTCATTTTATTCATACTGATGGAACTATGTTACATATACATCACTGATAATACTTGCGTAGGTGCTTTGCGTTCCATGCATTCTTGAACTCTTCCCCCTCTAGAGTTGCTTTTCGATAAGTTCCTGGTCGAACAACTTCTATAACTCGGTATGGTCCATGCCAGTTTGCTTCCATCTTATTGTGCTTTTGAATTACTTTCTTCAGCACATAGTCTCCTGCTTTCAAGTCGCACCTCTTCACCCTTTTGTTGTAGAACAAAGCAGTTCGCTGCTGGTAAGCAGCATTTCTAATGGCTGCTTCTTCTCTAACTTCCTCGAGCATGTCTAAATCCAGTCTTCCCATTAAGTCGCTGACAGGGGAATTAAAATTTAGTACCCTGTGTGTTGGGAGGCCCAACTCGGTAGGTATAACAGCTTCACTTCCAAACGCCAGCATGTATGGTGATTCTCAAGTTGCTACTCGGGGAGTAGTTCGGTAAGCCCAAAGTACTGATTGTAACTCGTTGATCCAGTTTGCTTTTGCATCATCCAATCTTTTCTTCAATCCATTTAGCAGTGTCCTGTTTGTCACTTCAGTTTGTCCATTGCTTTGAGGATGGCCTGGTGCTGAGTGGACCTTCAAAATATTTGATTGATGACAATAGGCGGCAAACTCCTCGTTATCAAATTGTGTTCCATGGTCTGTGATGAAGGCATGAGGTAGACCATATCGACAAATGATGTTCTTCCAAATAAATTGGTACACCTTCTCGTACGTCATGTCAATGAGTGGCTCAGCTTCTACCCATTTAGTAAAATAATCCACTGCGACGACGAGGTACTTGAACCTTCCTCGGGTCGTTGGCAGGGGCCCAACCAAGTCAATTCCCCACATGGAAAATGGCCAAGGGGAAGTTATGGGTGTCAACAATGCTTGTGGAGTTCTTCGGATGGAGGAAAAGCGCTGGCACTTGTCACACTTCTTGGCGTAGGCTATACAATCAGCCCTCATCGTCGGCCAGTAGTATCATTGCGTCATTACCCTTTGTAAAAGCGTCCGAGCTGCTATATGTGCTCCACAAGACCCTTCGTGGATCTCTTCAATTAATTATTTCACCTCGGAGGGATGTACACATCTCTGTAAACCTGCCATGATTCTTCGTCTATATAAAACACCATTAGTTAATATATACCGAGCAGCTTTAAACTTCATTTTTTTGGCAGCGAACTTGTCAATTGGCAATTCTCCCTCCTCGATATACGCCCTGATGGAATCCATCCAAGAAGGTCCTAAATCAAGGGTGATAAAGTTCATCGTCAGATCTTCATTTATGCTCCGACCAGCTAACACTTCAATTGGGATTGTTCATCGTAGCTCGGTGCGAGTAGCTGATGCTAGTCGAGCTAGGGCGTCTGCTCTCGCATTCTCCATTCTTGGTATTCTGACCAGCTGAATAGCTGCAAATTTTGACACCAGCTCATTTGCCTTTGCATGATATCTGATCATTAATTCTCCTCTAACTGCATATTCTCCCATCATTTGGTTTATGATCAATTGAGAATCACTCAAAACAATGACATGTTGCGCCTCCATAATTTTTGCTAAACCAAGTCCTGCAATCATGGCCTCATATTCAGCCTCATTGTTGGAAGCTTTGAATTGGAAACGCAAGGCGTATTCCATATCGACCTCATCCGGAGTGCTCAAAACTATCCCCGCGCCGCATCCTGCAGTGCAAAATGAGCCATCTACATATAGTCTCCATATAGGTAACTCGTCTTCAAATTTCTGATCAGTTAGAGTTCCTCGATGAAATATTTGTTCCTTCTTTTCCTCCTCAGATTTTTCTTGCTCTTCGTCGATCATTTCTTCTTGCCCTTTTACCAACCGGAGTTGGTCTGAGCCCGAAGTCAATGATCTTATAACATCCACTTGCCCTTTTACCAACCGAAGTTGGTCTGAGCTAGTGTTTGTTGATCTTGTAACATCCACAGGTTGATCATAGAGCAACTTTCGTTTCTCGTCCGGAGTCCTCACAACTATCTCTACGTCACATCCTGTAACATCCACACGCCCTTTTACCAATCGGAATTGGTCTGAGCTTGTGTTTGTTGATCCTGTAACATCCACAGGTTGATCAGCGAGTAACTTTTATTCCTCGAAGCTATCAGGATAGGTGAACTCCGCTATAAAATCTACTACAGCCTGCCCTTTAAGCGATGATCTGGGTTCATAGATTATATCATATTCACCGAGCTCTATTGCCCAGTATATCAATCTTCCTGATTTTTCTGGCTTATGCAGGGCTTGCCTAAATGGCATATCAGTATATACTATTATGGTATGAGCCTGGAAATATGTCCTCATTCTCCTACTTGCCTCAATCAGCGCCAGTGCCAATTTCTCCAGCCTTGGATATCTAATCTCTGCTCCTCGGAAGGCCTTACTTGTGTAGTAAATTGGCTTTTGTACTCCATTCTCCACTCTGATCAACGCCGAGCTAACTGCATTCTCGGACACTGCAAGGTACAAGCACAATTTTTCTCCCATCACTGGCCTGGACAACAGTGGAGGTGTTCCCAAGTATCTCTTCAAATCTTGAAAAGCCTTCTCGCATTAGTCATTCCACTCAAAAATCTTTCTGAGTGTCTTGAAGAATGGGAGACATCTATCAGTTGCTCATGACATAAATCTGTTGAGTGCCTCTACTCGTCCTGTGAGACTCTGTACTTCATTCTTCGTCGTTGGAGATCGCAGCCCTAATAGAGCTTTGATCTTTTCAGGATTTGCTTCAATGCCTCGTTGATTGACAATGTACCCGAGAAACATGCCTTCTCGTACTCCAAAGATGCACTTCTTCGGGTTCAGCTTCATTTGATATTTATCTAGTTGATCAAAAGCCTGACTTAAGTCAACTAGATGATCGACAGCTTTCTTGCTTTTCGTCAGCATATCGTCAACATAGACTTTCATATTGTCACTGATTTGTTCAGCAAAGACCTTGTTCATCAGCCTCTGATATGTCGCACCTGCATTTTTTAAACCAAAAGGCATAATATTATAACAATAAGTTCCCCGAGGGGTAATGAAAGAAGTACTTTCCCTATCTTCAGGTTTCATTTTAATTTGATTGTACCCATAATAAGCGTCCATGAAGCTCAGCAACTCGTGTCCCGAGGTAGCATCCACCAGTTGATCAATTCAGGGAAATGGAAAATGATCCTTTGGGCATGCTTTGTTGAGGTTGGTGAAGTCCACACACATCCTCCACTTGTTGTTCTTCTTCTTTACCATTACCACATTGGCTAACCAATCTGGATATTTAACATCTTCAATGAAACAAGCTTTCTGGAGCTTCTCGACTTCCTCCTGTATGGCTTGATTCTTCTCGGGACTGAATACTCTTCTTCTCTGCTTCACAGGCTTGATCTCCTTATTCACATTGAGCTCGTGACATAAGAAGTTTGGGTCTATCCCAGGCATATCTTCATGACTCCATGCAAAAGTTTATCTTCTGCTTCTAAGGAAAATTATCAATTACTATTTTAATGAGGCTTCCAACGACGAACCTATTTGAGTAGTTCGCTCAGGGTGCTCGTCGTCCAGAATGATGTTTTCAGTCCCTTCACGAGTTGCGACTCATCTCGAGGATTCAATGTTTCGATTTCTGCACCTTCATCCACATGATAGGTAGTAGTCTTTTTCTTTGATTCTTCCAATTCTTCTTGCTCGACGGATGAATAATAGCATTCCCGAGCTACTTTCTGATCACCTTTCACAACTCCTACTCCAAAGTTTGTTGGAAATTTTAGGTACTGATGCATTATAGATGGTACAGCCTCGAACTTCTTTCTGTCTGACAAGCAGGCCACGTACCAATGAATATATCCAACTTGATCGTCCCAAGTGGAAATACTTTCTCGCCAGTAAAACCAATGAGGGGTCTGTGGTAAGGCTCCAGTTGAGATAGCTTTAGATTTAAACTATCAAAGCACGAGTAGAACATGATGTCTGCCGAGCTACCATTGTCGACCAGTACTCTTGAAATCATAACTTCCTTCATTCTCATTTTGATCACCAGCGGGTCATCATGAGGATATAAAACACCGAGGTAAGCTTTTTTTCCTGCAGTAAGGTCTCCTCCTCCTGCATCTCCTCATGTAATAACATTACAATCAAATGACCCAAAGCGTATTGAAAATACCTCTCGTTCTGGCTGCTTTGGCTTCTTGTGAAGGTCGGGGTCATCCTCTGGATTAACTTCATGGTTTCTCTTCTTGTTCTCCTCTGCTCGACGAGGAGATCTAGACCTCTCTCTAGTTCGGTCGTTGTTTCTTCTTTCGCCTCCCTGATCAACATACTTTGCTAGCTTTCCTCGTCGGATGAGTGTTTCAATCTCATTCTGAAGAGCTATGCAATTTTTGGTTATATGGCCATGATCCTTGTGGAATTCACAATATTTTTCCCTATTCCTCGTGTCAGGGTCTGCCTTCATTTTCTTTGCCCAGTTTAACTCCTCGTTGTTCTTAATTTCTTCTAGGACGTGGTTGATATTTACCTTCAAAGGTGTGTAATTATCAAATTTCCTCAAGACCTCCCATGACGACCTATTTTTGGATTGTTTGTCACCACCATTGTTCTTATGTTCCTTCTTCTTAACTTTATCACCTTCCACCTTGGTTTCTTTGGCGTCTATATTCTTCTTCGCAGACATGGCCTCCTCGGCATTCATAATCTTGGACGCTTTTCCCATCAGATCCGATATGGTTCGAGGTGGATCTTTGGCCAAAGTGTAGTACAACTTGTTTGGCAGTAGTCCACTCATCAAAGCGGTAATCGTTGTCTTCTCCTCATAATCAATGACTTCGAGTTTCTCGTTATTAAAACGAGTTATATAATCTCTGGTACTCTCACCAGCTTTTTGTCTAACACTTAACAAATGTGCTACTCGTTTAACTGGCTTTGCTCCAAAGCAAAAATTCCCAATGAATAGCTCGGCCAGTTGAAGAAAAGTTGAAATCTTACCCCGAGGAAGACTATTATACCATATTTGAGTAGATCCGGTAAGTGTTCCCGAGAATGCTCTGCATCTCATCTCATCTGGGATAGCATAGATGTCGGCTGCAGCTTGATATTGTTCTATATGAAGGACAGGGTCAGTCTTTCCATCATACTTAGGAGTCACAACAGGTGTTTTGAACTTTGATGGTGTTGGAAAATCAACAATGTCCTGGACAAAAGGCGTTCCTCGAACAAAGGTTCATTGTAGAGGATTATTGGCCTTAACCATTTCCCCTAATCTATCCTCCAGCCTCTGAATAGATCCTTTCCATGCATCATTTCCTTCCTCGGGCCTATTGCTTCGAGCAACTAATCACGTTGAAGTAGCTTCCTGGGATTTATCTTGATGAGCAACTGGTCGGTCATAGGATCTATTTTGATGAGCAGCTGGTCGCGACTGGGCAGATCCTTCCCTTAAATCTGATGGTCGTCGAAAGCTCCTCGATGCTGCATTAAGAGGACTTTTGTTCCTCCTAGGGCCTAATCGGTCGAAAGGAGAAACCCTACTTAATCTTTCCAACACGCTGGTCCTTTCTGGGGAGAGGGTGACACGTTGTTCAGTATCCGTGGCTCGCACCGACGAAGTTCGCCCAGGTTGATAAGAGAAATCATTAGATTCCTCATTGTGATGTGAGTTAGTACGCCTAGTACGCGAAGAAGGTGCACGGATATTTCTTTGAATGCTTCGTGGTCCGGAATGGGCTGATGCACCGCCATGGAGGGTTTGGATAAGTTGTCGCATTGTTTCTTGCACGACGGTCTGGCCCTGAGCCAAATTTGCCATTATTCCAGTCAAATCTGGAATAATTGGTGGAGCAGATGGATTTGGAGGGGTTCCAGCGTTTCTATTGCTGGATTCAGGAATATCCGCCATTAGTAATGGATTGTTTTTTATGAAAAACGATATTATCAGTCGTTTCCCACAGACAGCGCCAATCTGTTGATGTAAAAAATTAGATCACTCTAATAATTCAATCACAGAAAAATAAATGAGACAAAGAATTTTAAAGTGGTTCAGCCTTATAAGAATGGCCTACGTCCACTGTTGCTTTATTGCTGAGTGTTTGGGAATTCTCGATTACAAGTTATCTCAAGAAATTCCGATCTCGAGCCCTATAATGAGGATTGTACAATGTATTTATAGCCCTCAGGCTGTAATGTGAAGGGGTAATACATTAAATGATATACATATGAAAGGGATATACATTTAATGCCCTCTTTGCGTGCGCGTCCAAATGATAAGAATTTAATGAGCAGTTAAACTGTTGGTATCCTGCTTCGAGGTGCAGCTCAGACCGCCATGAGTTGCTCGGACCGCCTAAGCTTCTCGGTATTTAAGAGTTCCTCGGAGAGGCATTGTTCCTCGGACCTTGTGAGTTCCTCGGGGAACTAGTCTTCCTCGTTGTAGTTTTGTTCCTCGGAGCGAGTGGGTTCCTCGGAAGTGTTGTTGCCATGTAGATAGCCATGTGTCTTCATATGATTGGTCCATGTCAGCAGATTAATTTTGGTATCAATAACGTGTTTGAGGTATACTATACTTGGTGACTTATAGTAACTTCATTATTTCTCGGAGACTAATTTTGGGGTTTATTAAACGTTGAAGTTAATAATGATGACATTAAATTCTTATGGCTCCGTACAAAGACTTAATGTATATATTAAAATGGGAATAACTTGTGAATGATAAAATGCTTATACACACCTCTCTAAATGCTATCATAGGGGAAGTTACACGCATGAGGTGAAGTCCCCTGGCTAGTGAATGCAGGGTGAATATAGTTATCGGCCATAGGACCGGTTATTATATTGTGTGATTATTATTCGAAGTGAGGTAATTTCGGGTGTGGTTATGACTCACTATCGAATGTATATGGTCGCTTCCCGACGTCACGCGATGTAGGATGCCCATGTTGTCTTGGTGATAGGCCCTGGAAGATGATAGCTATTTAGGGGAGAATCCAGTGGGGAAACTCGGAAGGATGGTCTTAGAATAGTTATATGTTGTGAAGTATAACTATTCTTATTAAAGTGGGATTTTATTGATAATACGGCACTTTATGAAGTAAATTGCTTAAATACATTTCCTAATGAAAAAAAGGAACGGTGAAATGAAATTGTGTTAAAAGGAAATGGAATCTCAATAAGTAATATTTTGTCTATATTCTCCTGCCCAAATGAATTGTGACCATTGTCATCATTATTGCATTAGGTTATACTTTTAGATAGAAAGGTTATATTCCTTATCATTATTTATGATGAACAAAACAATCTTATTCATGATAATTAAATTGTCATGCACTTTATTCACTTGGTGATCATATTAAATCGGGCCCTGACCCGTTTCTATTTCTTTATTTTTCTTGAATATTATATTCGCCCAGGTGTTCTGTCGCAAGGACGCCCATATTGACTTTTCAATCCCAGTGTCTTGGAGTTGTAACACTTTGCGGATGTTATGGGATATTTGAGATAGACGCTTCCATCCTTTTTTGTATTATAGTTATGATAGGTTACACATTCGGGCGTGTTGCCTAAGTTTTGTACTTGTGTTATATAATGTGATATTGTACTTTAATACTCAGTGTAACCTATTTGTACGGGTCTGCTAACCGACAACTTATTCAGTTATTTTGTTGTATATGGTTAGTGTTTTATTATCTGTCTTTATTCTCTACCCACCTTCTTTTCAAATGGATTGTTTAAATGTTCTTCTTTAACTTTCAAATTAAATTTTGACAATCCGTTTTCTAAAATAATGGGTGGTTATCTTGTTAACTTATTGTAATACGTTGATGCTAAGAATGGACCATCGATGATTCCCGTAATTATTGGAGTATTGGGCTGGCCACCTCTTATTTTAATAAGCGGGTTGTCACACTTTCGAAGGGAAGGAACGTGACATTCTCGAGTCTTAGACTTAATAATCATGTTGTCTACGTAGACATTAACCTCCTTGTGTATTAGATCATGCAAGATGGTTGTGGCAACCCTTTAGTAGGTAACCCCTACATTCTTAAACCGAAATGGCATAACTATGTAAAGGTTGCCCATGGGCGATGAAGGCAGCTTTTTCTTAATAATGAGGGTGCATTTTAAGCAGATTGTATCCGGTGAACCCATCGATAAATGACTTGAGGGCATGACTGTCCATGTTGTCCACAATCATGTCAATATTGGGCAGTGGGTAATTTGCTTTCTAATTTTAGTATGGGTACAATGTTGGCTAGCCATGTGGGAAATTTGATCACTCAGATGAAGCCTACATTTAACTTATTGATTACATCTTCCTTAACTTTGAGTGACCATTTGGTACGGAGCTTTTGTAGCTTCTGTTTAATCGATTTACATTTTGGGAGAGTTAGAATCTCGTACTGGGAAATCTCGGGATCGATGTCGAGCATGTCATCGTAGGACCATGCAAACATGTCCCTAAATTCCCTCATGTTCTCATGCTCGTTAAGGGTGGACCCTATCCTAATCTCACATTGTTGGTTACTTTTTGAGATTGATAATAATAGTTTCATCCTCATTAATTTGTACGCGATTATGTTATATGTAATCTTAATAAGATCAATTAAGAATTATTCATTTATAAAATAATCATCATCAAGAGTTTGATTAGAATCAAGACAATTAATATATGTCACAACAAGATACACAAAATCCACATTTATTTCACTTTTGGGAAAAATAGTGTCGAGAACCTCATCAAAAGAGGTATCGATTACATTGTTAGTAGAAAAAGGAGGAGCCATTATAAATGAGGAGACATGTCAATCAATAAGGTTAAGTTGCATCACATCAGGTGGGATGGTATAACATTCCAGTCGAGGAGAGGCGCATCATCTACCTTGATCAGAGTGGACGGGTCCGACGATGTAGTGCCTGAATAAATCATGCAGAGTGCCAGCCCCAGTGTCTGCAGATTGAACGTCTTTAGAGTCACTTTCTTCGGAGACCTCGGTAATGGATACGACTTTCTAAGTGAGAGTTTGTACTTAATGCTGGAAGTCTTAGACAAAGGAGTAGTTATTTTGAAAGAATATTTAGATCCCTAGCTTCATCTTCTTATCCACGTGATCATACTATGGTTCAGGAAAGCCATAGAAGGAGAAGTATTCACTCTCTTTGATGAATCTTCTATTCAAAGAATCCCTTAAAACAGTCTTGGCATCTTCTAAACTTATCTTTAACTGGGGTTATCGGAGCATTTTGAGTTCTTCTGGTGAAGGTTCATAACCCATGCCACACACACAAAAAAGCATTTTTCAGGACTATGGGTTCAAGTATCCCTTGTTGACGTCACCCTAGCCTCAGTCCGATCATAAAGTGCATATTTTTTAACATTTGTATCACATTGACATTATCGTGAGGGTGGTACAATAGACAGACTCTATCTTTGAAATCATCTCCTGTTAGAAGGGGAAGTGGATCAACCCTGAAGCCAGAAATAAGCATGTAATTTGTCTCATGCTGTATTTCTAGTACCAGATTACTGGTGCTGGCATTTTCACTGTTTTCATTGTCTCCTAAAATGGTAATGACTTGCCCCTTGGCAAAGAATTTTAATTTCTAATGGAGGGGGGAGGACACACCTCGAATGCTATGAAGCCATGGTCGACTAAGTAGTAGGTTGAAGCATGCGAGTATGTCAATAACTTAAAACTCAATAACGAGATTGATGGGGCCAACCCCTATTGTGAGTGCTATGGATCCCATCACCTCTCGACGAGTATTATCTTAGGCATGCACTACGGCAAAAGAAGGAGTCAGGTCACTTACTTTTAACCCCAAAAATATAAGGTTCATAATGGGAAAATAATGAGGGTAGAGCCATTGTCGACAAGTGAGAGCAGGACTGTCTTTCTCGAAGATGCTATGGCATAATTATGGTTAGGGCCAACTGTCGAAATTTCTTATTCGAAGAAGAAAATGAGTCTAGGGGTGGTCAAGGATCCGACTAGGCTTATGGATTCTTCTGGAGTGGTGAAAAGAGGGACTGTGGGCCCAGTGAAAAACTTTATCAAAGTGTTTCAGTGTAATTGGGAAGACATAAAGAGCCCCTATAAGATGATATTGGCTTGAGACTTCTTGAGTTGGTCTAGGATCTTGCTTTCTTCAATGGTCCGAGAGTTCTTCAGCAACTCCCCTTCTCTTGTCTATTCTTGATGGTTGAGGATTCAGATCTTGGTACTATCTCCCAGATATGTCATATGGTTTACGGAGGTGGGGAAGAACAAAAACCCCATACATTCATTGATTTATGGTTGTACGGCTACTTTATTGATTTCCCCAATAGGTCCTTAAAAGATATCATCCCCGTACATACTGATTACTGGATTGACCTTTTCCTGACTCGGTACATCATTAGAGTTATCGAATTCGTCCCCCTATCCGGTGGCAATGATGTCTTCCTATCAAGAGAAGTTAATGCATTCCACGAGTTTAGTGACTTATTTATATAAATCCTCCCACTAAATGGGGAGGTGTAAGAGTGAAGGGACCAATCGACCTTAAAGCTTTAATGCAGTGAGTAAATAAAAAATGATACAGATTTCAGCGGTCTGCCAAAACATGTCTGCCATAATCTTCACTACATCGTCCAAACTGATTTCCTCAATGGGTGCCACCCAACTATCTGACTCCCGAGCCCACTCTAGGGATCCTATAAATATAATGTTGAACTTCTGGCAGCCGATGGTCATTTTTAGGCAATTTCATATCAAAATCCAAAAATTGGTTAAGAACATTCGATAACTCTATATCTCTTCCTTCGAACCGGATACGAACGATAATACAATCCCTTGTGAGGAGTGACAGAGCTCGGTCGGTGAAGTAGGTAGGGTGTAGGAGAAAGCATGGGTAAACTTGAACTGGTTTGGATGAAAATATAGGTATGATAGGTGCTTTACTTTGGGTAGATGGGTTGAATTCAGGGTCATTTTCTAGGAAGATGGCATTGGTGTGGGTTTAAAGTGGGTTGTGAGTGGTGTTGGGTTTAGGATTTGTTGGTGGGGTCATGATACCCTGATCAATTGGACCCAAGATTACATTCTAGAGATGGAAGCATTGATTAGTGGTATGGCCGTCAAACTGGTGGAAGTCACAGTGGGAATCGGTTATGAAGTTTTTGGGAAGTGGGCTTGGTAATGGACGGGGGTCCAGAGGTTTGATAAGATTTCGACTTAACTAGGCTTGGTAGACTTTAGAGAGTGGAACATGAAGCTCGGTGTATTCTTTTCTGGAGGGATTAGGGCAATTTCTAATGCCCAAGAGGTAGCAGGCTAGGAGATATTATTTATGGTTGAGACTATGGCATTGGCAGGCTTTTCATACTTTTTGGAGGTGAATTGTCTAGACACTTTCTCAGGATCAACTTCTATCTTGGTAACACTTTCTTCAATATCCACACCTGATTCTCGAAGAGCTTAAAAATTCAGATGATATTGACCTCCCATAGTTGCTCTGATACGGGGCAGGAAATTTTTCTTCACTATGCAGACTTGTTCTTCTTCGGAGGGCCGATTGGTCATGGTGACAACTTTCTCCCTCCACCTTGCTATAAGCTGCTGACAGTTTCTCCAGGGTTCTGCTTAAGAATCTCTATATCACGGTGTGCAATCTCTAGTTATTTATTGTACTTGTATCGTGACACGAATTCCCGAGTAATATCTTCCCAACTGTGGATTCTGGATTCCTCAAGGGATAGAAACTGACGAAGAGCGTTGTCCTTTAAATCCTGTTAGAACATCTGGGCCATTATCTCTTCAGAGGCACTAAGGAGAGTCATGTCTCGGTGATAGCTGCGAAGGTGAATAATTGGGGGCTTGTTTCCCCTGAACTTTTCGATGGATGGCATCTTGAATTTTTCCAATAATCTTGCTTTAAGGTCCACATGTGAGTGTAGTCTATGTACTTCCCGAATATCTTGATGTGGTCAAACTTCTTCGATAACAACTTGAGGTCTTCCTTGACCTTGTTCAGTTCTTCCTCTTTGGGATCAACGAGTACTGGAAAGTTATCCCCTGGTTGGGCAAGGTTTGGCATAAAAAACTGAGCTGGTAGTTGCTTATTGGCAGGCAGGGAAAGTGGAACATATTGATATTCTTCTGAAACCTAAACAGGATCGGGAGCGGGTGGACCCATGGCATGAGAAAAGAGAACCTCGGGTTATTCGGGAATCAGGATTTATTTTCGCTGCATCTCATGAACATCGGTTTGAAGGTTGTCAATCTTAGCACTGAGTTGGACCAGGACTGCCATCAGATCAGGCTTTATATTTGGTGCTTGATCGGTGTTTTCTATGGAGGATTAGTGAAGGTAGATTCACGACTCGAATGAATTTATAGGGTAACCGACAAAACTTCGGGGTGGTTTGATGAAATACCAAAGCCAATAGGGAGCCAGGCTAAGAATCAGGCATACGATCGACTTGAGAAGGAAAAAAATTCAAATTTATTTTTGAAAAAGGGAAGAAGGATTCATTTTTGTTAAAAAGAGGGAAAATATTTTTGACATTTTTGGTAAAGAGAAGGATTTTTTTGGGGGGGTATTTTGATGAAAATGAGGAAAAATGTTTTTTGCGCTTTCGGTAAAAAGGAGGAGAAATGTTTTTTGGTAATTCGTTTTTTTATAAAGAAGAGGAAAAACGAGAGAAGAGTCTCAACATGATTATTATTATTATTATTATTATTATTATTATTATTATTATTATGTTTTCACTTGTATTGTGCTTACTTAAATACAAAAGCAATGTCGAACAGGACCCGAGCCTAGGAAAATTGGGTCTGAAAAATGGGTAATATAGGGTTTGACTTATATTCAGGCTCATGAACAGGGCCCTATTTTGAAAAAAGACGAAATCGCACAAAAAATTGGGTGGCATACCAACCCAGCATTTTGGCAGAGTTTCGTGTGGTAAACGACAAACTAAATGCGAGTGTCCTGGGTCTGACTACTATATGAGGTTTATGCAGTTGTTGGGTTAGTGGAAAGGTTCCCCCCTTTGGCATGACTTCCATGACATACTTCTTGCTTTTGAGGTAAATTGGTACGTGTGGACAAGCCATATGATATACCAAAGTGTACGTGAATCAACTAAGCACTTGTATGCAAGCAATGGGCATTTCTTAGAGTCGCGATAATTTTTTGCACACCCAAAATATTATTTTTCACAACAAACGCCTCATATGGAAAGACATTGAAAGATCTTGGCGTCATCAGTTAACTATACATTAAAATAATGTTTCATTATTCATGTGTTGCCTCCCTCTCAATTTATGTCAATGAGATTTTAATCGGGAATAGAACTCGAGAATGAGACATATTCCATTCCTCTTTAGTCACAAATAGATAAAAACACCATATGTTATTTAACATAGCATGGATTAGTGGTAATCTTTATATAATTTGGTAAGAATTTTATTGAGGGTGTTTTGGGGTATAGAAGAAGACATATTCTCAATGCATAATTTATAAATAATATTAGTTTACATTAAAGATTGAGTTGGCTGTGAAATTTGTTAAAATTGATATGTTTATATAGTAAAATTGGAATGCGATTTTTGGTTACAAAATATTAGCCTTTATAGGATTCCCCAATCGTTAGTTACAAAAACTAACTTTTATAAGATTTTATGACCGTTGATTACAAAAAACTAATTGTTGGTGGAGTTTGTTGTTTTCAAAGCACGAAAAGGTAATGGGCGCGACTACCACTATCCATCTGGAATCGCTCGAAGTGGGGCAAATATCTATAGGGTGCTTAATTTTAATTGTCTTAAGTTGCTTAATGTAATAAAGACTTATGAAAGACATACAAGTTTTTATTTATCACTTATTTTATGTTGATTATAATTAAAGAAACACATTTGATATAAAATACTACATACTGCAATGCAAAAACTACAAGTGCTCTATCAAATCAAAATGGAGATAACTTTTTTTTTTGCAATCATAAAGACAAGAATGTGAAAATATTTGAGGTGAAACATTTATGGCATTACAATTGAACAACTCAACATGTTTCAACTCACATTTCGAGATATTGCATTGCTACGACTTGAGATCTTCATCTTGTTCATCTTTCACGATCATGTTGTGTAAAATGATACAAGACAACAATATGCGACCTAGATTACCACGCTTCTAAGAATGATTCGGGCATTTAACAATGACAAAGAGAAATTATAAAAGTTCAAAAACTCGATCCATATCATTCCATTTGTCTTCTTGGTATTGTGTGGAGTGTTTCTATTTTGTGTACGCAATTATGAAATTATTTGGACAAAAGTGGACTATTTGGGATATATGCTGTCAACGAGGTAATAACTCGTGTTATATGAATGTCCATTGATAATGTAATTTCATTGTGGGGCTTGTCATGTATAATCTCCTAAAAATGTCCAAATGGTCAAGAACGTTGATACGTAATGAAAATTGCATATTTTCACCCGTTATCTTTATGCATTCTAGCACTTTTATGTTCCTTAATGCCTATATTTATGCTTGTTAACCAGAAAACTTCCATTATGTATGTTTATATGTTTTGTGAGGTATGATTGAGCTTTTATATGTATAAGAACGCTTATCATGTGGATTGGTTTCATTTTGAGGAAGTTCCATTGCGTGACTCAAATTCTAAAGCACACTATATATATGACTTAATTGAGTCCAATATATATGAGCTTATCTAGTTTGGAAATATAAACATAATTTGTGTCATCTATATTTTTTCCTAAGCCTCATTGCCTCTTCATGATCTCAAATATATCTACATCAACAAGAAAATGGTCCTACAGGTAGAAATCCAACATCACTAATATGGGCTAAAATGAATTTTCTACATTTAATTGGAATTTTTAGGAATTTTTAAAACATTTAAAATCCATTTTTAAGAAATTAAATTTAGGGTTTTTAAAATGTTTGGGGCTAATGTTGAATTTCCAAAACTGCCTAAAAATTGGGTTGGGTAGAATCCAAAAGCGCTAGAGACTATTATGGGTACAAATTGAATTTTTAGATCTTTAAAAACTCGCGTGTGCAGAGAGATCTGAGACATACATCTGTTGGGTTTATACTGGTTAGATCTGTGTTTCTTTATACTCACAACCTGAAGTCTAGTTTACCATTGTTCGATCATTTTAATCTAAGGTCTGCATGCGTTCCAATGTAATCTAAGTGATAACTATAAAAAATAATCAGAATGGTTTTAAATGCGGTCCATTTTAAGCCATTGATCTTGGACTTCGAATGGTCAAGTTCATCACATCCGTTGGTTTGAATTTGAGTTCCAGATCCTTCTACCCATCCTATAATAGAAACCATCATCATCGCATTTCTAAGTTTTGAGAATTAAGAGGTCTGAGAGAAAAAAAAAAGAGTGGAGAGAGAATAAAATCGAGAGAAAATATAAAACCTAAAAAAAACTTTGTTCAAATTTCTACAAAATACATTCTCGAGTGTTTAAGGCTTTCTGATATTCGAAGTTCAAATCCTCTTTGATTTTAATCTCCTTCTTAACACCATCTTCTTAACACCATCACTCAAATCAGAACTCCTTTCTCTATATAAAAACTTGTAGGTCTGATTCAATGGGATACAGTCACTTAATCTGTTAGGACTTGATTTCTTTAGTTTAGAAATCTTTTTCTTTTGTTGTATTTGTTTTAAAATATTTGTATTTCGTCTATATCCAACAAATCTCTTATCTGTTTTACAAAACTAAAAAAGGGTTTGCAAGTTTTCAGATCTGGGTTTTTCACTTTGAAAAACTTGTATATAAATAATATTTGTAGGGTCTTTCTTTTTTAAAGACTCTCAAGAAGACAGATCTGAAAGTTTTAAAGTGTTAGAGATCAAATATATTTTCAGTAGTGTGAAATATAGCATTTCATACTGAGAAAAGTTTGTAATTTATAGGAATAATTTGTATAAGTTTGTGTGAGTACATGCATGTGTTAGGAACTTCACACAACAACACTTAAATAATGTGTTGGTAAAGACATTTTGACCATCTTAGTCGACGTAAAGCTAAAAGGAGAAAAAAGTGTAAAGTTGCAGAACGATAAGTACAACATAAGAGCCTTCGAAGAAGTCAGATTTGCCTAATAGAGCTGGTATAATTCTTGACTTTATATAGTTTTGTTTGTGTGTATAGTTCATTAATTGCTTGTAACCTAAAATTCATTTTAATGGATTTTTCATTTTGAGGTGTAGAGACCTCCGTGGATGTTTCCCCATTTGGGTGGGGTTTTACCACGTTAAAAAATTTCCTTACATTTTGTGTTTTTTTTACTTCTTCGGTCATACTACTGCACTGATAGTCTTAGTTGTTGGGATTTTAAAACCTTATTTCTTAAGTTCTGAAATTACTCGTTCATAATGTTTTCTAAACATATATTATGTTAATACTTAATAGTTTATTTTCTAAATGAGTTTCCTCAAGAAACAACTTCGAAACCTTTTAAAATGTTTTAACTTGTGTTAAACGACTTTGTAAGGTATTTTTAATTGGTATCGGATCTTCGCATTTGGTTTTCACAAAATCTTTTAGATCGTGTGTTTCTGAAACTGTGTTTCAAAACAAACATATAACGAGAAATTTGAGAGATTAGGGAATCTGTCCAGGCCTTACCTCTTTGATGGGACTAACTTCCCTTATTGGAAAGCAAGGATGATAGCCTTCATCCAAGGGACCTTGGGAGATGAAGCTTGGGATGTTATAGAAAATGGATACATATACCCAACTAAGCCTACTGTTAAAGGTAGTAATGTAAGACTTAAAAAAACCCTAAGCAAGTTCACTAAGGAAGAAAATTTGGCCTCCAATAATAACAATAAAGGACAAAATGTTATTTTTATATCCATCAATGAACATGAGTTTAAGAGAATATTTACTTGTTCTACCTTTAAGGAAGCCTAGGACACATTGGTCACTACCCATGAAGGTAGACACGTGTTAAGACCGCCAAGACCCAAATGTCGATTCATCAATACAACACACTCATCATGACAGAGACTGGGACTTTCGATGACTTTTACATTAGGTTGACTGATACAATTACCATACTGCATGCTAATGGCACTGTGTATAATAGGAAAAAGACAGTTTCTAAAATTCTGAGATCACTTCCACCAAATTTTAATAATAAAAAATATGCAATTGAGGAGATGGATGATCCAAATCTCACTCAAGAACTCCTCAGTAGCAAACTCATAACAGTGGACATGGAATTAGAGTTTAAGAAACAACTCTCCAATGATCAAAAGAAACACACCAGTCCAAACCTTGTCTTTCAGTAAGGTGACTTCACCACACCTTGGTGTCCTTAATACTGACTTGGATTCTGATGAGGAGTGTGACTTAAATGATTTGGACAATCAGCTTACCCTGATGTCTAAATATTTGAAAAGGATTTTGAAATTTAGAAACAATATTGCTTCTAAACAAGGTAAGGCTACTTATTCAAATTCTTTCAATAGAAAACCTCATGAGAAAAGACAAGATAGAAACCACATTGAGAATAATAATAGACTTGATAAAGACCTTAAGAAGATTGAATGCTTTAGATATGGCAAGTTAGGTCATATGGTCAATAAGTGTAGAGTTAATCTGAATAAGACCAACAAAACAATAGGGCCAATATTCGTAAGACTTGGGATGATTCAAGTGACTAAGATAATAATGAACCTGAATCACCCTAAGTGTTTGATCCTTGTATGTCATTCTTTGCTAAGATTGTATATATTGAGGATAAGCCTACACTTCATGATGAACCTGATGATAACATGTCTAATCTTGTTATGTCTCATGATATTTTTCCTACTAGTTTATCTGCTTTGTGCCCAGTGACTGCTAATGCTATTGATACTGTTAATAGTTCATATACAGGGTGTGTAAGTCAAAGGGAAAGTTTGAATGGCGAATTAAATATGTGTGTGAGTCCTAAAAATGAAGCGTTATGGGATAATCCACACACCACACAGTGACTTTGATAATAACGACCTCCCAAAAATTCATATACTTTATACCAAAACTCTTAGGAAGAGCACCAAACTTGAAAAAATAGTCAAGGACCTTCCTGAGAAAATAGAAGCCCTAGGTCTTATGGTAAAACAGAGTGCTGAGGACTACACCACTCAAAGTTAGGATTATGAAAATAAACTAGGTCTATTCTTGAAAAAGAAATACAAAGCTACTTTACTGGAATTGGAACAATCTAAAGAAAAAGTTTTAACAATCTTAAAAAAAAATTCTAAATTTGAAAATAATGTTAATAGGTTTGAAGATTGTGTAACTTCAAGTAAAACCAATTCTGATGATAAAACTTGCATAGGATTTGAACAAAAACCTAAGCCACTAAACAAACCTTTTCCAAATGTGAAATTTGTGCCTGGAGGAATAAGACCTAATGACCAATGTCCAGATTTTCAAGGATTGAAAAATGACTTTGATAATAAACAGAAAGAACCATACATTGTTATGGGAAATAGTTATAAGTCTAATGTTGAGCTTAATGCTAAGTATGTCTGCCCACCTATAAGGCAAGGAGACCTTTTGTTTCAACCTATTGCAGTTAGACATAAGGTAAATGTCCAACAAATGGACAAGCCTATTTTTAAAGATTTTCAAAATCTTGAGAAACCATCTAGCCATCTATACTATTCTTACTGCGATGTTTTTGGACATTACCTTGAAGAATGTTTTCAAAAACGTCTGAATAAGCCCATCTTTAAACTTTAACTATTCTATACAGAACAGAAATAACTACGTCCTTCCTATGCAACCTAATAAGAACTATAACTATCGTTATAGGAAGAAACAATATAATACTAAAAAGAAGTCCAAGAGAAAGAGTCCTAGATTCATGACTAAATCAAATGCTCAAAAAACTGTCAAAACTCAAGAAAATGTGCACAGATCTTTTGAAAAACAAAATGCTCGCAATTTTTTTAATATTCGAGCGTAAATATATTAAAATTGGAGCAATTTGGGTTAGGAAAGATGATATAATACTCCAGATGAAGTGTAACATTGTGATTAGATCTTTAAAAGTTGAACACACTTCTTCTGAATGGTATTTAGACTCGGGTTGTTCCAAACATATGACTGAAGATGATACTAAATTAACAAACAAAACTGACTTCTTTGGAGGAAAAGTTTTGTTTGGAGATGGAGTATCAACTCAAATCATAGGTAAATGAACACTCCAAGAAAAGGGACTACCTATTCTCGAATACGTCCTTTTAGTAAAAGGACATAAATCTAACTTGCTAAGTATTTCGCAATTTTGCGACTCCAACCACACAATCACATTCTAAAAAACAAATTGTAAAATTTTAAACGGGAATGGAGACCGCATCATTACAGGCCTCCTAACTCCTGATAACTGTCATACAGTAAATCCAGGGACTAAGATTTATAATATAGCTAGGATGGAAAATAATGAAATCTAGCACAATAGGTTGGGTCACATAAATTACTATAGCCTTGGAAAATTAAGCGCCCAAGAAATAGTTAGAGGTCTACCCAAAAAAAAATCTATTTCAAATGTTGTTTGTGGACCCCGCCAAGAATGAAGGATAGTTCAAACAACTCAAAATAAAGTTACAGAAATCTTAACAACAAACCTCTAGAGCTTATCCACATGGATCTTATGGGTCCTTTTAGAACTGTAAGCCTTTGTGGTAACAGTTACATTCTAGTTATGGCAGATGATTTCACTCGCTTCATTTGGGTTTCTTTCTTAAAATAAAAATCAGACACATTTCATGAATTTTTGAAAATCCTTTTACATATTGAAAATGAAAAACATACCCAAGTAAATTGAATTCGTAGCGATAGAGGAAGTGAATTTAAAGATTTGGGCGTAACAAAATATTACGACTACAATGGTTACAAATATGAATTCAGTGCCTATAATACATGCTAAGAACTTGCCAAAATACTTTTGGGTTGAGGCAGTTCAAACACCATGTCATATAATCAATAGGGTTTATCTTGGGGAAAAAAACAAACTCCATATGAACTCTGGTATGGCAAAAAGCTCAACTTAAAATATTTTTGAACATTTGGAAGTATTTGTTATGTTTGCAAAGACAGAGAACACCTGTCTAAATTTGAAACCCGTGGCGATAAAGCAATCTTTTTGGGCAACTCCCTTAATAGTCGGGCCTATCGTGTTTATAATATGTGAACCAAAGTTCTAATGGAATCTATAAATGTGATTGTTAGTGACACTAATGTTGAGAGTAAAGAATAAGAGCCAACTATAGTGGATAAGTCTAAAAATGTTTTAAATTATGACTCTCTAGAGATAGTTGATTCTTTAGCAACCGAGACCCCGAAAGTACCTAACTGGGTTTTTAAAGATCATCCCTTAGATAAAATAGTTGGTAACCTTAATGAGCATGTTCATACAAGATCCCAATTATGAAATATTGCTCATTTTGCATGCTTTGTATCCCTAATGGAACCAAAGAATGTGACTGAAGCACTAAATGACTCTTTTTGGATTGATGTTATGCAAGAGGAGCTCGCTCAATTCAAGAGTCATGACGCTTGGTATCTAGTACCTCGACCAGAAAATAAAAGGGTTATCGTCACTAGATGGATTTTTAAAAATAAATGATATGAATCTGGGATGATAGTTATAAAGAAATCCAGATTAGTGGCTCAAGGTTACTCTCAGATTGAAGGAATAGACTTTGATGAAACATTTTCCCCCGTAACTCACCTTGAGTTTGTTCGATTATAGCTTGTCATTTACATTTCACACTTTTTCAAATGGATGTGAAATCCGCTTTACTTAATGGTATTTTGACCAAAGAAACCTATGTTGAACAACCGAAAGGCTTTATCGATCCTCATTACCCAAAGCACGTCTATAGATTGAAAAATGCATTATATGGTTTAAAGCAAGCCCCCAGGGCCTAGTATGAACGTCTCTCCACCTTTTTTATTGATAAAGGTTTTCGACGAGGTGGTGAGGACCTGATATTATTCGTTAAATTTTTTAACAAACATGTCTTAATCGCCCAGGTTTACGTAAATAACACTATTTTTGGTTCAACATCCCCTACTGAAGTTAGAAACTTTTCAAATATTATGCATGGAGAGTTCCAAATGTCATTAATGGGGGAGCTACAATATTTCTTAGGACTCCAAGTTAAACAACTCTCTGATGGGTTATTTATATCACAATCAAAATATGCTTTAGAGTTAGTAAAGAAATTTGGATTATAAAATGCCAAAAACACCAGGACACCCATGAGTACTTCAATCAAATTATCTAAAGATGAACAAAGGAAACCTATTGATCGTACCTTATATAGAAGCATGATAGGAAGTTTACTATACCTTACGTAAGGCCTTTATATATAGGGTAGATGGGGATAATGGAAAAGGTTCTAGTTTAGCACAATTGTCATAGGTGATGTCATGTATGATAGTTCTTAATCATGACATCATTAGAGAATAATTTAGAATTCTCTAAAAATAGTCATGAAGTACAATATTCAAGAAGTAAATGTTACAACCCTTGTTGGGTTATCCCCCTTTAGTTTTAATGTTTCTCTTGGACCCGTGTGCTTGCCTTTAAAGCGCCACTTATTTGTTTATGTCCACAATCGCATAAAACTGTTGCTAAATTTGACTTTTGTGATGTTACTCAGGTTTTAACAGACTCTCATTGGTAGTGTCGTTTCATTTTCTGCCGATAAGAATGTTGAAGTGGTAGAAGCTCCGATTTCATTTTTGGTTAAAATTATTATTTTCGTGTTAAAAATATTTTTCATTCAAAAATATTTTTTTATTAAAAATAATTTTATTTCGTTAAAAAATGTTGTTAAAAAATAAACTGTTTTTCTTGTTAAAATTGTTTTTTTTTTGTCAGAAACTACTTCACTTGAAAAAAACAATTTTTGTTATAAACGATTTATTTTGTTAGAACTATTTTTTTACTTTTTTTTTTTGCTTAAAATTGCTTTGTTTTTCTTAGAAAACTGATTTTATTGTTAAAAAATATTTTTGAAGTAAAATTATTTTTTTCTTAAAACTTTCTTTTGTTAAGAACTATTTTTTAGGTTAAAAAATAGTTTTTTTATATAATTTTTTTTCATTTGTCACTTTCGTTATTAATGCTATCAAACAACTCACTTTTGACATCTAAAAAGTCAATGCTATCAAATAAGCCTATCAAGAAAGCTATAGGATTTGTCTTAACAAATTTTGCAATGGAAAAATTTTGTCACCCAAATCATTTGTCAACTTTTGTATCAAGCAAACCCTAAGTATTCATATTTGTATGTCATTGGCAAGATGTAAAAAATCAGATCAAGTTATACTAGACTCGAAAAGTCTCACGAATTCTAGATTAGGGTGTCAAAAGCAAACCCAATATGTTTACCCAATCCAACCACTACAAGAAATTTCGACATTCGCAATAATATTTAGCAACACAACACATTTTGGTTGCCAAAAATAATTTTTTTGCAACAAAACATCCTTCTTGTTGCAAAAAAAAAATCTTACATTTAACATCTGGCAACATAGAATAAATTCTGTTATCAAAAGATAAAATTTAGTCGGACCAATGAAATGCGGGAGAAAATTTATTTGAAGTTTTGGCAATATCCAAATTTGTTGCGGGATGTCATATTTATTCCGGCGACATAAGCCTGTATTGTACTAAAATGGGTAACTTTCGGCAACAAAATAGTTTTGATGCCAAATGTATATTAATTTATTGTGTATTAAAAATATTTTAAAGTCTGAAATAAATAATCCCTAACTCTCTCTCTCCCTCTCGATTCCACTGCTGACCCCTATTTTCCCCTCCCCCCCCCCCCCCCCCCCCCCTCTCTCCCTCGATCTCTGGATTCAGTACTCGACAAATCCTCTCATGTGTAGATCCGACAAAATGTAATACCCTGTACTTTTATGGATAGTTTAAATGTCATAAATGGGTGTAATTTGGAAATTTGAGATATTTCTGAGAAAATAATTTTTGGAGTTTATGCGGGCTAGATGATTTTTTATGTATGCTACATTTAGTTTTGGGATTAAGTAAATGAGTGGACCATTTTAATTACATGTTGCATTTGGGTAAAGCGACAAAGGATCATATTTTAATTGGAAAACTCGCCTTGAGATGTATTGGGTTTAATTAGTGGATTGCGATCAAGTACCTTGGATGGAGATTTCGAGGGTGCGGTTGGTTTCGAAATGGCTGAGATAGTCAGAATAGAGTATCCGGGAGTAATGTTTGGACCAGCAGGGACTCGTAATTGAGTTATGAGTCATTTTTGGGTTTAGTAAGGGATAAACCCTTATTCTCTCCTATATAAGGCAAGAGAGAGTGGGAGAAAGTAAATAAAAAGAGAGGAAAGAAAGGAAGGAGAGATAAGAGATAAGAAAATGAGATTTCGGCCAAACTCCGGGGGATTCGACTCGAGGTCGTTCGAATTTTATGCATGAGGCAAGTGTTTACTTGATTTATTCTTTTTAAGCATAAATATCATCAAAATTTGGTAATTACAAACCAGAAACTTTTGGGTTGGATTTTCGTGAATCAAAACGGGTTTTTTCAGAAGATTAACGAGTAAACCCTGAACAATAATCGATTTAAGGAACTTAGAAATTAATTGAAATTTGTTGTTGATTATTGGTTCTAGGACGTTTAGAACCTATTTTCTTGGAGTATATATAGTTGGTTGAGGTTGATTAATGGTGGGGGAGTAGATAGAAACCTTAAATGTGTGTTAATGGCCGAAATAGGGGCTTTGGAGAAGAAGTTTCCCTGTTCGATCGATCGATCGACGGCCAAGGGTCGATCGATCGACCCTACAGAATTTCAGGCACTTTCGACTAGTTTAGTTTTATGGGGTAAATTCCAAATTTAAATTGTTTTGGCTTATTTATTTGAGGAAATAAATATCCATTTAAAGGAAATCAATACCTAGCAATCTAAGGAAATTCATTTGGACTAGGAGGGTGTAAAAACCGTGTGACACTTAAGGTGTAGTTTTCAGGAAAATAAATTTTGGAGTTAGATACTAGGGGTTCCTAAAAATTGGTGTGGGGACTTCTAAATTATTGTTTGAGAGAAATGTATGCCCTGGGTTTATTGATTAAAAGTCTGTGAATTATTTATTTATTTATGGGTGTTCGTGACGAACAACACCCAAGGGAATATTTTGGTGGACGATTATATGTAGATAACTGTGCGCCTAGAAAATGTAATTATATGCCGACTATAATTGAGTAAATCATATGAGGTGACAAGGATGGAATTTGGGTTATAGGCTAAAGATGAGTGAGGGTATACTCGTTACATGGTTATGAATTGGGATATTTAGAGAGTGTATAAATCCCGAATAGTGATCAAGGCGCGAGGTATATTTGTGTTAGAGAATACTTTTGGGATTAGCATTTAAGTAGGAGAATATTTAAATATTATTATGAGATTGACAATTATAGCCAGATATACATTCGAGGAATGATAACAATGTGTATATATATATATACGATGTGAATACAGTATATATATTATATGATACTAATACATATATATCGGTGTGTGATTGGTATATGTGTATCTTAGAGGCTGATTTCCACGGGCTTTCCTTTGACGTAGGGTTGGAACAGCCAGGTTATATATTTTCTCTAGTGCGATCCAGGGAGTTTGCGCTATGTGGGTGAATTCCATGGCTTGAGGAGGAGGGAGAGTATATCCCCAGCTCATCTCGTCCTGCATTTAAGTACGATGTGTGTACTCCACTTGCAGAAGGAACATGACCGCCTCCACCGTTGTGTATATTTTACCATTACCATTGAGTAAGTCTGGATTTTTACCGTGGTACAGTGAGTAAACTCGGATTTAGGATCGGCACTCTGAGACTGCATCCTCGAGTTATAGCTCGGTGGGATGGTTATTATGCATGGGATATGTATAATTATATACTAGTTGCGTATAGTATATTGTTTATATATGAAGGTGATTAATCATATATAGTAAACGTGTATAAGACTGGAAAGAATGATAAGAGTCATTTATTTTCGATAAATGTATATATATATATATGAATTACATATATACGTTGCGTGCTGACGGCTTAATGGATCTCGAAGAACGACATAGTCAAGTAGTAGTGTATCGAGGGGGTTCCTTGTTTCGATTTCGCTTCGCGAGACAACCCACGCACGAATTTAGCGCAGTGTTGGGAATGGGGAAAAGTTTAGGCCTTAGTACTCGGGTTAATTAGGATTTATAGATTTTGGGTGAGGGGTATCTACACGGATTAGTTAGGCAGGGTAACTGATTAGGTTACTTAATAGGTACGCGTTAGCTGTGCGCTATTAGAAGAGGGGTGAGGGGTATCTCATGGGATTGCGTTACCAATTTAAATATGAGGTAAAGCATATTTTTAAAATATAGCATTTATGCACTTGCAAAATATTTTCACAACTCGGGCTCTGACCCGTTTCTATATTTTTCTTTTCTTGCTATATATATAAATATATATTTTAGGTGTCGAGACACAGGGATGCCTGGATGACGAGTCCTTCGAATCAGACATTTGCTACAGTAGCTGTGGATGCATGCAGGTTTCTTATAGATGCTTCCATCCTTGAGATCTAGATAGGAGGTGCTATAGAAACATTCGGGGTGATAGCCCAATTGTATTTATTTATTCTTTTACCGCCTTTTTGTGCGGCCTTTCATTTGATTATAATATATTAAATCGACTGTTCGGTTATTTTATTTCTTTTCAGTTTCATTTATATAAATTGTGTGAATGTTTTGTTTGAATGGTTTGATTAAAAAAATTAGTAAATTAAAATTTTGAAGCCAGCCTAATAGGTTATTAGTAATTAAATTGGATTTTGACAGTGATGCTGAGAATGAACCATATGAAACTCCTATTTTAATTTGGTACAGGAGTGATCGCCTGGTATTTTATTAGGTGGGGTGTCACAGATGGTATCGGATCATCAGGTTCTAGTGTCCTTAGAAATTTGTGCGGACATACTACACTTTCAGAGTTGCTCTCGATTTGATATAGATCCTTAGGATTAGGATTGTTGATTCCTCTGGTGAGATTTTGTTCTCCTGCTATTACATAAGGTTATAGTAAATATTTACGTGTTCGAGATTCGTGTGTTGGTCAATGAAGAGGGCATCAGGAGGCATGGCTTAGCTGGAATTATAAGTTGAAGTTGGGGACGAGGACCATAGTTGAGGTAACTCCCCTTTTTGGCATTTTGCGGGATTACTGCAACGAGTACTAAAGTATAGTAGTTATGAGTATCCAAGTACCGCTATAGTAAAGAGTAGTGCTAAAGTTCAATTACCCAGTGAAGTTAAACTGGGGAAAAGTTTGAAGGGTCTTTGATAAGGACCATATATTGGAGAGGAGATTATACGGAGTAAGCGTAACATTACTCAGTGGAAATAAAAGGCTCAGAAGCTTTGGCTTAGAGCAGGGTGTGGAAATACCCATGTGTGAAAATTTGATGAAAATTTTTCACTCGTGGGAGAAACATTGAAATGGTGGGAACAGTGGTCACCATGTTCAAGGGAGAAGGATGTTTTGCTTATAGATAGATCTTACGGATGGTTTCAACCGCGAGTTCCTTTTGTTTATCAGGAATGAAGAGAATATAATTTCTGAATTATTCACATAAGGATCGGTCATAGGCCGACAGTGAATAAAGAATTATAGGAATAAGTGAACTTTGTAACGAATTAAGGTATGTACATTGTAGAGAGATCCCTTCAGAGGAATAATAGCCTCACTCGTAAGTGTTGCTAGAACTTATGGAGAATTTGAGTTTATGGAACCCCATGGGTGGACATCCACCCGGGGAATTTATTGAACGAGGGTTGTTTAGAACCTATTTTCTTGGAGCATATATAGTTGGTTGAGTTTGATTAATGGTAGGGGAGTAGATAGAAACCTTAAATGTGTGTTAATGACCGAAACAAGGGCTTCATAGAAGAAGGTGCCATGTTCGATCGATCGATCGACGACCAAGGGTCGATCGATCCACCCTACAGAATTTCAGGCAGTTTCAGCTAGTTTAGTTTTATGGGGTAAATTCCAAATTTAAATTGTTTTGGCTTATTTATTTGGGGAAATAAATATCCATTTAAAGGAAATCAATACCTAGACATTTAAGGAAATTCATTTGAATTAGGAGGGTGTAAAAATCGTGTGACACTTAAGGTGTAGTTTTGAGGAAAATAAATTTTAGAGTTAGATATTAGGGGTTCCTAAAAATTGGTGTGGGGACTTCTAAATTATTGTTTGAGAGAAATGTATGCCCTGGGTTTATTGAGTAAAAGTCTGTGAATTATTTATTTATTTATGGGTGTTCGTGACGAACAACACCCAAGGGAATATTTTGGAGGGCGATTATATGTAGATAACTGTGCGCGTAGGAAATGTAATTATATGTCGGCTATAATTAAGTAAATCATATGAGGTGACTAGGATGGAATTTTCAAAAACTGTTACTAAAGACGTTTAATACGAGATTAAACTATTCAAGTAACTCCGAACTAGTTTTTGAAGAAACTCTTTTCTAGAAATCAAATCAGTTTTTAAGCACAAGATGTGTTTAAAATTTGCACGAGATTAGTTCATGATTTATTGACAAGTTTTGAAAAACAAAACTAAAACAGTTTTAAGTCAGCACACTAATCAGAATGAGATGAGGAGATGTAAAAAGATTAATAACAAGAGATTTTTAAGGACGTAAAACCTCACCTAACTGAGGAAACATCCACGACTCCCTCTACGGAGTAAAAAGAAAAATCCACTAAAACAAAATATAACAGTTACAAACTATATAACACACCTGCACACAAATCAGATCTATATAAGTTTAGGAATGTACCCACTGGTGTCCTTATAACTTTTTTGCAGTTATGATTGTTGATGTTGTTCTCCCAGTTTGCTAACTTCAACTTTGTTCCAGTCTTTACGTCGACTCTTGTTTTCAAGATCTTATTACCAACACTTTCAGTGTTGTAGTGTGTAAGTGTTTGTGATGGTGATCTAACACATGCATGCACACACTCACTCTTATTTTTACAAATAGTCTTAACAAATTACATATAAGATATATATGCTGTGATTTTCAGTTTCTCTCTTCTTAGGAAACTTGAACCTTATTTTACCTTTTAAAATAAACCCAGAATCCACGGTTATCTTGCTCAGAAGACGTATCAAGATCTTAATCAATTTTAGAGTTTTGAAAATGCTTTTGAAATTGAAAACCGCCAAGTGTGATTCCAACTAGGTCAAAGGTCTTGTTTCAAAAGAACTAGAAACAAAAAATGTTATTGTTGATTTTTATGTTAAAAACATTTACAGAAAAGAATCAACAATAGATTTCTTAAGATGAGAAACAATAAATGTAGATCTAGGTGTAATATAACATAAAATTCTCAGATCTAAAATTTTCATGAAACAGAAACCCAGATCTAAGTGTAATGCTTAAGTTGGAAAACAAGATCTCAAAACAAAGAGCTTACGGCATGAAACCATTATCAAACCACTCTAAAAAACTCTCAAACGCAAGGTTGTGTTTGGTATAAAATGGTTTTGATAAAAGAATTAGGGTTTGAAACAGGGTTTGGACGAATAGGGTTAGGGTTTCTAACTCTGGAATTTCTCTCTCTTCTCTCTACTCTCTCTAAAATGACGAAATGGCAAAAGCTTCTGAAAGGATGAGGATTATCCTCCTTATATACAAGGCTGAGAAGGTTCGAGAATGGGGTTCGTAATCAATGTCCGAGATCAAGTCTTGCACCATTGACTTCCATACAATGGTTAAAGGTAAGCGGTTGGTTAAACGCTCTCTGATTGGTGGATAAGAGTTTACAGGGATTGTAACAAGAACGCATGCAGAGCATTGATTAACTTAATCCAAGTGTTAATAAAACACGCGATTTACTCTCTTCGAAGAAACACACATACATCCAATAGGGAAGCAACATGTGTTAGACAAATACCAGATAACAAACGCGTGCCTAAACTTAATTACATAAGCACCCTGATGTCTCTAGCACTTTCGGTTCCTACCCAAGTGAACTTTTCAAGGATAAAAACCAATAACCAGAATTAGAAATTGACCCCAATACTTTTAAATCCAATTTTTAATTAATGAAAAAATTGTTTTAAAATCATTAAATATTCCCAAAAATTTATTAAAAAATATTTTAAGGAAAATTAACACACACAACACACATACAATCAAATGATGCAATATATGAATAATGTATGCAGTCCTAAAGTGTGTGAGTGATAGAGAATTATACCTTACATCAATCAAACAAGAGGAATGAAGTGTATAAAAGGGTCTGAGGCTCTTTGGTTTCTAGGATGGGGACTCAATTTTGTCTCTATTTCCAAACTAGATGAGCACTTATACAATATAAACTCAAGTGAGTCAAGAGTATAAGGTGCTTCAAATTTTGATTATAAGCTAAAGATGAGTGAGGGTATACTCGTTAAATGGTTATGAATTGGGATACTTGGAGAGTGTATAAATCCCGTAAAGTGATCAAGGCGCGAGGTATATTTGTGTAAGAGAATACTTTTGGGATTACTATTTAAGTAGGAGAATATTTAAATATTATTATGAGATTGGCAATTATAGCCAGATTTACATTCGAGGAATGATAACAATGTGTGTGTGTATATATATATATATATGTGTGTGTGTGTGTGTGTGTGTGTGTGTGTGAGAGAGAGAGAGAGAGAGATTTGCATATGTGTATCTTAGAGGCGGATTTTCACGGGCTTTCCTTTGGCGTAAGGTTGGAATAACCAGGTTATATATTTTCTCTAGTGCGATCCAGGGAGGTTGCACGATGTGAGTGAATCCCCTGGCTTGAGGAGCAGGGAGAGTACATTCCCAGGTCATCTCGTCCCGCGTTCGAGTGCGATGTGTGTACTCCACTTGCAGAGGGAACATGACCGCCTCCACCGTTGTCTATAATTTACCATGACCATTGAGTAAGTCTAGCTTGGTACCGTGGTACAGTGAGTAAACCCTGTTCCAGCTCGCCCCACCTATTGAAACCGGACCCCTCCGGCGATCCCATTACCTCACCCCTCTGGCGATCTCAACCCCGACGAAACCTGTGTCCAACCACCAGCCAACCCGATCCTACTCCATTACCCATTACCCATTTCCCAATTCCTATTTCAAACCATTACACGATTTATCACCTGCATAAGCCAAAGCCAAAGTAAAAAATAAACCAAGCATTTAACCCACATGCTATAAATCAGATTTTATACCATTTTCCCAAACTACCCCTAACTATCACATTTTAACCCAACTTCCCAAAAAAACCATTTTAACCAAATCAGATTTTATACCCTCACCTCACTTCCCACATGACCTCACACAAACCACGCACATGTGTGCATAATTCCCTTAATACCCACACCTTTTCCCCATACACACCTCTTACACATTAAACCTACCCAAATTACCCCTATGCTCCATACCTACTATTTAAAGAATGGAAGAATCAATTTGAAAAAGAGCTTTAGAATTGGAATTAGTAGAGAGAATTGTAGAGAGAGAAACACCTTTTTTTTAGTTTAGTTTTTTTTAGGTTATATTTTTTTTTAGATTAGTGAGAAAAATAAATTAGTGAGAATCCATTTTTGAGTGTAATTGTTGATGTAATTTTGGTTTGATCACACAAATTGGAGGGATGTAAATTGCAAATTCAAGGATTGGAGTACAATTTCACTTAAAGAGATTTGGTTCGATTATTCTTCTCTTCTACTTTATTTAATATGCCTTTGATTATTAATTGTCAAATTCCATACCATGTTAGGCTAATCCTCTTTCAAGGTGTGGGGGGAACCCTTATTTTATGTTATTTTAATTTAATTAGTTTGATTACTTCAAAATTCCCTTTGAATGTTAATTTTGATCCCACACCCTTAAATTTACGCCTCGAGGGAGGGTAAATGATTTTCGAGAGAAAATTGAAATTCTAGTTACAATACCCATTTTAGATTCGAACTAGAGATAGGAGTTTCTTAAGTGGGTTATTATTACTTGAATTTCAACTCTAAATTTATTTTTTAAGATTTACATAAATTTTAATTGATTGATCCTAGCGGGTGATTAATTAAAAGGAGTGTAGATCTATTTTCTAGAGTTGTGGGATGTTAAAATTAATTTTCTAAAAGGTTACTATTAAAATTAAATTTTCGATGAGAGTTGATTTGTAAGTTTGATATTAATTTGGGAGAATTAAATTAATTAATTAGAATAGCTAAAATTTGTGGTGTAATCTCACTCCTTGATTGTTCTCAAATTTATTTACCTCACTTTATCTCTTATTTTTGTGTTAGACTTTATTTTTCATTTTAATCACTTTTTAATTAGTAATTTGATCTACCATATAGTTTAGTGTTATTTCACCTCATCTCACCAATTGTTTTAATATTGAAAAAAAAAAAAAAAAAAAAGTGAACTACCATTGAGTTTGTCTCTAGCTTTACTCCCTTGATGTGGATTGATACCCTTACTTACCTCTACACTTGATTTTGTTATATATTTTGTAGGTATTTTGAGGATTTTGATTAACTTGTCTTTCAACAACGACGATACACGAAAAGCAAGTTATCAAATGGCGCGTTGCCGTTCTTCGGAGCGTGAAGCACTCGGAGAGGATTCAATTTTGTAGTTCATTTATTTCCTATTTTGTGTTGCATTTTATTACCATTTTTCTTTATTTTAGAAGGCTCGTATTAGGTTTATTTTATCAGTGCTTGTATTACGGTGAATATAGACACCTTTATTTTATTTTTCATTTTTTTTAAAATTGTAATAATCGAAGAAAGCGTGATAGGGAAACTGGACAAGGTAGAGAGAGGGCGTCCATTGGTGAGGATTTAGAAGCCTCTCTACCTTGGGTCGGTAGGACACCCGGGGACGACTGAGATAGGCGTGATCTCCCCACGGTCGACTCAAATTTTTTGCCACCCCACGGCATAAAAATCGTGGGAGGTACGTCTCTTCAACACTCGCGCCTCTCCTATTAGCGAGTCAATTATTTTGTGTGCTTTGTGTGCTTTGTGTGCTCTTATGTGATTTTATTGTCGCATTTATTTTCGAATGGTGTGATGAATTAATTGACTAAGACCTACACCCGGTCACTCACGAGAAAGGATTTCATCACCCGACTCACTCGCTTACCTTTGTGTGCTACCCTAGCCATCATTAAATTTAAAATCAATTAACTACGTAGCCCACTAGGAGAACATTTTGCAAAGGCGGTCACTCAAATAATTCTGTGATTTTTATCATCCGCGGACTTAATTAAAATTGAACTGCCCTTACACTAAATCTAAAGATAAAAATTGGCTATGTGCTAGTTAGGAATTCTTCTTGACGTGTGTATGTCCAATTTAATTTTTCGGTAGTCGGTTTTAGTTAGTTCGTCCCAAATTTCTGAGCCCATACTTTCCCCCACCTTTTCTTCCAAAAAAAGCCAAAAATATTTTCTTCTGTTATTTTTATAAAAAATCCTAAAATATTTTCTTTCTTTCATTTTAGAAAAATCCAAAATTGTTTTCTTCCTTTATTTTTCACAAAACTCCAAAACTATTTTCTTCCATTATTTTTAGAAAATCCAAAAATATTTTCTTTCCTTTTGAAATTTTTGAAAAAAACTGCAAAAAAATATTTCTCTCCACACGGCCGAAGAACGTCCTTTACGGGACTACTTTACTTATTTCCCATTGACACGTGACACGTGTGAGAGTGATCCCGAGCCTTCTCTTTATGATATTCTTAGTGGTTTAACTTCTTTAAAGACTACCTTTGATACTCTTGACCTATCTCTGCACGCACCTCATATTCCATCACCCTCGGTGTCAAGTGTCTACGCATCACATGTTTTGTCGTGCACCCATTGTTCTTATGCCGATCACTTGTCCCATGAGTGCCCTTACATTCCATATCCATATAACACTGTTCCGGAACCCACCTCGGCCTACTATCCCGATATACCTAATCTCGAGTTGTGTGAGTACCCGAGCTATTCGTGGAGGCCTGATCAACCTTCCATGCAATACGAATCCCAACCCGATGTTGTGGATCCTCACCCGTTCCAACAGTCCTCATGGAAACCTTGTGCACCCAGTCACGATCAGTTCCCTCACTATGCACCCCATGAGTATCAACCATTTGTCCATCACGAAGGTGATCCTTTCGTGTATGATGAACTTGGCCCCACTCCACACACTTCATTTGAGTATTCTCCATATAGTCCTGTCCATAGCGAGTTGTGTCCACCTCAACCACCACCACCACCACCCATCACTCACCCACCATCATCCACATCCACTCTCGAGGCACTATTACAACAATTTATCATTGAGCAAGTGCAAGCCACTCAAATTCGAACTCAAGCTCTCCAAAGGCTTGAACAAAGGTTAAATGAATTGGAGTGTGCGAGAGAGTCGGACATCCCCATGGATCCACCCATTGTTGTAACCGAGTGTGATGATATTGTTCCCTCTTGTGACATGGATTTTGAGTGTGACCAACCCTATCCTCCCTAGAATCTCAAAGTTGAGACCATCCCATGGTTCGGGTCCCAAGTCGACAATTGTGTTGCCTTACCTTTCGATAGTGAGCCTGATCCAATCATGTCCACATGGACCCCACTTTGGTTCCTCGTCTTACCCACCCACCACATTCACCGATGATACTTTTTGGAGAAGTTGACCACTCCATCTTTCGATACCACACTCCCTTGTGAGTATTCCTTTACTCTTCCCAATGAGTGTGTGTCTCCCACGCTTGAGTTGGATCATTTTCCCCCGCCCTTTGTCCCACATGACCCACCCATTATCCCTTCCACCCCACCACCTGGTTTGGATCTCGATTTTACACATTGCCTGTTCCCAACCATATATTTAGATCCTAACCTAATACCCTCCACCATCCATGAGAGTATATGCGGTGATACTCTCCACTTCCGTGACACCGAGCTTGTTACCCCATGCCCGCCACTCTCTTGTGGTGTTGATTTTTTCTCAAGAAAGCTCCCTGGTGTGTCACGATGCGACCATTATCATCGGTCATTCATAGAACGGTCGTGTCATTTCTATGAGCCACACCCCATCACTATTTCCACACCATTTCGCCTTACTCGTAAATTAGAGCACCATGCTTATAGGGCCCTAGTTTCCCTCACCTTTCGGCTCAATAAGGCCTGTGACCGATGACTATTCACCCTCACCCTTACCTTAATATCCACCCGCCCATGGTCCACTGATGCTTTGCATCGCGTGATGCACTTTTCCATACAAGTGCATTGATCCATTTTAGCCTTTATCCAACAATACTAACGCTTCAATCTTGTTTGTGGGTGATTCTCATCGCCCCAATTCTTCTGCCACCCCGTGCTTTCATAGATCTTATCTTTAGGGTGAGATCCCTTCGGTCTGGCTGAAGACATTAAACTTAGCGCTACCGAGAGGAAGCTCGTGTTTCTTGTACTAGTCTCATCCTTTTGGGGGGTGGTGTTTCACATCACCCTATGTTTTGCCATGTTTATAGACTTGTACATTTTTTTTCTCTCATTTTATTCAGGTTTCTTCTTGGTTTCATCTGTTCACTTCATTAGCGGTTGATTATGGTAATCTCTTTCCTACCTTATGCTCTCAATTTTAAAAATCATTTTACCTAACATCGAGGACAATGTTCCTTTTTGTTTGGGGGTGGGGAATTTTATCAAAATTGTACCTCTTTTGGAATTTTTTTATTTTTGAACCTGATTTTTAAAATTTTCGTGCAGTTTCTTTCATCTCATTCATTGAAGTGAATTTTCAGTGATCCATCTTTTTAAATCTAGGAATCAAGTTAGAGAATATTTTTTTCTAAATAGCTTATGTAATACATAAAAAGACATGTTGCACTATGAATTTCTAGACTCAACAAAATTTGCACACTTATCACGTCACTACGATTTAGAGTTGAGGAGTACTAAAATTCTAAAGAGAACCTTAAGGATCACTAGTAGAGACTTTAGCTTGTGATATTCGTGCCTTTCACCTTTCAGAGAGTTTTACGCAATCTCCTAGTCACAAGTTTATTCAACTTCATTTGGGACCGCACTTTAATTATTGTATGATCTCATTATTCTTCATTTTTGGCTTGATCACTGAGAATGACATCTTTTTTGAGTTGTAAGAAAGGCGTGTCTTGGAACTTTTCCCAAATACTAGATTTTCTTCCACACACTTACCACTTTTCCATATCACATTTCCATTCACTCACCCATTACCTTCCCATTTATTTCCCTCATCATCCATACACACTCCCCACTCCATTCTTATATCATTCATCATCATTTTGAGAAAAAGAGTGTTGATTCCAAATGTAAATGTCTTCATTGTTGATTTAATAAAAAATAAATAAAAAAAGAAAAAAAAAGAAAAAAAGAAAAAAAGAGAGAAACGAGAGAAAAACATAAAAATAGCAATAATAGAAAGAAAAAATAAAGCAAAAAAAAATAAAAAAAATAAAAGAAAGAGAGTTTGTAGTTAGTAGTTTGTTTTGTAATAAAGACATTTGTTCTTCATGTATTGAACACTCCTATCACACAGCTCATACGCATCCATCACTCGCCATTCATCCATACATCACCATCCAACCTCATATCCCATCCTTCTCATTTCATTTCCCCCTCACCCATTATCATCCATATTTTTCCCTAGGTGTTCGGGCAAATGAAAGTCAATGTGGTGAATAACTCGACGTTCTCGCTATAGTGATTAGTAGTCTTTCATGAGATCATTTTTCTTTCTATATGTTCGTTCTTTCTTATGTGTGTGTGAGACGTTTGAACTTGCTTACATTTACTCACCTCCTCACACACAAGAGCGATACACTAACTCTAATCTCAAGAGCTCATTTAAGAGACATATATCCACTGAGATTTGAATTTGAAGCATTGATTTTGAAGAGGCAATCTAGGAATTACTCTTGTGATACTCAATACGTTTTGACTGATTCACACTACACACGTTGAGTTCTAGGAAGGATGTGCCTTGAGTATTTACTTAGCTAAACTTTTTATGCACTTCTAACTTGTATTTCTGAAATCATTTATCTCATGATGGATTGTGCGATTATTTTACGTCTAATAAGAGATTTATTGCCTTTCAATAAATCTTTGCAAATAAAGAATTTTGTGGGTATATTCCCTACAAAGCCTCACGAGACACAACTCGTCCTGTAGGGCAACCTATAGGTTTAAAGACTTGTTTCACATACTAAGTGCAATCGCAAGTGCCCGCGAAAGTGGTACACTTTTGGTTTCTTATCTTTCTCTCTATCTTATTGCTCGAGGACTAGCAACGCTCTGTTTGGGGGTTGTGTGATAAGCACCCAAAAGTGTACATTTAATACCCCGAATAGACGTACTTTAGTTACTAATTCTCGATAATTTGGGGTCTTATGTGCGTAAATGTTTAATGTGCAGGTTTAATTGCAGTTGCGGTGCCAAAAGCTATATTTCGAGGTAATTTGCAGTTAAAATGGAGCTAATCCCATCTCTCGTAACCAAACTCGAGCTTAAACCTAGCCTAAATCATCAACCCAAGTCTGTGTGTGTTTTGTTTGTGTCTTTTGATATTTTTTTTTAGATTTTTATTTTGTGTCGTTTTATTTTTTAGGTTTTATTTTAGATTTATTTAGAATTTCTAGGTTTTATTTTCTATTTTTATTTTATTAGTGTAATTTTATTTTATTTTGATTTTTATTAGTTTTTAGTTTTTAGTTTTATTAGGATTAGATTTTAGGAGTTTATTTTTAGTTTATTAGATTTTATATTTTTTAGGACTTTAGTTGTCATTTTGATTTTAAGTTTTTATTTCTTTTGTTTTATTTTAGTTTTTATATAAGCTTAGGATTTTATTTTTTTTATTTTTAATATTTTTATTTTTTATTGTTTTTAGTTTGTTTTTATTTTTAGTTATATTTTATTTTTTAGTTTTAGTTGAGACTTTATTATTTTAGGTGTCCAAATAAAACACACACACCTACACCCTAAACTAATACCTCACCTCACCCTAACTCTCCTATACCTCAAACACTCACCCACACCCCACTTCCATACACTTTACACACACACAACCAAACCCTCACCCTCACCAAACTTCCTACACCCACACACACACAATCTTACCCTCTTCATCTTCCCCACCAAAACCCACTCACTCTCTCTCATCTCTATCCACCATTACCAACTCAAAACAAATAGCAAACCCATCACCCCAAGTCTCTCACCCACTTCACCTATAACCCCATAAATTACCTCCTTACCCATGTCCAAAACCAGAGACCCGCCGCCACCTCCATCCCTGGCGCGACCCGCACCAGCCACCAAATCGCCACCCCAAACTCCGGCGATACCATTCCCCCAGCTCCGATGGCGAAACCCCTTGAACCCCAGCTCCTGCGCGACCCTGTTCCAGCGCGACCCACCTGCTGAAACCGGACCCCTCCAGAGATCCCATTACCTCACCCCTCCGGCAAACTCAACCCCGACGAAACCCGTGTCCAACCACCAGCCAACCCGATCCTGCTCCATTACCCATTTCCCATTTCCCAATTCCCATTTCAGACCTTTACACGATTTCTCACCTGCATAAGCCAAAGCCAAAGTCAAAAATAAACCAAGCATTTAACCCACATGCATTAAATCATATTTTATACCATTTTCCCAAACTACCCCTAACTATCACATTTTAACCCAACTTTGCAAAAAAACCCTTTTAACCAAATCAGATTTTATACCCTCACCTCACTTCCCACATGACCTCACACAAACCATGCACATGTGTGCATAATTCCCTCAATACCCACACCTTTTCCCCATACACACCTCTTACACATTAACCCTACCCAAATTACCCCCATGCTACATACCTATTATTTAAAGAATGGAAGACTTAATTTGAAAAAAATCTTTAGAATAGGAATTAGTAGAGAGAATTGTAGAGAGAGAAACACCTTTTTTTTAGTTTAGATTTTTTTTTAGGTGAGAATTTTTTTTTAGATTAGTGAGGAAAGTAAATTAGTGAGAATCCATTTTTGAGTGTAATTGTTCATGTAATTTTGGTTTGATCACACAAATTAGAGGGATGTAAATTGAAAATTCAAGGATTGAAGTCCAATTTCACTCAAAAATATTTGGTTTGATTGTTCTTCTCTTCTACTTTATTTTATATTCCTTTGATTATTAATTTGTCATATTCCATACCATGTTAGGCTAAATCCTCTTTCATGGTGTGGGGGAACCCTTATTTGGTGTTATTTTAATTTGATTAGTTTGATTACTTGAAAATTTCCTTTGAATGTTAATTTTGACCCCTCGCCCTTAAATTTTCGCCTCGAGATAGGGTAAATGATTTTCGAGAGAAAATCGAAATTCTAGTTATAATACCCATTTTAGATTCGAACTAAAGATAGGGGTTTCTTAAGTGGGGTATTATTACTTGAATTCCAATTCTAAATTTATTTTCTAAGATTTACATAAATTTTAATTGATTGATCCTAGCGGGTGATGAATTAAAAGGAGTGTAGATCTATTTTCTAGAGTTGTGGGGTGTTAAACATAATTTTCTAAAAGGTTACTATTAAAATTACATTTGCAACGAGAGTTGATTTGTAAGTTTTATATTAATTTGGGAGAATTCAATTAATTCAATTAATGAATTTGAATAGCTAAAATTTGTGGTGTAATCCCACTCCTTGATTGTTTTCAAATTTATTTACCTCACTTTATCTCTTATTTTTGTGTTAGACTTTATTTTTCATTTTAGTCACTTTTAAGTTTGTAATTTGATCTTCCATATAGTTTAGTGTTTTTTCACCTCACGTCACCAATTGTTTTAATATTAAAAAAGCAAAAAAAAAAAAAAAAAAGTAAAAGCCTAGAAAGAAAATAAAAGGTGAACTACAATTGAGTTTGTCTCTAGCTTTACTTCCTTGATGTGGATTGATACCCTTACTTACCTCTACATTTGAGTTTGGTATATATTTTGTAGGTATTTTGATTAACTTGGCTTTCAACAATGACGATACACAAAAAGCAAGTTATCAATGGACTTATAGAAGAAAACAAAAAAAATTCCAAGAAATGGAACAATGTGTACATGGGTAAAATGTTCAACACATTAATAAAGATTCGGATGCAACCGTGAATAAGCAAGAAGGGCTTGGAACCCTTGGGTGAAAATTCTTAAATCACTGGCCAGAACATATGGTGCACATAACCAGCAGTGTGGAGCCCGTCAAAGTATGCGATATCGAAAAATTTCGAGAAAAGATAAAGGAAATATGGAACATTTCAAGAAAAGGTTTGTGTGGTAAAATGTGTTAATACAACCTAACTTGAATGAATTAAATAAATGTGTCGGTAAAGGATCAATGGACATGTAAATGCGTAATTCTATTAATGCCCATGAAGAAATGAAACGGGTAAAAGGGAGTAGATAAATGGGTGGTTAAGCAATCTAATGGTCCCTTTTAATTTCTTATGCTGAAAGTGTTTTAAGCAATCTAAGCGGTGGCTCGCTCGAACAACTGAAGCTATCATTCGAACGAGATGACCATGTCGTTAGAACGACAGTGCCATCTCTCTTGAACGACAGTGAATGTCGCTTGATGTCTTTTAAGCGACGCACGAATTAGAGTCCCAATAAAACTCTACTCTAATCCGTCCTTATCAGATTTAAACGAAGTGTAAAACATTCCAAACACTTATAAAATATTACAAAACCATTTATTTGATAAAATAGGATCCTTATACTTAAAAAAATTAATTTTTGAGTCTTATTAAATTTATGCATTCATACCTGAGTGATCTGGGAAATCAATTGAACTTTGAAGACGGATAAAGTTACATCAATGAAATATTCGGCATAATTAATTCCTTGAAGCTTTGTCGCAACGTCTTCAATTAAACTTGGCACGCAATAGTTTATAAGGGATTGTGACAATAAAAATACGACCTATGACTCAAATGTGTTTTGTTCTGGAAATAAGTCAAAACTATACAATGGACTCAACTGGAAATTTTGCCCTTACAAATCTCCCCCTTTGACTATTCCGGTACAAAACCAACAGTGAAATGCCTAAGCCAGACCATCAAGCCGTATGATGCCTAAATCCCGTCCCATAAATCCAAAATTAAAAATTCAGGGAAAGTCTAGTAAACGATGGTCCATCAATCATGAATTGTCTCTGAATGTCTAAAAGTGATGTATTATTGAAATCTTGAAACTCTTATAACATACCTACACACATGAACCAGGAAAATACCTAGTGAAGTATGGAGTAACAAATGATATGAATCATAATGAAATATGTGAGAAAAATATTTTGATACCAATTTGAAACAAAAAACAACTTTTAAATCCAGATATCAAATATGCACAAAAATAAGATACCGATGTAGAAATAAATGTGTGAAACAAATAAGCACCGTGCTCAACAAATCTCTCCCTACATCACAGACATCACCCACCCCCTTTTTGTCATGAATATATAACCCGGTGAAAAGATAGACAAATCTAGCATGAGATATATCAATGAAATATGATTAGATAATCATGAAAGAACCAACTAATAAAGATTAACAGTAACAAATTCATATCCAATAAACAGTAATCACACAATATGAATTAATCAATCTAAGTAGGTGTGGTTAAACGAACTAAATGCGGCAAAATATGTGATCAAATATGAATATGCATATAACAAATTTTCCAGAAGCAACTCAGCATTACCAAAAATATGACACATAAGAAGCAGTGTACTGAAATAGAAGAAATTGCAAAAAAATGGGCGTCGCTTGAAAGAGACAAAGGTGTCGCTTGAATGATAAAGCGATGTCGCTCGAAAGATAACTTGTCACGACATATAGATGTCACTCGAACGAGCAAACAAAAATCCAATTTCCAGCTCGAAAGATTATACAGTGTTACCCGGTGAAAAAAAATCATAAAAATTCTCGCTGGACGGGGCTCAAAACCGCAAAATATTACTAAAACAGTAGCTAAACTAAGAAAACACAAAACAACAAAATGTGAGTTACATGCGAATATAGTAGCGATATGCTCAAACATGAACATGGAATGTATGAGCATGAACTACAATAAATAAATCACAATTCCAACACATCGAAACGATCGAGAATCTCTAATTGATAGCTATAAATCATCAAATTTTATTTTAGCCATATGTGACAATTAAAGTGTGAGCTAAATGAATTAAACATTCAAACATGCACACAAATCCGAAATTTTGATGATTCTACAAATAATAGCATCATGATACGATTTTTCAATGTTAGGATCGCGGTACAAACCCGTTTAATTTATCCATCCAAACTCCTTCAAGTATATATCATATTTTCTATTGAACGAACATAAACTAATTTGGCCCATATTTTGGCATATGATACTTTTTATTAGCTTTAATTTTTTCGGGCTCTCTTAAATGGTGGCTTTCACGATGAGTCAAATTTTACCCTCTCGCAGCCCTTTCCCGTGAACACTCATCATTTTTTCCATTACTATACTCACGATAACGGTTCTTACATGCACACCTCCTCCTTATGTCTACTTACACGTAGATGACCAAATTGAGATAATAACGTCTCACCAAAATCAAATATGCAAAAGATGTCAAACATTCATATAAACTCATGCATATGTGCAAAGATGGAATATATACAAAGTCGAGTCAAAATACATATGAATTTTGAAACAACCCGATACTACAATGGTTAAGATCATTAAAAGCATCAATAATTATGACCAAATGTACTAGCCACATTGAAAATACCAAATATCCCTTTTTGCGTGTGTTTCAAATCAAACCAATTTTTACCACAAGATTATCCAACTTTTAATATGCACCAAACCGAGTTGTGAAAACCCAATTCTTACTTTAAACTAATTTTACCTTTATTAATCCTAAACATGCATCTAGTGATTAAAGCAAGTAAAGTAAAGTAAAGAATACTCATAACGCCGGATGTACGAGGAAAAAACCCAAAACGGAAAACAACCTCGGACGGCCCAAGCCAGACAATCACTATGAACAATGATTTTATAAAGACAGATTAGCCTTACACAATGACTCGATCCCCACGGCTCTTAACACTCCTTCTGATCTTCTACTGTTCTTCAATAGTGCCCATGCAGAAATTCAGTCTTCCACGATACCTATCCACAATACACGCGTCCACGTATGTCTCGGTGTCCACCGAATGTCTTTGATACGTCTACGATGTCCCACAATAAGTCCTTCTCTTTTCTTCAACGCAAAACCCTTGATGTTCAATGATAGAACAAACTTCTTTGGTGCAGCAATATCATTTAAACATATAAGAATGATATCTAGGATCTTTGCAAACTCTAAGGATGTGTTTATGCTTTTTAAACCTTAGAAAACATGTGCAAAACTCGTAGTGGATGGTATACTTTTTTTCAGAATGCACACTTATGAAACTCTGATGGAAGCACACTTTAAATAACAATTAAGTGCTGCCTCAAAAAATGTATCATTCGAACGACAGTGTCACATCGTTCGCGCGACATACCTATCTCGTTTAAACGAGCTGGCATGTCAGTTTGACTTTTTTGACTTTTAGTTCAAAACGTCTCTTACAAAAGAGATCCAAATTAGTCAAACTCTAATTTGAGCTCATCAGAATTAAAACGTAATGTAAACCATTTAAAACCCATTAAAACATTTTAAAACGTTTTTTTTTATAAAAATACATCCTTATCTTTTATAAAAATAATTCCGATCACCATTACTTATACACATTCATATTTCAGTGATCTCAAAATGCAATTAACTTTGAAGACGAATAAACTTGCACCAATTAAACTTCGGCATGATTATTTCTTTGAAGCTTTGCCGCAACGTCTTCAATTTTCTTCAATACGTCATAGACCAAGAGGGATCGTGACAAAATAAAAATCTCCCTATGACATATTACAAACATAGTTTTGTTCACGGAATTAAGTCAAAACAATACAGGGAATCAATTGGAAATTTATGTCCTTACAAATCTCCCCCTTTGACTATTATGGTACAAAACTAAACTAGTGAAATGCGTAAGCCAGGCCGTCAAGCCGTATGACACCTAAATCCCATCCCATAAATCCAAAATAAAAATTGCAGGACACGGACTAAAATATGCAGCACCGGGGAGCATAAACTGTCTGAATGTGATGTAGACTTGAAATATCGAATCTCTGAAGCATACCTACACACATGAAACAGATGAACAAATACCCAGTGAAGTATGGAGGAACAAATAAAACCAAATTAAAAATATGAACAATTTCTGAAAAATCATTTGTTAAACAGCAATTTGAGCAACAAACAGATACCGATGTGTACTACCAATCTGAGATACCAATATGTAACATATGTACACCAAAACATGCTCAAAATCTCCCCCTACATCACATACATCTCTACCCCTTTTTGTCTCGAATAGACAACCCGGTGAAAAGATAAACCAATAAAAGTATCTAGCATGAGAATATAAACCAATTTGAATCAATGTGAAATTCCTAGATAATCATGAAACAACCAGCTAAATATGATCAAGTAATGACAAATCAGTAGCTAGTAAACAGATTGAATCACACAAAGAATATACCAATCTAATCAGGTGTGATAAACAGACTATATGCAAAAATACCAATCTTGAACCAAGAAAACCTGCATATAAACCAGATAGTCCGGAAACACTTCCAGCAGTACCAAAATTATACCAATATAGACCAGTGGACTGCAAACCAATCAGAAGACACAATTCAGCCTGTCGTTCAAAGGATCCAGGAACGTCGCTCAAACGAGTTGAATAGATGTCATTCGCGCGACATGGAGATGTCGTTTGAGCGACTTCTCGCGACCTGCCATATTTTCACATTTTCCCAGAAATATGTTATATTTTTTCCCAGTGAAAAAATTTCCAGAAAAAATCAGTGGAAGGTACTGACAGCAGCAAAACAATGTTAAAACAGTAGGCTTTTAACACAAAATGCAAAAACTCATAATGTGAGTTACATGCAAACATAGTATCGATGTGCTCAAACATGGATATGGAATGAATGGGAGTGAAACTACAAAAAATGAGTCACAATTCCAACAAATTGAAAAGATCAAGAAGCTCTAATTGATATAAATAAATCATCAAACTTTATCATAGCCATATGACAATTAAAGTTTGAGCTTAATGAACTAAACATACTACATGCACACAAATCCAGAATTTTAACGATTCTACAAACAATAGCGTCAAATTGCAATGTTTCAACATTAGGACTAGTTGTGCATAGCCGTTTAAATTTTTAATCCATCCAAACTCCCTCAATAATATCATATTTTCTTTGGAATGAACTAAACTAATATGGCCCTTTTATAAGCATATTGCATTTTCTTTTGGGCTCTTTTAAACGGTGTCTTTCATGCCAAGTTAATTTTGAACTCTCGCAGCCCTTTCCCGTGAATCACTCATCATTTTTACAAATTCAAAACCTCATGATAAACGGTTCTTACATGCACACTTCTCCTTAAGTCTACTTATGCATAGATGACAAGATTGAGTTAAGAACGCCTCGCCAAATTCAAATATGCAAGAGAAGTCAAACATTCATATAAACTCGTGCATGTGTGTAATGTTAGCATATATACAAAGTCGAATCAAAATGCATATCAACTTTGAAACAACCCCCTATAAACAATGGTTAAGATCATTCTAAGCATCGATAATAATGACCAAATGTCCTAGCTACATGGATAATGAAATGATGGGGGGGGGGGGGTCCAAGCACACCAATATGCCACATCAAACATCTAAACTCAAAAACAAAAACCGAAAATCTTTTTGGCTTTTCATATTTTGACTCAAATAAAAGGAAAATCTTTTTGGGGTTTTCAAAAAAATTTCTCAAAAACAAAATCTTTTTGTATTTTTCAAGTAAGACTCAATATACGGAAAAACTATAATACAAAATGATACACATGTCATAATAGTAGCAATGAATATATCATGAACAAACTAGCATATGACAAACAAGGCAATACTATCATCCTTTAGATTTAGCATGGGAAGAATCAAATGCACCTAAATGAGAATCATGAAGTTTAATTCCTAAAGCCACTAAATCCGATTTCCTAACCCAAGTAGGTGTAAAATTACGCATGGGGGTTTGGGGAACTGGGGCAAATTTATTCCTAAACTTCCTAGGAGTTTGTCTAAGGTCATAACAATAACACCTAAGGTGACCTTTCCTACCACAAAACGTGCAAGTGTAGCGGTGGTGGGAATGATCACCTATGTGTGGACCTTTTCTAACCTTCCTAGTGTTTTTTACACGTGCGGGGGGAATGGGAACAACTCTCTCATTAAAAGCTTACCTCCCCTATCTCCCTTAATTTGGCCGGTGCCTATGATCTTATCTAACTTCTCCGACCTAGCTTCTAAATCCAACTTGACTCTAGACGAGTCTCTCAATCTCTCCTCCAACTCGTGAATCCTAGACTCGAGCAAATTCCTAGACTCCTCAAACTCTAAAATCTCCTTTTTCAAGGTCTCCATCAAACCACAGAGATTATCTCTCTCTTTCTCCAAAAACTCTAGTTTCTCCCTAAACTTCTTCTCTCGTTCCCTAAGATCCTCAATCAAACTATCATTATTTTCTATGGCATGCTCATTCAACTTAGCTTGCAATTTTGAGCTAGCCTTTTTCACCTTCATCATTTTGGCATACAACTCATTAAACGCATTTTGTAATTCTTTCACATCTACCTCCTCCTCATCACTCTCTTCGCCCTCACTAACATGTGATTCACTCAAAACCTCCTCGAAAGTTTCATACACATGAGAATCGTTGTCCTCACATGATATGCCATGAACGCAACAAATTTACGATCAATGGGGGAACTCTCTCCGTTTTCCGGATCACTATCACTTAAGGTGGCATTATAGACAATGGGTTACTTGCCCTCTTTCTTAAGTCTAGTGGGACACTCCTTAACTTTGTGACCGTACCCCTCACACCCAAAACACTTAGCCGACTCATCTCTCTTAGGCTTCTCAAACGTATCCTTAGAGGTGGGATCTACTTTGTTGTTCTTGAAGTTTTCAAATTTCTTGGCATCTTTCGATTGCTTTTGAAACTTAATAAATTTTTTAAATTTCTTTGCCAACAAAGAAACATCCTCAGAATCGGAATCTGAAACTTTAATTTCCTCCTTCCGGGTTTTCAAAGAAATACCCTTTTCTTTCTTAGGCATTTGCTTGGAGGTGATCATGTCGATTTCATAGGTTTGTAAGTCACTTACAATCTCTTCTAGTTTCGTCGACTCTAACTTACCCAAGGAGTTTAAAATGGTCAATTTCACATCAAACCTACTAGGAAACGACCTAAGGATTTTCTTAATGACACGGTTGTCGGAAATTTTATCACCTAGGTTAAACGACGAGTTGACAATATTGGACAACCTAGCATAAACGTCATCAAAAGTCTCACTCTCTAACATCCTAATGGTCTCAAAATGTGTAGTGATATTTTGAAGTTTTGACGCCCTAACTGTGCTAGTGCTCTCATGAGTGAGTGCCAAAATATCCCAAACCTCTTTTGATGTTTCAAAAGTCATAATTCTATTATATTCTTCCGGTGTGACATGTGAAGAAATAACGTGAAGACCCTTAGAATTATATTGTGAAAGTCTATGTTCAGTTTCGGTCCATGACTCGACAGGATTTAAACTAGTGACCTCACCGACAATAGTTATAGGGGGTGTCCAACCTTTCTCAACTACTAGCCACACACGCTCATCAATTGATTTTAATGAACTTCTCATTCTCATCTTCTAATAAGTGTAATTAGTGCCATCACAAATAGGAGTTCGAGAAAGTTCATTAATTCCAAAATTCATCTTTGAAAACACACAGGATCACAAAACAAATAAAATATGTTTTCTAGCTCTGATACCAATTTGAAAATACCAAATATCCCTTTTTGCGTGTGTTTCAAATTAAACCAATTTTCACAACAAAATTATCCAACTTTTAATATGCACCAAAGCAAGTTATGAAAACCTAATTCTTACTTTAAACCAATTTTATCTTGATAAAGAAAGTAGAGTAAAGTAAATAATGCTGACAACACTGGATGTACGAGGAAAAACCCCAAAACGGGAAAACAACCTTGGACGGCCCAATCCAGACAATCACTCTAAACAATGGTTTTACAAAGACATATTAGCCTTACATAATGACTGGATCCCCATGGGTCCTGGCGCTCCTTCGGATCTTATACTATTCTTAAATAGTGCCTCGTAGAAATTCCATCTTCCACGATACCTGTCCACAACACACGCGTCCACGTATGTCTCTGTGTCCACCGAATGGCTTTGATATGTCTACGATGTCGAACAAGAAGTCCCTCTCTTTTCTTCACCACAAAACCCTTGATGTTCAATGATAGAACAAACTTCTTTAGTGCAGCAAGATCACTTAAACATATAAGAATGATATCTCAGATCTTTGCAAACTCTAAGGTTGTGTTTATTCTTTTTAAACCTTAGAAAACATGTGCAAAACTCGTACTGGATGGTATAATATTTTTCAGAATGCACACTTGCGAAGCTCTGATGGAAACACGCTTTAAATAAAAGTTAAGCACTACCTCGAAAAATGTGTCACTCAAACGACAATACCACATCGTTCGCTCGACATACTTATCTCGTTTGAATGAGCTGGCATGTCAGTTTGACTTTTTTGACTTTTAGTTCAAAACGTCTCTTACAAAAGAGATCCAAATTAGTCAAACTCTATTTCAAGCTCATCACTTAACAAAATGTAGAGTAAACCATTTAAAACACTTTAAAACATTGTAAAACATTTTTCTTTATAAAAATACATCCTTATCTTTTATAAAAACAATTCCAAGCACCATTAATTATACGCATTCATACTTGAGTGATCTCGTAATGCAATTAACTTTGAAGACGGATAAACTTGCACCAATTAAACTTCGGCATGATTATTTCTTTGAATCTTTGTCTCAACGTATTCAATTTTCTTCAATACGCCATAGACCAAGAGGGATCGTGACAAAATAAAAATCTCCCTATGACATTTTACAAGCACTGTTTTGTTCACGGTATTAAGTCAAAACAATATAGGGACTCAATTGAAAATTTATGTCCTTACACACAAGGATAATGAAAGGAAGGGGATCCCAGCACACCAATATGCCACATCAAACATGTAAACTCAAAAACAAATTCAAATTGAAAATCTTTTTTATTTGTCAACATATTTTGACTAAAAAAATGCAAAATAATTTTGTATTTTATCAAAAAATTTCTCAAAAATAAAATCTTTTTTTATTTTTCAAATAAGTCTCATTAAAAGAAAAATATAATACAAAATGATACACATGTCATAACAAAATTAAAATAAATCGTGATTCAAAGACTAGCGTATGACAAACATGGGAAAACAATCATCCTTTAGCTTTAGCATGGTAAGAATCAAGTGCAACCAAATGAGAACCATGAAGTTTTAGTCCTAAAGGCACTAAATCCGATTTCCTATCCCAGTTAGGTGTAACATGACGGGTGGGGGTTTTGGGAAAATAAATGACTTGATTTCTAAACTTCATAGGGGCATTCCTAAGGTCATAGCAAAAACGTTTAAGGCGACCTTTCCTAGTGGGATCTCTCACATGATAGGTATTGTATTTGGGAATGGGAACACTATCGTCATAACATATTCCACACCAATGACTTTTGACTTGGACGATGCCTAACATCCTATCCAACTTTTCTCACCTAGATTTCAAGTAAAACTTAACCTTACTCGAGTATTTCAACTTCTTCTCCAACTCATAAATCCAAGACTCAATCACATGCCTATATGCCTCAAACTCTAGCAATTCCTTTTTCAAAGTCTCCATCAAACCACAAAGACTATCTCTCTCTCTGTCTCAACGTACTCCGTCTTCAACTTAAGTTTTTTATCCCGTGCCCTAAGATCCTCAATCAAAGCATCATTATTTTCTATGGCACGCTCATTCAACCTAGCTTGTAATTTAAAGTTTTCATTTTTCACTTTCACCGTCTTGGCATACAACTCAATAAATGAAACTTGCAACTCTTTCACATCAACATCCTCTTCCTCACTAACTTCTCCCTCAGTCACTTGTGATTGAACGTCATTGGAAGTGTTATGTACATAAAAATCTTCATAGGAAGATTTATTGTCGTCGCTCACATGACACGCTAAGAAAGCAACAAACTTTCTCTCATTGGGGGACCTTTCTCCATCTTTCAGTTCACTATCACTTAAGGAGGCACTATATGCTATCACTTTCTTGCCCTCATTCTTAAGTCTAATAGGACACTCGATAAATTTGTGACCATACCCCTCACACGAAAAACATTTATCCGACTCAACCCTATCAATTTTCTCACTCTTATCCTTAGGGGTAGAATCTACCTTGTTGTTCTTGAATTTTTCAAACTTTTTATCATCTTTCGATTGATTTTGAAATTAAAGAAATTTTTTGAATTTTTAACCAACAAGGAGACATCCTCAAAATCAAAATCAAAATCGTCATTCAAAACTTTAGTTTCCTCCTTTCGGGATTTCAAATCAATGCCCTTTTCTTTCTTTGGCACTTGCTTGGAGGTAAACATATAAAGTTCATAGGTTTGTGAGTCACTTACAATCTCTTCAATTTTCGTCAAATCAAGCATTCCCAAGGAGTTTAAAAGAATCACTTTTACATCAAGCCTACTCGGCAAAGATCTCAAAATTTTCTTCATGACACGTGTATCGGGAATCATTTCTCCTACGTTAAACTATGAGTTGACAATATTAGACAAGCTAGCGTAAAACTCATCAAATGACTCACTATCTGACATCTTAATCATCTCAAACTATGTAGTGAGGTTTTGTAACTTAGACACCGTAACTGTGCTAGTACCCTCGTGAGTAAGTGCAAGTGTATCCCAACCCTCTTTTGATGTTTTACAAGTCATGATTCTATTATACTCTTTCGGTGTGACATGTGAGGAAATTACGTGCAGACCTTTAGAGTTGTAAAGTGCAAGCCTATGTTCAGCATCAATCCATGAGTCAACGTGTTTCAAACTAGTGACCTCACCTTCTCGTGTGATTGGTGGTGTCCAACCCTTTTCAACTGCTAGCCAAACATGCTCATCGATGGATTTTAAAGCACTTCTCATTTGCATTTTTCCAATAAGCATAATTTGTGACATAAAAAATAGGAGCACGAAAACTTTCAAAACCTATGAAATTCATTCTGAAAAACACAGGGGATCAAACACAATGAAAATATGTTTCTAGCACATATACCAATATAATGTTCCCTTTTAATTTCTTATGCGGAAAGTTTTTTAAGGATGACAAAGCAATTTCTTTTTTTATTAAAAAACTTTTTTTCGGTTTTAAATTCGCACCAAGTTTTGAACAATTTTAAATTAACCAAAATTTATCTTGATTAATACTAAACATCCATCTAATGATTAAATAAAGTAAAGAATGCTCACAATGCCGAATGTATGAGGAAAACCACAATGGAAAAAACCTCGGATGGCCCAAGCCAGACAATAACTATGAATGTGGAATTACAATGAATAAACACAAGTCTTACTCAATGAATCGATCCACCCGAGACTTGACGCTCTTCTGATCTTCAACCACTCCTCTCACAGTTCTCACATAGAAAGTCATTCTTCCACGATACCTGTCCAATACACATGCATCCATGTATGTCTCGGTGTTCACCGATATGTCTTGTAACGTCTACGATGTTGAAATCGGACTCCATCGAATTTTCACCACAAAGCCAATAATGTTCAAGTGTAAAATAACTCTTCGTGGTTCCACAAAGATCACTATAGAATATATTAATAATAACACATATCTTTGAAACTCTAAGGATGCATTTATTTTGTTAAACCTTAGAAAACTTGTGTACAAAAACGTACTAGTTCGTAAACAATTTTTCTAGAATGCACACGTACGAAATATAAAGGAAACATGCCTATAAATACTTTTGTTAAGGTGGTGGCTAGCTCAAACGACTGAAGTTATCGCTCGAATGAGATGACCATGTCAGTCGAACGACAGTTGCATCTCTCTTGAACGACAGTGAATGTCACTTGATGTCGTTTGAGCGACACGCGAATTAGAGTCCCAATAAAACTCTACTCTAATCCGTCCTTATCAGATTTAAACGAAGTGTAAAACATTCCAAACACTTATAAAACATTTTAAAACATTTATTTAATAAAATAGCATTGTTATACTTATAAAAATTAAATTTCGAGTCTCATTAAATTTAAGCATTCATACCGGAGTGATCTGGGAAATCAATTGAACTTTGAAGACGAATAAACTTGCACCAATTAAACATTCGGCATAAATAACTCCTTGAAGCTTTGCCGCAATATCTTCAATTAAAATTCAACACGTCATAGTCTGTGTGGGATCGTGATAATAAAAATTCGACCTATGACTCAAACGTTTTTTGTTTCGAGAATAAGTCAAAACTATACAACAAATTCAATAGGAAATTTTGTCCTTACACAATCTAAATAGTGAAACCCATATTTAACATAAAAGTGTGTCATAAAAGGATTTTCAAAGATTAAATAAGTATTTTCTAACACGGTGAATGATTGTATTGAAATGGTGGTTTTCAATGAAAATACTAAAGGATATTTAAATGAATAAAAAGATAAATTTCGGTAAAAGAATGATTTTGCTAAAATAAGTGTCAAGATTTCAAGTATTGAATAGGGTGCGTTGGATAAAGTGGGAAATGTTAAATATGAACAATGAAAACCTTTAATAAGATTATGGTCAATTAATTAGGGTAAACAAGGTTTTCGAAAATAAATTTATTAATGTATTGGAGCATGTATTTTTCAAATAATACGCATGTAGATACATACATATTTTCACATGCATGTGGTTTTAGTGTGTGAGTATTCTTTTCTGTCATTCGTTTCTATACTGCTTGTATAAATCTCATAGGGCATAGGCTCATAACCCACTTTATTACGTCAGGTTGGGAGCGACTCCGTAATTTAATAGCGCTATACACATAAGTATATTTTATTTATATTTTACATTAGTAGCTCTGTTTAGTTAGACTTCGGGGTGCTCCCCATGTGCCCCTCACATAGTTTATCTTGAGACCGTAATCGCATGCTAAAAAGTGAAATGTTAATTAAAATAAAACTGAACTAGCAACATTATATAGATTGTTCCATTGCACTTCATACCTAACGCTCGGCTCAGACCGGGTTGACTCACGGGTAACCCATATATCCGGATCGGGTCGTTACATTTACTCTCTAAGACCATATCCGAACGTGGCGATTGTTTTTCTTACCATATAGGACGGATTTTCATTTAAATGCTACCATGAGAAATACAAATGTGGTGCCACCATCAATTTTTTGCAAAAGAAAAAGTAAAAGGGATCCCACGATACTTCATCCCATTTTGCCAAATGGGAGGCAAATTTGCCAACCAACATGGCTATTTTTTTGGCATTGTTGACAATATGCCGCCTCATTTGGAGACTACCGGGAGATGGTCTAAGAACGTGTATGGGTCATGAGCAGTTTTTTTCCTGGGTTAATATGTCAAATTGAGCCTTTTTATCTACTTTTGATACTGGATAGTTATTAAATTTTCCAATGGCCTTGTTGTATTCATACGTGTAAAAAACTATAATAGTAAAAATCTAACAATAATAAGAGCAATAGATTTGATTCCTAAGAGAAATAAAGACACTGCAATCGTCATATTGTAATACATAGGATCATTATAGGTAGGAGTTGATTAATTGGAAAAGGGGGTACGGCGGCATCCTACCTAAAAGTTTGAAATCTGACTTTTAGCCTTTTATATTTCTTGAATTGTACAAACAACCTATGTAGTCACGAATCTGATGGATTCACATGTCCTTCTAAATTTCAAACTTTTAGGTACAAAACATTAGAATTAGGGGTTGGAGCATGAAAACTTAGGATAAGAACAAAACGACCTCAAAAGAGGCAGAAACACCTAACATACTTATGAAAACAACCTGCGTAGTCATGCGACTCACTAGTTGGAACTTTAAATAAAGTTCTAGGTGTTAAATCTTAAAGATTGGCATTAGTAGACGAAAACATAAAACAATAATAAAGCATACCGAAAAAAGGCACAAACAACTCATACATAGCCAAAATAACTTGTATAAACAACTTGTATAGCTGCGAGTCTCATGGATTCACATGTCATTTTAAATTTTGAACTTTTAAGTATAAAACATCAGAATTGGGGTTTAGAGTGCGAAGTCATAAGATAAGAGCGAAACGATTTGAAAAGAGGCACAAAAACTTCACATGGGATCAAAGTAATTTGTGAAAATAACTCGTGTAATCATGTGACTCAGAGGTTAGAACTTTGATTAAAATCTAAAAATTTCATGTCTCAAAGCTTGAAAATTGGTATTGGTCGATGAAAATGTAAAAAAAACTTATAAACATGCCAAAAAGAGGTACAAACACCAAATAAAAACTTGTACAAATAATTCGTGTAGTCACGTGCCTCGTGTATTCATATGTCATTCTAAATTTCATACTTCTAAGTATAAAAAATTAGAATCGGGGGTTAGAGCGTGAAAACATAGGATAAGAAGAAAATGACCCGAAAAGAGGCACAACCACCGAAATGGGATCAAAGTAACTTGTGAAACAACTCGCACGGTCAAGTGACTCGTGGCCAATAAATTTGATAAAAATCCTAAATTCTAAGTGCTAAATATTAAAAATTGGCATTGGTCGACCAAAACGTAAAAACATAATCAAATATATAAAAAAAGAGGCACAAACACCTCATACATGTTTAAAGTAACTTGTACAAACAACCCATGTAGTCACGAATCTCATTGATTCACATGTCATTCTAATTTTCAAACTTCTAAGTATAAAACTTTAGAATTGGGGGTTGGAGTATGAAGATATAAGATAAGAGCGAAATGATCTGAAAGAGGCATAAACACCTCACAAGGGATCAAATTAACTTGTGAAAACAACCTGTGTAGTCATCCGACTCATGGGTTGGAACTTTCATCAAAATCTTAAAAATTCTAAGTGTTAAAGGTTAAAAATTGGCAATGATCGATGAAAACATAAAACAACAATCAAACATAGGAGAAAGAGGCACAAACGTCACATACATGATCAAAATAACATGTACAAACAACCCATGTACTCATGAGTCTCATGAGTTCACATATCATTCTAAAATTTAAATTTCTAAGTATAAAACTTTATAATTGGGGGTTAAAGGGTGAAAGCATAGGATAAGAGCAAAAGGGTCCAAAAAGAGGAATGCACACGTAGGGGTGGTAAATGGAAGGATACATATCAGATACCATGTTTTCATGTTCATATCCGCTATCTGGATGCACTATTTGTATCCGTATCCAAATCTGCTCGAATAATTAAAACAACTATCCATATTTGTATCCGCTCGGATACCTCAGATTCAGATCATATCCGTATTCGTTTACATTTTTTTGACATCGCAAAAAATAACTATTAAAATATCCAATTCAATAAGATCCAATCCAATTCAAATAAATATATAACAAAATTACTACCTCCTAACATAAACAATTATGGCTTCCATAACAATAGTAGTATTCCATACTGATAATATGGCTTAAAGCCATCCATACTCTACAACCATATAAGCTTAAAACCATAAAACAATAACAGTAGCATTCCATAACAGTAGATATAAATATGCACCTTTTAGATTAAATCAAATTTATTGAGAATGATAAGCTCATGGACCTTTTAGTCTTCAAAACATACTAATATTTTTATTTTAATAAGTATACATTTTTATTTTGTATATAATATACCTGTTGTTAACTTTAGTTCTCATCACAATCAAAACCACCTCTTTACTTTTTTGTTTCTCTCCTACATTTATTTATACTTAAGGAAACTAATGAACAACCACATGAACAATATATAAAGACAGTTATATATTTATATTTTGATTTTGTATGTACCTATTGTTGCTAACTTTATGTTGCAGGAGGAGGGGATGCGCAGCAGTGGAGTTGATGCGCAACAGAGCGGTTGATGAGAAGCGGTGGTGAGGTTGATGAGCAACGACCGACTGATGCGATGGAGGGGGAGGCGACGGAATGATGGTTTTTTGTGGAGTAAAATAAGGGTTTCTTTTCTCCTATTTTTTACGAAAGAGAAATGAAATGTAATTAGTTTTTGTTTTGTTTTGAGTAAAGTATATGTTCTTTAGTGGGTGTATGTTGTCTATCAACAAGTTGGACTTCTTTAATAAATAAATAAATGTCTTTCTAAATCTTTATAAATTATAAGTGTTCTACGATGATTAGGTCGAACGGATGCGCATTTTAAAATTAGGAATCGGGCGACGAAAATGTAAAACAACTAATAAATATATCATAAAGAGGCACAAATACATCATATATGATAAAAATAACATGTACAAACAACCCATGTAGTCACGAGTCTCATGACAAATGAATCACAGTTTAAATTTTAAATTTATATGGATACTAACTTTGATCATGGACAAATGTTGTGGAAGTTAACATAATCAGATAAACAGCCAAAAAAAAACGTAGCCAAACACAACCAAAGAATGCAAATGGAATAAACCAAATTCATGATAAAAGGAACTTGTTTTAGGATATGTAGTAGACAGTCTATATATAAGTTAAGGAACAAGCAATAATTGCAAAACTAAATCTAAAGTAAAAGATTCCCTATTACTTTTCATACTTAGTAACTAATACTGTCTACCCTACTAGTATAAGGTTGTATATACGTTAACAAATTTTAGAGTTATTTCCTTCACATTTGAGTCATTCCTTATTACTGAAGCTAAAATGAATTTCATAAATATATTTAAATGGTAAAAAATTTGAGACACTCAAAGTTGCGTTTGTGAAATTTCTTTAAAGCTCATGTGCAAGTTTCATTAGATCCGTCTCTTTTATGTTAGGTGCATTCATGTATTGGTTTCAGTATAACTATGTTTTCATAAAGTTATTTTTGTGACAATTTCAAGAGAAAACTGATAATAAATTGCCACAAAATTCCCCTTATTCTTGTAGTATTTCCCACACTATGAGAGAAACCACTATGTCAAACTCACACAAATTCGACGTATGCATATTGTTTATGAAAATCGAGTCCTACTAATATTTTTTCAAATGGGTGTTCTGTATGAATCGTAGAAAGAACTTTCTTGAATGAATAGCAACATATATATAGGAATCAAGTAGATTTGTATGAATTAATTACAACAACCTTAACATTTCTTATATATATGTAGTTTTAATGTTAAATTGAATCAGTTTCTACACATTCATAATGTTTTAAAAGCAATTGATAGTTGTTTAGCATGTGGTTTTATTCATTCATACATAACTAACGATAGTTGTTTAGGCTTTTAGTTTACTCTAAGAGTTAATTATTATGCTGAAAATTAAATAACATTATTTTTCCAAAAAGGACAATATAATGAGCAATCTCATTGGGATTACAAGGGTAGTTGGAGGATAAACAATTATTTTTAGAGATCTTAACCAAGTTAAATAATATTTAGAAGTGTGGTATTATGATGTTTCATTGCTTTTTTCCTTTAAACATCTCTTCTTCAATCTTATGCTGTAATAGTATTTTCAATGCTAAGCTCATTATTTTTTTTACTGGATGATATGCACAATGCTGTTTTAAGTTCACAATGTTATTTTTTTTATTAGTGATTGTTATTTTGTTGTTCTTAATTTGTTAACTTTAAATCTTATTCTCATGTGGCCTAACCTTTGATAAATGATTGAAATCAGCAGTTGACTTACCTATGCACTCTAGTTAATTGTTTGAGTTTTATGACCAGTCCTGTGATTTATTACTTTTGTTTAATCGATTTTTATAATATGTTCTACATAATAAGGTATGTTGAATTTAATTCCAGATCTCCTTATTTCACATATGTTTTACATTGGATCATATTAATTAGAAAGAAAATAAGATAGAACTCTCAACACAAAATGAAAACAACCCACAAGGTAACTAAAAGAAAATAGATAAAAATGATAAGAAAATTAGATATGAAAAGATACCGACCATAAGCAGGCATAAGATATATGTTATTAATGAGTTAAAGTTTTGCTATACATCCTACACCACCTGTTTCAATTGTTACAAGCTGTTTTTAAAATTCATACATTAGTCTGATGAACATTTATGTTGATGCACTTAATTTTTGAGCTTATATATGTTGAATCAGTGGAAGGGATTTATTGGTGGTTTAGTTATTTATTTTGTCGTTGGTGTTGGTTTTATTTTAATATTGAAACAGGTTGGATTCCATGAACAAACAAAAGAAAATCTGCCAAAATTTTCTAAAATTAATAGTATTATAAATTAATTAAGTGAACAGACACACATTTGATGATTGGGGACTGGTTGACTAAAATTAAAACAACTAAAAAACATATTGAAAAGAGGAAAAAACACCCCATAGATGACCAAAGTAACTTGTACGAACAACTCGTGAAGTATTAGGACTCATGGATTTATGTTTTCCAGTTCTTAGTATATTTTAAAATAAAACTTATGACATTTTTTAATATCATATGTAGATTGATGATGGATTTTGCTTAGTGTTATTATATTCGTGGTGGCTTTGATTTGCAATTTCTTTTTGGGTGATCATTTTTTTAATTTACGTGGATTGATTTTTCTTACATCTATTGATGCGTTAATGTATTAAGACTAATTATGTTCTTATTTGGGTGGCATTTATTTTGTACTTTTATACTTAGATTGCGATGAAATATCGCTTTGTAATTCGTATTTATAAGAAAAAGTTAAAAATGTGGAACATTGTATTACGTATGATTGCACGATAATAGCGCAATGTGATTTGGAAATATAAGCTTGTACCTTTTATGCTATGTGATTTTTGATGAAAAATGCACAGGTTTATAAGTGTTTCCATTTACGAAAAAATAATAGGTAATAAATAAAAATATAATACTTTTAGCAATACAATTTTTTATCGCCAAAATTCATTTTACATCTTTCACTTTGATATGAAAACACATGTTTTGTTGCCAAAAGATAACTTTTGGTGATAAGGGTTATGTGTTGTCGAAAGCTCTACTTTTGGAAACACAGTTGCAATGATGCCAATTATATACATTTTGGAAAATAACTCTGTGTTGTTGAAGATTGTTTTATGTTATTTAATTTATATTCTCCATTATAATTTGTGTCACTAAAAGGTTGCTTTTTGGCAACATAATATTTTTTTCACTGTTGAGTGACCTTTGACAACATAAATAATGTATTTTATTATAAATTTGAGAAATAATAAAATACCTCTGGCGACATAATTGTGTGTTGTCAAAGGTATACCTTTAGCGACAATAACCAAAGGTTTTTCGAGACAAGCAATGGGCAACAAGATGGCGACATAGTGAAATATGTCGCCAATACCTTTTAGCAACATAATTCCGACTTTTAGTGAAATAACTTGTATATTGCACAAATTATTTTTTCTTGTAGTGACCTACCCACTAAAAACTCTACATATTATGAAAATGGGACTTATTGAGTTATTAATAAGACTCGTATTAATAAAGAGTTAGTTTGAGAACTTATTGGGCTAATAATTAATCCATTTTAAGTCATGTGGACCAACTATTCATACCTATAATCTCAAATTCTATCTAAATAAAAATTCTCTAAGATTCGAGCCTTTTCTCCCTCTGAAAAAATATTATTTACGTTATATTGTAATATTTTTTCTCTATCTAAATTGTCAATTTATATTTTTTTTTCTAGAAAAAGATTTCTATCTCCAATTTTAAATGAGAATAACATCAAAAAAAAGTTTGGTTTCGCATTTGTTGGGTACGCCAAAGACTATATCAAATGGCCACATTTTGAGCCAACTGCAAGTGTTGTTGACCAAATGAACTAGTCATGCCATTCAGTTGATCATTGGTTATAATTTCATCTTGTTGATCATTATCTAGATTTTTAGTGGTTGGGATTTACTACTGATATTAATCCCCATCATTAAAGACCATTGATAATTGAGAGCTTTGAAAAATTCAAAGAGTTTATCCAAATCTAATTCTGACCATATAATTGTTGGAAAATAATGGTTTTAAAATAGTGAAATGGATGAAGTCTAGGTAGGGGTGCAAACGGATATTCAAATATTCAAATTCGTCTGGCATCCGAGATCAAATAATGTGGATAATTATCCGAATACATATCTGTAATGGTGGATATGGATAGTGTATTAAAATATTTGGAAAAAGGATAAGGATACATATAGTACATCAATCGGATGATGAGTATTCATTTTTGTGTATGTTCAATTTCCCGGATATCTGTATCCGTGTTAAATTTAATATATTTTTAAAAAAAATAATTATTAATTATATATAACTTAATATTATATACGTTTACATATTCACATATTTACTACCATTTTAATTTTTGTTAACCACTTATTTTTATTGCTAACATAATTGCAAATTAATAACAAACACTACATAAACTACCCTAAAGTCACTATTACACAGCTAAAGAAAAACTAGAACCAATAATCCATTGGATACTAATAAAAGGACCCCAAAATTTTAACTTTTGCACTAATAATTTATTTTCACCACAAAATAACTAAAAAACTATTTCATACACAAAACTAAGAGTCACCGAAAGAGTCAAAGCATATATAAATTAAATTTGACCGAAATCCTCATTTTTCTTTTTCATTCTCTCTTTAAACCAAAAACAGTCTCTCTAAACAAAAGATACTAGCTATATAAGTTCAAGCTTGCACCTTAATCTGGTATGTTGTTGTTATTTAAATACATTGATCATTCATTTTTTAACTTGTGAAGTTATAAAGCCCCAATATCTGTATGTAAACCTATTAAACCCTAAGCATTGAAACCAAAACCATTGCATGTGAACTACTTAATTTGTAAAATTCAAATATTTGTATTATAAACTAAAAGAATTGATTAATCTATCAAAATGATAACACAAACTAATGTGAAAAAAATAGAATCTTAGAAGGAAAAAATCTCACCACTTTTTATAAACCCAGTACCCCATCACCGAAGGAGACAAATTTCCACAGTGAGTTCCAACCGTGTGTTGATTGCTACACACGATGGCAACACACCATGTAGTTTTAAAGGCTTCTGAACCAATTTACAAAGTGTATTTACTCCGTGGTTGGGGTATTAGACCCGGTTAAAAACCTCTATAATTTATTGAAAACCCACAACGTCAAATCACTATCATATACTTTCATATTGTGTGTTGTCACTGTGTTTGGTGGGTTGTTAATTCCCCATGGTAACAACCCAACATATTTTGTTATCAATCCATTAGTTTGATACTTTTTTTATTAGTTTGATATATTTTTCAATTTTCATAATATGAATTTCAAGAGAAAGCAAAGCTCCTACATCTTCTGAAAGGAACCATAGGTTGAAAGCTGTGAGGATAAGGGTGCGATGAAGGAGATTGAGAGTAAAGAGTAAGAAACTGTGAGAAGGGATGAGATAATTAATCACATAGAGAGGCCCAGAAGAGAGGAATAAAAAAAGTAGGATGATGGAGAGAGATGATCAGGCGATAGGGGAGAAAGTGGAGGGTGTTGAGGGCGACGAGGAGGAGGAGGTAAGTTTTGAATTGGAGGCAGTTATTGAGAGTGTAAAAAGTTTAGTGAAGAACAAACAGGATATTGATGATGATTATAATGATATTGAAGATTAGGGAGGTGAAGAGGGAGGTGTATTGAAAAGTTTTTTGTGTGCCGTTTTAGTATGGTCCATTTTCAATCAAAGCCCCCTCAACATAAAAATTACACTAAAGACATATACAGTGATAAGTAAGGGTACGAATAAAAGTTTTTAATATGGAAAGGAACAGATGACGGCATGTATAATCTTTTAAAACATATTTTCAAGGGATGCTTATGTGTTAAATGAAATTAAAACTATAGTAATAAATAAATATATTGATAAAGTGAGAGAGAAATGTGAGGTGTAACGAAGATGAGATAATTCAAGGATCAACAATTCACCACTTGTTACTTTTATGAATTAGGTTATATATTTGAAATTACCCAGACATATTTAAATTCACAAACTAATTCTCGTTGCAAATGTGAAGTTAACCATAACTTTATTAGAAGAGTAGTGTTAAAATTTCACAAACTCTATAAAAATCAGATATAAACATTTTCTAATAAATCACCCGCTAGGGAAAATTTACTAAAAGTATTTTAACCATTAAAAAATAAGCTTTGGAGTCAAGAAATTCAAACTATAATATTATTTAAAAATTTCCTATATCTAGTTTATTTAATAAATAAATATTGTAAATTGAACTTGCTATCTTCTCTTAAAATAATTCACCCTCTCTCGAGGATTAATTAAAGATAATGAAATTTCAATACTAATTGTGAGTGCAATTAATCATAATAAAAAATCTCCAGAAAGAAAGTAGAAAGAATATAAAAATGCTCCCAACATAAAATACTCGTGGTTCGACAATTGCCAACATCCATAGAGAGGTTTGTGAGTTCTTATCAATATCTCTCAAAGCTCAAAAATCACATCCCCTTTGACCCTAGGGCGTGTTATATTTAGAGTAGTGTAAAGTGGATGAGTCGTTCAAGGAACTCTCCCAGCTTATTATTGGCTCGTGTGGTGATTCCCGGTTATCTCATCCGAGATTGTTAGTAACCAACTAAGTCTATTAATATTTAAATGCTAAGTGTTTGTATTTATCCAGGTGATAAAAATTCATATTAATTTGTCCATTGCTGGACCCGACTTAGGCAGAGTGGTAATCCTGCTGGGCTGCTTGGACCAGCTGGAATTGGGCTTTTATTGTTTGGTCCCCACAATTGCACTTAAATTTTTTGGCCAAAACTGGGCCAAAGTTGGGCTAAGAATTTTAAATCTTTTGTTGGACCAAAAAATTGATCCAAATGATGTTCAAAATTATTGGTCGAACATTCTGGTAATTAGTCAACAATGAGTAGGGGCATGTTGGTCATTACTAGAAATGTGAATCGCTAAAACCCATTCTCAAGCCTCGTTCCATATGATTGTTTTGCATGAACTTGAAACGTCACTTTTATTTTAAACTTTGTACCCATCACTTTTCTCTTCATCTTTTGATAAGAAAGACTTCGAATCTCCTGTTTGCTTTTACTTCATGTGTAAGTTCTTCCCTGGTTCTTCCTACATCTTCTTATTTTTTATTAAAAATAGTGAAAACGTTTCATGGGAAAAACTTAAACGATTTTAGGAAAACATGTTCCATTCCTCCATGGGTAACAATTGAATGTACCCTTATGCCCATAAATGATATTGCAATTGATGGGGCCCATTGGATTCATTATTTAGATATTGTTTAGGGATGACTAACCTTTCCTCAAAATCCACCTTTCTTAGAATTATGTGAATATTTTGGGGTCATCCCCGCTCACTGTGCTCCCAATAATTAGCATATTGTCAAGGGGTGCACATGATAAATGAGATGTATGGGACCACTCTGGGTATTTAAGAGATTAATTACTATTACTCTTGGTCTCAGACCAATAATGGCCTTGCATATCTGAAGGTGAGGAAGGCCAATAAGGTCCTTGTAGTGAACCTTATTCCAATAAGGGATATTGGGATCAGTGATTTATTGCTAGGAATTAACAACATCTAACTCTCCCTAAGGGTCAAGAATACACTAGGTTATTGTGCCTATCTTGGAGGCAACAAAATATGTTAAAACTGACTCCTTATATTATTTCTTTTGATTCCCATATTTTGCATTTTCTTTACTAATGGATTTTTTCTTTTTTTGACTTGTACGAATTGATCAAAAAGAAAGAACCTTCTCTTGCCCACATCAATAGGGAATCATTGCTTAAGGCTTAGAGAGTGAGGGACTTTTTTGTTGATGGTGATCATCCCTGCTCAACTTCATTTCTTTTGAAGTATAAGAACACTATTAGTATCTTCATTGCTCGCCCAGTAGACAACATCCCTGATATTTCTCTACTAGACGAGGAAACATTTGTATTATGTTCCTTCGAATCCTTTAACGTCAAATACATCCTTATTGATGAGGAGGATTCCATGGAACCCAAGAAGAGTGTTTTATTGATCGATGATGATGATGATGTGGAAGCTAGGGAATCCTGTTTCAAGATGAAGTCCTTAAACAGGATTTGAGATTGAAGGCTCTAATGCCACTGACCCGGAGTTGGACATTCAGTATAAGAATAAGAAGGATAAGTACCCATTCATCCTTTATCCTTCTAAAAATGGGGTTCTTACTCCTCTTGGGAGGAATTCACATGCCATGTGTGTAGTCGGGGATGCCTCCTTAGCTTATGTCCTTTTGAGGGGCTTGTGCTCAAAACCGACCACGAGCAACTCAAGAAGCTTTCCCTTAAGCATCTTTCAACTCGTGTTGCTCAAACACTATCACTTGTAAGAAATTTCCCTTTCTTCTTTTATTATTTATTCTACTTTAAAATGGACTCATCTAAAGCCTGACTTGTTTCTCTATTTGCAGTTTGTGGAAAATTTTGTTCAACTCTTGGATGGTCGCCGGGACCTATCCACCATCAATGATGAGCTCAACGAGACTCTGAAAAAATCATAAGAGGACAGGTTCAATGCCCAAAGGTCGTATAAGTATGAGAAAAAGTTCACAGTGACTCCATAAATGATTTGAAGACTGAGGTTGAGTGTACTCAACTAAATTCCATGTAATCTCAGTTGGCCAAGAAGGTGGAGGGATTTCCTGTGGCCAAGAAGGACAGTTTTGATAAAGTCTTTACGAGGCCTGTGAAAATGCCAAATGCCAGTTAGTGCTCATCTCTAAATCTTTCTTTAAGAAAGGCTCGGACACAACATTGGTGAGGACAAAACGTTCCAGTTAAGTCTGACCTCTTTAATGAGTAAAAGTACGACTCTCTACCAAGGGTTGAAAGAAGGCTACTACCAGCTTCCCGACTAACCAGACTTTGGATGGGGCTTCCAAGGGCAAAGTTGCAGTAGTTGAGGGGTATGTGAAAAAACAAGAGTGCTAGACTAGGACTTGAATTTCTTCTACCTTTTCATGCATTTTTATTTGTAAGGGCTTTGCTTATTTTGGAATATATTAATGAAAAGACTTTTCTTTAATTGCAACATTGTTCAACTATCTTTGTTGAACTATTTTCTTTGTTTGTGTTTCTTTATGTAGTCTATTGCTGAGGACAATTAATCCTTATTTGGTGATTTAAATATACTTCTTGGTCAGAATTCTAGTGCTCGGGCATGTCAAGAATTTTTAGTTGTTTGCAAGTCACTTAAGAAAATAATTGGTGTATGCAAAGACCACTCAACCTTAGTTATAATGTTAAAGGATGACTTGAAGGATGTAGGGGGTGTTGGAGCCTTAATGAAGGATGAGGCGAACAACTTGAAGGCTCAGCTCATCGGGGCAAGGAATATTAAAGATGTGGGTGCCCTTCTCTAGTTTGAGAATGATAATCTCAGGGAGAAGCTTACTGAGGAAGAATACGACAGCCGAAGAACTCATATCATGGTCATGGGAGTTAGCCATGATGTGAAGAATCTTTGCTACTTGTTTAGAATGGGTACTTGAGGGGCCTAGTCGGCAAACTATGACGAAGGTTGGGTGGATACTCCAGTCAGACTAGAGGAGGCTAAGAGTGTAACATATAAGCATGGTTGACTAAATGCCCTTGGAGTTATGAAAGTTTCCAAAGATTCTCAACTTTAGTACATGTACCAAGTTGATTGCCGAAAATATAGGCACCTTCCCTTTGGTAAAAATTAAAAGTGGGTCTCTTTGGATTTTGTACCTCCTATGCTCGCTCACAGTTTTCTGGAGTCCCATAATAGAGATGACGACTTCTAAACAAATCACAATGATCATCAAAAATAGAGATTGGAAAATTCCTGAAGCATCGTTTATAGAAAATTGTAATTTATATTGCTTGTAGTGATTTTTTATAATTGGCACTTTTTGTAACGTATAACTGAATGTTATACTAAATTTAACTTTATACCAATCTCACATATTCTTTCACCCCTTTATGCCAAGCATGTGATATATTTTCCTTATCTTACCTTTTAGGCCGTGTTGTCACACACTTTAGGCCTGGAACATACTATAAGAAAAATGCACTCGGTATAAGGGCACTCCACCCGTTCAGGGTCTTATCCGACCAAGTCGACTTAGTTTAATGCTTGGGGATCCCCCTGTAGGGTTTTTTCTTGCTTGGTAAATTCTTACAAAGACCTGAAGACCATAAATTTAATTGTAATAAATAGGATTGCCATTGCAATTAAGTCAATGTCTAATCGGCATTTGAAAGTTAATGACAATCTGTAACACCCCGTATATTTGAGTATTTAAAAATTGAATTAATTCGGTTAATCTAAAATTACACGCATGACATAATTTAATGGAATTAAATATTATGTGTTGATTTAAATATTAATCAGAGAGAGAATGATTAATTTTGATTGGATATAATTATTAAGTGAATAGTAAATAATTATTTTTCATCATAGCGAGTAATTGTGATGTGACAGTATTATATCTGACCCGAGATTCGAGTGTAGACTATATGAGGTTGAGATAGAAAATTATTGTAGGGTGACTCTGATGGACATTTTGATCTCAGAGTTGGTTCCAGAAGGGTCGAGATAGTCAAAATAGTATACCCGAGGTAGTAATTGGGTTTCGAGTCCTTTTTGTACATAATCGGACCCACATGGGGGTGTTAGGATCATTTGGGCTTGGCCCGTTAGCAAAATTTCAAGATTTGAGTTATTTAACATAATTTAGAGAGTTTGGGGCATCCATTGTGATTAATATAAATCCTAGAATTGGAGAGAAGAAAGAAGAAAGAAGAAAGAAAAGAAGGGAGCTTTAGGAATCAAATTCAGAGAAGATTTGGGTGTGTGATAATTGGTTTGTCGTCTACAACGTGTAATCACACTCTATGAACAATGAAAGGCAAGTAATTAACTTTCTTCTGATTTTTATTTGCAAAATCTCATGTTCATATCATGGTAGGTGTAGACAAACTCGTTTCGGGGTGGGTTGTCACATGTTAAAATGGGTCTTTGTGGATTTAGGTATTAGATATGAAATTAGTGCTAAATTAATGATGAGATAATATCATATGTTGTTGAAATCTGAATTTGAGTCAAAATCCAGTAGTTAATCTAATTTAATTTGGAGTATAGAATCGAATTGAATGAGGAATTTGAATAAAAGTGAGAAAACCCAATTCTTCAATTAATTGATTTAAGTGGAATCGTTAATGTTTAATGATGTATTTGATGATTATAAATTGTTGGAAATATGTATTAATCATTGGGTATGTTTGGTTTGAGCTTTGAGAAAAATCCATGGAGGTTTGGGGGAACAAAAATGGAAGAAAATGATTGGGGAAGATGAAGTTTGCCAAAATCAAAACTACGTCATTCTGATTAATAGGTGAATCGGTTCACCGCTGGCCAAACCGATTCGGTGTATCTTCTTATTCAAAACATAGAATTGTAGGTCTTATTATTATGATCGTGTGGGCATGGACCTCGTATTTTTTTTTAATTGTTTTTAATTAGTTACGAATTTATTACGGAAGGGTGTGTGAGACCGAAATCTTTGGTGGGAAATCAAATCTGGATTATTTAAGGATTTCCGTATATGAGTGTAGTACTCTGGAAAATAATAAGGAACATTATTTTTACCTTGAAATTAGATGGGAATGAATTTGGGGTACGGATTTAGGAGTGTTTAGGATGAACAACACTCGAAAATATATGAACAAATTCAAATGGGAATTTCGGATGAAATTAGGTTACGGGCCGATTGAGTGAGTCCAATTATTTTAGCAAGCGGCGCTACATCAATTATATAATGGATGTGAAATTAAATAAATTTAGAGTCGGCAAATAGACTGGGGGATTATGGGCTCGTGCTACGGGAGTTAGGCATGGGATAGCCAAATTTAATTCAATTATATATATATATATATATATATATATATATATATATATATATATATATATATATATATATATATATATATAATGCTCTTGTGCAGACTAGTTCGCATTTTAAAAGTGAGGACATGACATGTGTCACCTAACAGTGCACCTAGAAATTATCACCTAAATTATAGGCACACACTCTCTCTCTTTTCTGGGCTCACCGCCAAGTGACACATGTCCGGTCCGCATTCTTAAAATGTGGACTAGTTCGCATAAGAGCAGGACTATATATATATATATATATATATATATATATATATATATATATATATATATATATATATATATATATATATATAAATGGGATTGTAGGAGTAGATATGTATACTTATGTATTTTATAAATATCGGTGTGAATGATATTTAGGAAGCATACCCTTCTAGTGCTATCATCAGAGGTTGCGCTATGCGAGTGAATCCCCTGGCTAGTGAATGTAAGGAGAGTATAGTCCCCAGGTCGTATTGAGGAAATATGACCGCCTCCACTATGTTTGCGATATTTTTACCAAAGTTCGGTGTGAGCTAGTTTGAATTTTGGTAACCGGGTTAGAGTGAGCATACCTGTGATATGAAAGCATTATGGAGACAAGCATCTGGTGAGTTATTACTCGGGAGGATGGTTATTGAACGCGACATGTGTGTGAATGTTGTAGTATACTAGTACATATATAATACGAGTAAATAATTATATATAGGATAAATACATAAAGTGTGAATGTATTTCAGATATAACTAGTGTGAACCTTATATGATTTATTAGTATTTGAAATATAACTAGTGTGAACGTTATATGAGTAATTAAAGTTGAAATGATTAAATACGTTAATGAGTAGAACAACTTATAAATCAAAGTAAGGAATACTCGGGTTAGAGTAGTGTGATGGAATGAAGCATAACAAGGCTAGTCAGGTGGGGTAGCGTAACTAGTTGGGTTATAAAGTTAGGATTAGGTGTGCACAATAGTTGAGGGGTGAGTAATATCTCAAGAGAGTACGACACCCGCTTAAATATGAAAAGTGTTAATGCATATTTAATTGTTGCATTTTAATTACTTGCAAAATATTTTTCAAATGGTTTTGGTCTTTAACCCGTGTCAGAATATATTTTTCCAAAACATTTTAGGCGTCTCGCCATAGGGACACGAAGCTTGATGACTCATTACAAGGATGCGTAACTGCAGCATTATGGAGGATTGTATGACTTTGTGTAGAAGCTTTAGTTATTCATTCCGAGATTAGGATTTATGTTTCATTAGTTTCTTTGGTCATGTTTCCCCATTGAGGCGATTTAGTACTTAAGTGTATTTATTAGATATTGTGGATTCAGTTTATTATTTCAGACTTGTAGTTGGTTTTTATTATTGGGAACCGATGGTTTATTCAGTATTATTATTTATTTATCTGTCGTGTTATTATTTTTTATTATAATGTAAATGGTTTGGTTATACTATTTATTTCCCCAAGTTGTTACGTTAATAAAAGATAAAATTTGGCACCAGCTTAATTTAACATAGGTGATTAGAAATTTAAAAAAAAATCGATAGTGATGCTAAGAATGAACTAAATGAGATTCCTGATTATTTTGATAAATTACTGATCACCCATAATTAAAATAGGTGGGGTGTTATAGATAGTATCAGAGCATCAAGTTATAGATTCTATAGGATCTATGTGGCTTACTACGATTTCAATGTAGCGTTCTTTAACATAGATCCCTATTATAGGATTATTGTATTGCTCTTCGCATGCACGTTTACATTCTACTGCTATTAAGTATAGTTGATATGAATCATATGCGAGTTCGGTTGGGTTTTATACACCGAAAAATATAAGGCGACCAGCAAGGGCCAATAGAAGGGCGGCAGGAGGAGAGGCTCAGCAGAAGCCATAGAGTATTGTGGGATTGGTGATTGCGATAGGAGTCACCATGATTATAGTTCAGGAAGATAACGATAGGATAATCACTAAGGTTCAGTAGTTTCCCTAATCACTGTCGTACAAAATGATGGTGAAAATTCAGACTCACCCAGTGTAGTCAGTAAAGGGGGAGGTCGGAGGGACCCTTTCGAAGAGCCATCTATAAGGGTTCAGGGAAGAGAGGAAGTGTGATGGGCCAATGGAGAAACAATCGAAATGCAATTGATTATGGTGGAGTGGAGTGGAACCTATGATTTAAATTTTGGTTTAAAAGTTTTGCTCGTAGGAGCATTATTGCCATGGTGGGAGACAGTCACCACATATAAGGAAGTAGATAAGGAATTAATCGAGAAATTTTAGGCACAATTTAACCACAAGTTCTTTCATCTGTTGTTCAGGCAGAGATGCGAAGGAAGTTTTTTAACTTATCATAGGAGGGACGTACAGAGGCCGATTATGATGAAGAATTTAGTTATTTAAGTGAACTTCGTACCCGAGGAGGTAGGTTGTGGGGAGAAAGGTTCTTAAGTGTGAAGATGGACTCACGAGTAGGAGCCACCAGTACTTATGGGAAATCAGTCTTGGACGACTTATGCACATAGCATCAATGACATACTTTTATAACATTTATATCAACGCTTCCATGAGAAGGGAGCCAAGAGAGTTGGAGAGCCGAGCCAAAAGGGAAAGACTGTTAAAACAACGCAAATAGTGAGAAAATGAGTAGTGTATAAATGAGGCATCACTGTCGTTAGCCTTTATATATCTACCCTCATACATTCAAGTAACTCCTGACACATGAAATGAAGACTTACAATGCCTCTGAGTAATGCATTTAGTGCTAGAGTTATACCAATTTTTAATTTTCTAATTGAATTAGCCCGAGTGAGCAATAAAACAAATTTTAATCATGCATCAATTAAACCAAAAGTTGTGTAAACTAATCACAAATTTTATCTTTCCCTAATCATGATTATGGGTGATATGTGCAAGAGTATAATAAGCAATAAACTACAGTGCTGCAATGTATGAGGAAAACCCACATTGGAAAAAACCTTGGACGATCTAGTCACACAAGTCCACTATGATCTAGGTCTCAATTCAAGCATAAATCCGATTTACTTATAAACTTGACGCCTTCAAGACTTGGCGCACTTCTTTTCTCCTTTTTACCTTATTCAGAACCCATGTTGTGCGCCTTCTAATAGTAATCAAAATGTAAGTGCCTCCTACGTCTTGGTATCCATCGATCTTAGTTGCTTCTTGACTAGTCCAACCGTTGTTCAATGCGAAGCACAAAATCTATTGCTTGAAACAGTACTTGATGAAGAGTAAAGAGTCTTGGTGCAAGACACACCAGATCTCAAATAAACATTTGGATCTCAAACTTATGGGTTTAAAATAGGGTTTTGGAGGCTTAAATATGTTTTTGGAAAAATGTTTTCACAAACCCTCTCTTAAAAAATCTTTGCCAGCACTTTAATTTATAGAAAAATGTGAAAAGTCGTCGGCACAAAATTGAGGTAAACTCGTTCAAAATAAAGCAGGTGGGTCGTTCGAACGATGTTGATCATTTTTTTAAAACCAAAAAACATCATTTGAACAATAATGTCAAACTCATCAGAATGAGATTTCAACGACCTTTGAACTGAAACAATCTGCGAAGGAAGAAACATCTCACTCGAAGCTCGCTACAACCTCATTTGAAGGAAACCATAGACCTTGTTTGAAGTATTTCATTTAAATGACATGACATAACTCGTTTGAACGAAGACTATAAGTTTATATGAATGACTTATAAAACTTCAAATTATTTCTTTAAAAATATTTTTTTTATAAAAACAACTCATTAAGTTATAAGAGAGACCAAAAGGGCGGGATGGGTGCCTAACACCTTCCCATTCGGTAACTTAGCCCCCGAACCTCTGAACTAATGATTTCATAAGCATTAATTTGTCTTCGATGCCGCTCTCCCAAGGCGGCGATATGTTCTTTTGCTTGTTTTGTGCAAAATAGGCTAGCGACTCCATCTCTTTATATCACCCCATATCGACGACGACCGAAGTGTTCCTAGAATTAGGGCGGGAGACATTTTCTCCCTCTTCGAGTGAGCATGCGCCGGAACCCCGAGATGGAGGAAATCTAGAGGGATGGCCACACCCACAAATCTTTCATCTATATTCATAAATATTACATTTCGGAAACAGAAATGTAATATTTATGAATATAGATGAAAGATTTGAGAAGTTTGGTAACCTTTTTCGACCACCTCTCTTTGATGGAAATAACTTTACTTACTAGAAAGTACGAATGCTTGCTTTCATTCAAGGAAATCTTGGTGATGATGTCTGGGATATGATTGAATAAGGGTATAAACATCCAACTAAGTCTTTATCTGAAATGACCCCACAAGGGTTAGGAAACTTCTTAGGGAATTTACTGCGGGAGAGAAAAAGATGTCTCTAGATAATAATAAGGGCAGGATCTCTATCTTTATGTTCATTAATGAACACGAATTTAAAATAATATCTATATGTTCTACTTACAAGGAGGCTTGGGATAACTTAGTCACCGCCCACGAGGGTGATGAACGTGTTAAGGTTGGAAAAATCCAAATGTTAATCCAGCAGTACAATACATTGATAATGGATGACAATGAATCTTTTGATGATTTCTACATAAGGTTAACTAATATTTTTACAAAATTACATACAAATGGTATAACCTATAGTAGAAAAGAAACCGTTCAAAAGATTCTCAGGTCATTACTTGCTAAGTTTGATAATAAGAGATATGTCATAAAAGAAATGGACGACCCAAACCTGACTCCTGAGTTGCTAAGTAACAAATTAAGAACTGTTGAGATGGAGTTAGAGTTTAAAAACCAATTGACTGCCCAAAATAAGAGACCCACTGGTTTAAATACTATGTTTTCATCACAATTGACTTCACCTAAAGTTAGTCCCTTAGACTATGGCCTTGACTTAATTGATGACTATGATTTAGATCACCTTGACAATCAAATAGCTCTTATGAGCAATCATTTCAAAAAGATTATCGAATTCAAAAATGCAGTAGCCTCTAAACAAGGAAAACAAAATTATCAAGGCAATCAAAATCGTAGACCTCATGAAAGACACAATGACAAACAATACTATGACCAAAATAAGCCCATGATTGACTTAAAATATGTGAAATGTCATAGACGTGGTAGAATGGGACACTATGCCAATAGATGCAAAACTAATTTGAACAAGAATAATAGGGCAAACATATGTAAAACATGGGACGACTCTAGTGATTCTGATTCAGATGAAATTAAGACAACCCATAATGATGAGTCTTGCATGCCATTTTTTGATAAAATTATATACCATGATGATAATGAATGTTTGACTAGCTATGATCCTATTGTGCCTAATAATGTTCTTACTGTATCTGGAAATGATAACATAGTGTTTGTTGGTGATAAAAATAGCACTAAAAATGGTAGTATACGGGTGTGTCTGAATGAGAACATTGTAGACAAATCTAAAGTGTGTGTGAGTTCCACAGAAGAAATGAGCGCTATAGGTGACACTACACACGAGACACATAGTGAGTCCGAAGATGATCTTCTAGATCTTTAAGAGCTATATATAAAAAACACTTGAGAAAAGTGTCCATCTTGATAAAATGGTGAAACTGTTAAATGAACGTGTAGATTTACTTAACCAGACTATTAGGAAGAACGCTAAAGAATTACAGCACAATGTCTTTCCCATGGAACTGAAACAAAAGATTTTTCTTTAAAAATGGAAGACTTGTCTGAGAAAAATGATGTTCTAGAGAAAAAATATAAATCTGCGCTTCTTGAACTTGAATAATCAAAACAAAAAACTTCAAATGTTTTTAAAAAATGTTTACATTTTTAAACCCAACTGAAATCTTATGAAGAAATTATTGGAGGAAGTAAGTTTGATTCTGAAGACAAATATGGCTTAGGTTTTGGAGAAAAGGTACTAGTAAAGACGTTTCTCCTGAAAATGTTATTTTTTTAAGGAAGGCTAGAAAGTTCAAGATACTCAGAAAGAACATAGTTTCAAAAATATATCTAAGGGTAAACGAAATGATTGTACTCAACATCCCAAACCTACTGGTCCAGCTAAGTATGTCTGTCCTCCTATTAGAAATCAATGTGTGAAACCTAAAGCCAATGAAACTTGGACAACAATTCCTATTAGTGATAAACCAATTTTCAAGGACTTTAATTATAAAGTCAATTCCTCCACCCTTCAGTAGTGTTAATTTTGTGATGTATATGGCCTCACTATTGTCGAATATTTCCAAAAGAGACTGTATACACCTACTTATTCAAATTTCAACTATTATAGGAGGAGTAGGAATACTTATGTTCTCCCAAGGCAGACCACACAGCACTCTAACTACAAAATGAAGGGAGGATCTAAAATTAAAAATAAACCATTTAGAAAGACCAAACAAATCTTTTTTAAATCAAAGGGCAACAAGTTTTTAAAAATCAGGCCTATTTGGATTAGAAAAGATGACTTATTACCCCATCTCAAGTGCAATGTTATCATAACAACTTTTAAGGAACAACACACTTCACCTGATTGGCACCTGGACTCTGGGTGTTCTAAACATATGACCGGGGATGAAACCAAATTAACAAATAAAAGTGACTTCTCTGGAGATAGTGTTGTGTTTGGTGATGGGGTTTCATCTAAGATCATAGGTAAGGGAATATTGCATGAGGAAGGTCTTCCTAAACTAAATTATGTTCTTTAGTTAAAAGTCTCAAGGCTAACTTACTAAGTATATCTCAATTTTGTGATTCTAATCATACTGTTACCTTTTCAAAAACCAATTGCAAAATTCTTAATGAAAAGGGAAATTGCATTTCAATAGGAAACATATATGAGGATAACTATTACACAGTCATTCCTAAATCTGAGTCCTGTATCATTTCCAGATTAGAAGATGCTAATCTATGGCAAAATAGATTGGGACACACAAATTTTGATAATCTTCGCAGGTTAAGTTCCCAAGAAATAGTTAGAGGATTACCAAAAATCAAAAACTCTTTTAATCCTGTCTATGGTCCATGTCAAGAAGGGAAAATAAGTAAACCTTCTCACAAGAAAGTTATAGATGTTTTAACTACAAAAACTTTGGAATTAATCCACATAGACCTTATGGCTCTTTCTAGAACAATCAGTTTCTGTGGTAACAGTTATATACTTGTTATTGTGGATGATTACACAAGATATACATGGGTGGCTTTTATGAAAATTAAATATGATACCTTCAGTAAGTTCTTAAAAATTCTTTTAAAAATTGAGAACGAGAAGAACACCCAAGTATGTCGCATTTGAAGTGACAGAGGTGGAGAATTCAAAAATTCTGGTGTTTCAGAATATTGTATAGGCAATGGTTATAAACATGAATTTAGTGCGCCTAAGACACCACAACAGAATGAAATTGCTGAACGTAAGAAATGAACCCTACAAGAAATGGCTCGAAAGATGTTACATTTGAAAAATCTCCCTAAGTATTTTTGAGTTGAAGCCATTCAAACTACTTGCGATATCATTAATTATTTATACCTTAGGAAAAATTCCAAACAAACTTCATATGAACTTTGGTTCCAAAAAAAGCCTAACCTAAAATATTTTAAAACCTTTGATAATTCCTGTTATATTTCTAAGTACATGGAGCATCTTTCAAAATTTGACACCCGAGGAGAAAAATGAATTTTTCTTGGATATTCTCAAACCAATAGAGATTTTCGTGTTTTTACTTATAGAACCAAAGTCATTATGGAATCATTTAAAGTAGTTGTAAATGATACTAGTACTGAGAGTAGTGTTAGTCAACCAGTCGTCCTGGATAAGGAAGAAACCAATTACATATCTGACTCTCAAATATAACTGATTCACTTCCACCTGAAAATCCTTATATACCAACTTGGGTCTCTAAAGACCATCCCATTGACAAAATTTTTGGCAATTCTTCTGATCCAGTTAGAACTAGATCCCAACTTTAAAAGGTAGCACATTTTTCTTGTTTCATTTCTTTTATAGAACCGACAAATGTAAATGATGCCGTTTCTGACTCATTTTTTATTAATGTTATGCAAGAAGAACTTGTCCAGTTTTGGAGTCATAATGTTTGGTATCTCGTTCCTAGGACAGAAAATAAGAAGGTTATCGACACTCGATGGATTTTAAAAAACAAAACTGATGAAAATGGGAAGATCAATAGAAATAAGTCGAGGTTAGTAGCAGAAGCTTACTCTTGGATAAAAGGAATTGACTTTGACGTAACTTTTGTCCCTATCACTCGTCTTGAGTCAGTTCACCTTCTTTTAACCATATAATGCCAGTTACAATTCAAACTTTTTTCAAATGGATGTTCAGTCCGCATTTTTAAATGGAATTTAAACTGAGGAAGTATACATAGAACAACCTAAAGGTTTTATCGATCCCTCTTATCCAGATCACGTGTTTAGACTTAATAAGGCCTTATATGGTTTGAAACAAGCTCCCAGATCTTAGTATGAATGTCTGTCTACGTTTTTAGTCTTCCATGTTTTATTCAAGTTGGAAATGATCCAACCTTATTCATTAGGAAATCAAACAAATATGTCATGATAGCCCAAGTTTACGTAGATGATATCATTTTCGGCTCAACCTGTCCTAATCAAGTCAAAGTTTTTTCTGAGATAATGCATTTTGAATTTCAGATGTTATTAATTGGTGAATTACAATGTTTCTTAGAACTACAAGTTAAACAATTCAATGATGGTATTTTTTATAAATCAATCAAAATATGCCTCTGATCTCATTAAGATGTTTGGGTTAGAACACTTTAAACCTGTACGAACTCCCATGAGCACAACTACTGAAATGTCCAAAGAAGAAAATGGGAAAACTGTTGACCCAACTCTTTAAACAAGTATGATAGGGAGCCTCTTATACCTTACTACTTCCCGACCGGATATTGACTATGTCATTTGTGTATGTGCAAGATACCAATGTGCACCTAAAGAATCACACATGTTAAGTGTCAAACGTATCATCACGTATGTTAGGGGTACACAAAATTATGGTATTTGGTACACTAAAGACACCACTAGTGCTATTGTAGGATACACAAATGCCGATTGGGCAGGGTGTTCAGACGATAGTAAAAGTACTTCCGACGCCTACTATTATGTAGGAAATAATTTAGTAGGATGGAGTAGTAAGAAAAAAAATTGTATCTCTCTCTCATCGGCTGAATCCGAATACATTGCAGCTGGTAGTTGTTATTCCCAACTATTATGGATCAAGCATATGCTTAGTGACTACGGTATCATTGAAGAAAAATTGACAATGTATTGCGATAAATAGAGTGCCATCAATATATCTAAAAATCCAGTCCAGCACTCTTGAACTAAGCACAAAAAATTAGACATTATTTCATTCGTGATCTTGTAGAGTCTAAAGAATTAGACATTGAGTATATTAATACAGAAAAATAGTCAGCTGATCTGTATACTAAACCTCTTGATAATATTAGATTTGAGTATCTTCGTAATGCCATAGGTATGATAGTTCTTACTTAATGTAGGAGAACCTTGCATATGCCTTTCTTTATGTTATTTTTTGTGTTGTTTTCATAGTACATATTCTCCCGCTTTCTATCTTGTTATCCCATTGTATATTTGAGCAAAATTGGGGGATAGGAACTTGAGTACCTGGCTTATATTTTATGTACCTGGTTTAGACTTCATATCTTATTTTATACTAAATCAACTAATATGCCACTGAGTGTTTATTTATTTTAGGCATTTTTCAGACCCGTTTTTATAGCTTGTCTTATTTATTAGGGTATTGGTTTGTATTGTAGTTGATTAATATATTTTCTTTGTCTTATTTTTGGTTATAGGATGGGACAGTGTAGTTAGATACTTTTTATAGGAAATCTATGATTTTTTTTCTTTTTACCCACGAGTACATGTTATTCAAGGAATTTTATCTCTATTATCCAAAGGGTAGATTGAGAACACAATGTATGATTGACTTACTTGAGTCTATATCCTATAGGAGTTTCAGCTAGTTTGGACATTGAGACAAAATATGTTAGATTTTCAAAGAGTTGCTCTCTTTCTCTCTGTCAAAGTATCGAAGACTCAAAGAAGAAAACCAGTCCAAGAACCTCATAATCCACCTAAAAGGGAAGTTATATCTACCTCATGATCACTTTAGGACAGTTACGCTGCATATTATTGATTTTATGTGTACACAAGGGTCATATTATTTTTTAGGAATTTTCAAACATTTTTAAATCACTTAAAACATGTTTTAAACATTAAAAATTGTTTATCAAAATTAATTAAATTTGTGATTTTAAATGTTTAGGGTTTAAATGCAAATACTTCTTTTCCTAAAAACTTGATCAAGGTAGAAAATAAAAGTGCTAGAGAATTTTAGGGGTCCAATTCATATTTTTTAAAACACAAAAAACACGCGTTTCATACGCAATCTTAGGCATACACGTATTGTCATTATATCGGTTAAATTTGTGTTTCTTTTATGTGTTGAAGTTAAGAACGAATCCCAGCCCTGAGATAAAAGTTATCAATGTTATGCATGCGTTCAAAGCTAATCCATGTGATCCTAATAAGGACCAATCATCATTCGTTTAATCACCACTTGTGTTCAACCGTTAGATTAAAAGTCAATTAGTTAGCCTTAATCTCACCCCTTGATTTGAGTCGGTGTTCTCGATCCTTCTTTGACCAGTATAAAAGAAGGCTCTTAGTCTTCATTTGGGAACTTTTATTTAATCATTTCATTGGAGAGAAAAACTAGAGAAGAGAGAGAAAGGAGAGAGGAAAAAGAGAGAAGAAAGGAAACCCATGTTCGTCCAAAAATCAAATCCCAAAGTTTTTTCTCCTAAACACCATACATCCAAAACTTCCAGTTTCATATACCAAAAAACCCTAACTTGAGTGTTAAATCAACAGTTTCTGTAAGTAATGGTGTTGTGGTATTTTGACGTTTGAAGACTTCTTCCAACCAGTTGTCTCTCTTAGAACCTATCTCTAAGAAAAACTCGAGTTTCTCTATAGAAATCTTGAGGTTTTCTAAAGAGAATATCACACAACTTTTTCTAGTTTTTTTTTATCTCTCTTGGATCTTTAAATTTGTTGTTATTTTCTAAAATATACTTCTCTATTTTCAAGTGTTTTTTAAAAATAGACTTCTAATTTTTCAAAGTGACTTGAAAGACGTTTATGTCTCTCAGATTGTATTTCACATTTTATGAAATAAAGTTGTACATAAATAAAAGTAGAGACATATAGGATCTTGGCTATTTTTAATAGCAAGATTGTTTTTCTGATTCGATTTGAAAAAGAAGTCTAAGTTTTAGAAATAGTTCTATCATGTCATATAGAAGTTTTATGATTTAGATGAATCTTTTTGTATAACTATTATGAGAGGTGTGAGTTTCATTTCTACATTTAGTTCACATCACGATCACTTACACTCTCACACGAACATTTAGTATATTGGTTCTTATTGAGAAATTGGGTGTTGTAATGGCTGCTACAATCAGTGGACAAGGACAAAGCAAGGAAGCTGCTGTGAGAGATCAAAATCAAGTAAGAAGCCTTGGAGAGTTCAGTGACTCGTGTAGGTATATTTTTTTGAATTATCTTTAGGATCTTTATTTGCATGCTTAGTGCTCTAACTTGTATTGTGATTGTTTCTATTGGATTTTTCGTTTTGCTCCGTAGAGAGGGCGATGGATGTTACCCTTACTTTAGGATTTTACCACGTTAAAAATCCTGTGTTCGTTTGCTTGAATGTTCTTAATTTCTTATGTGAATAGTTTCTCACTTAAGAATTAGTGACTGGTTTTAATTTTAAAAACCTAAGGTAACCAAACTAACAATTCTAGAATACATATTCAGAACCTGTTCAAAACACATCTTGTGGAAATTTTTCAAAAAGAGTTTTATTATCGAAGTTTGCTTAATTTATAAAATTTTGTTATTCACTAAGTAAACCGTATTTTTCATGGGCCCAGTTAGTATCTTTATTGGAGCATTTCGGTGTAATTGAAAAAACATGAAGATTCCCCACAAGGTAATATTTCCTTGAGTTTTCTTGAGTTGGTCTAGGATTTTACTTTTCTCGATGGTGATCTCTGGCATGAGGAGTTCCTCGATAACTCCCTTTCCCTTAACTATTCCTGATGCTTGAGGATTTCATATCTTGGTAGTGTCTTCCTGATCTGATCATCTGGTTTACTGAGGTGGGGAAGAACAAGAACCCGATGTTCTCATCGATTTTGGGCTGCATGGTTACTTTACATATTTCCCTTAACAGGTCCTCGAAAGAGATCATCCCATACATGTTGATCATTGGACTGAACTTTTACTGACTCAGTTCATCATCAAAGCTGTCAAATTTGTACCCCCATCCAGTGGAGACGACGTCTTCTTTCCAAGAGAAGTCAATGCATTCCATAACCTCGACTACTGCTTTATATAAATCTTCCCTCTCTCTATGGGGAGGTATGAGAGTGAAGGGACCAATCTCCCTTAAAGTTTTAAAGCATTGAGTACATCAAAAACACTACAGAGTTCATCGGTTTGTCAAAATATGTCTGCCATAATTCGTACTACATCCTCCAAACTGATTTCATCACCCAATTATCAAATTCCCAAGCCCATTTTTGGGCTTCCATGAATAGGGTGTTGAACTTCTAATAGTTGATGGTAATTTCAGCGCAAACTCTAAGATTTGGTTCAGCAAAATCGACTACGCCATATCTCTTCCATAGGACCGGGTATAAATGGAAATATAGGCCCTAATAAGGAGTGAAAGAGCCTGGTCCATGAAATATTTAGGGTGTAAGAGAAAATATGGGCAAACTTTGAGAGGCTTTGGTGAAAATACGAGTATGTTGGGAGCTATACTAGCCACAATTTGGGTAGATTAGTCGAATTTCAAGTCATTTTCTAGGACGACAACATTTGTATGGGTTGGAAGTGGTTTGTGAGTGGTGTCGGGTTTAGGATTGGCTAGTCAGGAGATGATACCCCGATCAATTAAACCTTGGACTACATTTTAAAGATGAAAGCACTAATTAGTAGTATGACGGGAAAACTAGTGAAAATCACAGTGGCCATCATCCTTGAAGTTCTTGAGAAGTAGGTTTGGTAATGAACGAGGGTCCAAAGGTTTGATAAGATTTTGACTAAAAAACACTTGGTAGACTTTAGAGAGGGGAGCATGGAGCATTGTGTATTCCTTTCTAGCGGGATTAGGACAAATTTTTAGTTCCTAGGAGGTAGCAGACTGGGAGATATTAGTGATGGTTGAGACGGTGGCATTGGAAGACTTCTCATACTTTCTTAGGGTGAACTGTCCAAACACTTTCTTTGGTTCGTCTTCTGTCTTGGTAAAACTTTCTTTAATCTCCACACCTACTTCCTAGAGGGCTTGAAAGTGTGGGTAATACTGACCTCCCACAGTTTCTCTGATATGGGGAAGGAAATTATTCTTCACTACGCTGACTTTTTCTTCTTCGGAGGGCCGGTTGGTCATGGTGGCACCTTTCTCCCTCCACCTTGCTATGAAGATGCTGATAGTTCTTTCGGGATTTTTCTTGTGAAGATTTAGATCTCGATGTGTAACCTCCAGTTCTTCATTTTACTTGTACTATGACATCAATTCCCGGTCAATATATTCCAAACTACGAATTCTGGATTCCTAGAGGGATAGGAACTAACGAAGAGCGTTGTCCTTCAAAGTTGGTTGGAACATCAGGGAAATTATCTCTTAGAGGCTCCAAGGAAAGTCATGGCTTGGTGATGGTTGCGAAGGTGAACAATTTTTAATACCCCGTCTTTTTACTGATTTTAATTATAAGATTAATTGAATTAAAAATGGGAAATTAATGGGTAATTAATCTGGATTTAAATACTAGCAAGACGAGAGTTAGCATTTGATTATGATAATTAATATTACTAAGCGAGTATAGTAATTTATTATTATGAACTTATTAAAATTGTCACATGTGGAAAACACGACAGTTTTGAAAATTAAGTTGGGATGCGCGTGTCAGTCGTGTCGGGATCAATTGAATGGATGATAAAGAAGTTTATTTTTTTGTCATCCTTATGGTCATTTTGAATGCACCAATGTGTCTGGAAGAGTTGAGATAGTCCAAAAAAACTACTTTGGGGTTTATTTTGGATCCCGGGGCATTTTTAGGCCAAAGCGACAACCCGGGAGGGTACTTTAGTCATTTTACTATTTGATGAATAGTGACCTAAGAAATTTAGGTTAAATATATCATCCAACCCTTAGGATCATTAAAGTTATTGGCTGCTACAAACTTGAGAGAGAGAAGTAGAGAGAAAGGAAGGTTTTCCAAAGGTTGCTAGGGCCAAACAACCACCGTACACTACCACCGCCGGATTTGTGATCGAAAAGAGAGAATTGCCCCTATATCATCTTCTCCAAATGATTAGAACTTCCATTTGAGTCAAGTGATTTAACTTTTTATTATTCAGCAAATATATTATCCATGGCAGTTTAGAATTTGAGACTAAACTTGAAATATTGATAATTTCATGAATTAGGAGAATTTAGACTTGAATATGGGTAGGTTTTGCATGTAGATAAATTTCGAAAAGATTAGAGAATTAAATTAGACCCGTAATGATATAAATCACGGATCAAATCTAAGTATTTAGCTATCTTGAATTGAAAAAAGTTATCCTAGGGTTTCAACATGAGAACTTGATGAACGATGAAATTTGCATGCAATTTTTGTGATGACTTTATGATTGTGGAAAGTTAGAAATCATGTGTTTAGGTTGTTATCACGTCAGGTATGTTTACTTTGGAGAATGGGATCGTGTAATGAATTTTAGAGACAAAATGATGCCCAAAAATGCTAGAATTATTGGTATTAACTTGTCGCTCGATCGATCTACATACATAGTCGATCGATCGACATTTATATTCGATCGATCGACTCCCCCTGTATTTGTGATAAAATTTCCTTTCAAGGTTTAACCAACCCCGACTTTTAAGAATTATTTGTGTGAACTATTTGAACATATTGGGACTTAGGGAAGGTCAGTAGGGGTGTATTAGAAGTCCGAAAACTATTAGTTTGGTTTGTGATTAAATGATAAATTACGAGTGTCCGACGAGTGAGTTACGATTGAAAATTATGGGAATTTGAAATTAATTCGGATGAACAATAACTTAAGGGTAGACACAGTAGTAGGGGAACTTTAAATTACTGAAATAACCTTAGAGATAACTGGGAGACTTAGTAACCTTTTAGGATAAGTTTGAGTACTCGAATTTATACTACGAGAGTTATCGCGCTAAACATATTACACAGAATAATCGGGATGAAACTATACTAAGTATGAGACTTATAATATAGGAAATGTGAATACCTATTTTAATTTATAAATACTTAGGTTCCTTGATTTCCTAATGTATAGATGATTTTGTGTATGACATACCAATCATGCTTGCTATCACGAGAGGTTTTAGAAATGGGACAGTCTTGTCTTTGTGTGACTTCGGGGGGACTTTAGATAGGTGCCTCAGAACATAGGACTGTGAAGACTTATTTGTGAGTTGATAAGTTAGTTGACCATATGAGCGTAGGTATGTGCGTGACCCATGGGTATGTGAACTTTGTTCGCCTCTAATATGTGTGATTTGTAGTGATACGGTTCTTGAGTGATTCGGAACTCGTGATCCTTATATACGTGATCTACCGGGATTTGATAGCAGAGTATGCATGCACCGAAACTCAGCCTAGGGGTGCCATATGTGTATATATGTGCTGAGAGATATAAATATATACTTGAGATTTTTCTACTTTGTTGCTTGGTAGATGAGGTAGATGAGACCTACAGAATAATGTAAACTTGTGGAAATTCATAATGAGTATTAAGTTACTTGAAAATGATTAATAAATAATGGTAATGGAATTTCATGGTATTTGAGTAATACGGGTGGCTCAATATAGTAATCCCTATAGATAAAGATTTGGTACTGACAAGATAGGTGGGTAGCGTAGCTAGTATGGGTAGTAAATATGCATTAGGCGTGCACAATAGTTGAGGGGTGAGAATTTCAAGTGAGAGCACGGGACTAACATGTATATGATATTTAATGTTTAATGCAATTTAAACACTTGCTATTTTTAAACTATTTTCACATCGGGCTCTGACCTGTTTGCTTCCTAATTTATTTTATTTTATAAAAAACTTTTAGGTACGCAGCCACAGGGACACCAAGCACAGGAGTTCCATTTTATTGACGTGCTTTAGCTTTTATGGAAGTTACAGGATCTTGGCATTAGATGCCTCCACTATCTATCTTGGATTCTTACAGAGTTATCTACATCAGTTATTGCACGTCACCCCTTTCTGTTTAAAGATAGCAGTTTCAGACTTTCATTTTCTTTTCAGTTGTTGCATTTATTTAGATATTCAGAGTTTTGTATTTGGATTATTTGGCATTGAGACTATAATTGAAATGTTACTCCAGACTCTGTTATTTCTATATATTAATTATTCATATGAGATTATTTCTGTGAATGTTGAATGGATGGTTATTCATTACTTGGTTGTAAGTTAATTTAATAAATAAAATTTGGCATTTCACTTTTTAAATATTAGGTGGATAGTAACTAATTAAATGTTTTTTGACAATGATGTTAAGATTAAACCAACTTTATATTTTGTATTAATTTAATAAAGGAGTAGCTACCAGGTATTTAATTAGACGGGGTGTCATAGGTGGTATCAGAGCATCAATTTCTAGGGTCTTTAGGATCTGTACAGCTTGTTATTGTTTCCGCATAGCGTTCTTTTATATAGAGCCCTATATTTTAGGACTTTCGTATTCTTTGACTGCACATTTTACGTCTTCAACCATTTTGTGATATTAATTGTAGACTTATAAAGCTTCTCTCTCATTTCAGATGCCTCCTCGACATGCACAACGAGTTCCTAGTGGTGCCCAACCTGAGCTTCGGTCAACACTAGTTCAGGGTACTATGAACGCCTCTTCAGTTGCCACTATAGTAGCATAAGTGGTAAAATAAGCTTTAACATTAGTGCAGTAGGTGCCACCTCAGGCACCTGTGGTGGCCATAGTTCAGGCTCATGCATTCCCGTATGCTTGGGAACATGTTAGAGATGCCTTTCAGAAGGCACATCCTCCGGAGTTTGCAGGGAGAATTATTTTTTTATTTGTTAATAAATGTTTTAATTCATTAATAAATGTTCTAATTCTGATCTCCATTTAGTGACGAGGTTGTGAGTACTAGCAATGGTCTCTTGAGAGAACTAGTGACAATGATCTTATCGACACGATTTCCTTGCCATACTAATAAGGTTGTGGCACATGTGTATTTGGATACAATAACTAGATGTATGAAGTTTGTTAAGGAGAATACTCAATATATACCTTTGGTTCTTGCTTCCTTTCTTGATGAGAGTGTTTGTTTATGTCGAACATATCATGAAGTGTTATATGAAAGTTTTTGGATATAATTGTTATGTTTTTAGCCGCTTTTTTATTGTTTGTTATATGTGAGGTTGGTGGTATGTGGTGGCTAATTTTTATTTTTTTAATATTTTAATTTATGTAAGTGTTCATAACACTTACAAAATGAACATTGTTTTCCTTACATATTAATATTTATAAGTGTTTTGAACTGTTGCAAAAACAAATATATTTTTTTTTCGCAAGTGTTTATAACACTTGTAAATAAAAATGCTTACTGAATTTTGTAAGTGTTCTAAACACTTGCAAATGAAAATTTTGCAAGTGTTTAAAACACTCACAAAAGTTTAATTTGCAAGTGTTAATAACACTTACAAAGTTTTTTTTAACGGTTGTCACGGACGGATATGTGTTCCCAATGAACACTTGCAAATGATATTTGCAACGGTTTTGAACACTTATAATTTTTTTGCAACGCGCTGATTTGTAAGTGTTCTAAACACTTACAAATTGCCTGTTTTGGTGTAGTGTATTGCCTCACATCCAGATATAATGTATGTTATTTGTGTGTGTGCCCGCTATCAAAATGCACCTAATGAAAGTTACTTACTATGCGTCAAAAGGATTATAAAATATATCAAAAGGACAATTAATTTAGGAATTAGGTACACAAATGACACATCTAACGCGATAATAGGATACACCGACGCTGATTAGGCTAGCTGTTCCGATGACATCAAAAACATTTTCGACGCATTTTATTACATTGGTAATAACTTGATATGATGGAATAGTAAGAAAGAAAATTGCACTTCACTTTCCACAGCTAGCCTCACGTAGTTGTTGTCCTCAATTGATGTGGATAAAGCAAATATTAAGCAAATATGGTATTAATGAAGATAAATTACATCTATACTGCAATAACCATAGTGAGATTAATATTTCCAAAAATCCTGTTCAACACTCACGCACAAAACACATAATGATTCGACATCCCTTTATACGTGAATTAGTATAATCTAAGGAATTGGAAATTAACTATTTTCCCACATAACTTCATTTGGCAGATTTGTTCACTAAGCCTCTAGATAATTTAAGATTTGAATCTTAACGAAAATCTATTGGCATGATACATCTTGATTAGTATATATCTTCAGTTATTATATGCTTATTTGTGATTTTTCACCCTTTGTCCATTTGAGACAATATGGGGAGATATATTTGAGTTCATCTGGACATTTATTGTATACTTTAACTAAAATCCATGATCTTAGCTATTTATCTTTTAGGATTCTATACCACTGCCTTCTTTGATATATTTAGGGTATTGGTCTGAATTTAGTTGAGTTATGTACTTTTTCATTTCTAGGATATGGGGTAGATAAAATTTTGACTTAAAGGAGATTTTGTCTCATATTTCAAAAGGGGAGATAGAAGCACACTATATATATGACTTACTTGAGTCTAATATATATGAGCTTGTCTAGTTTGGAAATATAGACAAAATTTGTGTCATTCTTATTTTTCCTAAGCCTCATTAGCTCTTCATGATCTCAAAGATATCTACATAAACAAGAAGATGGTCCTACAGGTAGAAACCCAACATCATTACACTCTCTAGGATTGCATATTTCATAATTTATTGCATATATGAGGTGTGTGTGGTAATATGGGCTAAAATGATTTTTCTACATTTAATTGGATTTTTTAGGAATTTTTAAAACATTTAAATACCATTTTTAAGAAATTAAATTTAGGGTTTTAAAAATGTTTGGGGTTAATGTTGAATTTCCAAAACTCCCTAAAAATTAGGTTGGGTAGAATCCGAAAGCGCTAGAGACCATTGTGGGTACATATTGAATTTTTAGATCTTTAAAAACTCGCGTGTGCGGAGAGATCTGAGACATACACGTGTTGGGTTTATACTGGTTAGATCTGTGTTTCTTTATACTCACAACCTGAAGTCTAGTTTACCATTATTCGATCATTTTAATCTAAGGCCTGCATGCGTTCCAATGTAATCCAAGTGACAACCATAAAAAACAATCAAAATGATTTTAAACGTAGTCCATTTTGAGCCATTGATCTTGGACTTCGAACGGTCAAGTTGATCACATCCATTGGTTTGAATTTGAGTTCCAAATCCTTCTACCCAACCTATAAATAGAAACCATCATCATCTCATTTCTAAGTTTTGAGAATTGAGAGGTCTGAGAGAAAAAAGAAGAGAGATAGTAGAGAAAGAGAATAAATTTGAGAGAAAATATAAAACCCAAACAAAACTTTGTTCAAATTTCTACAAAATACATTCTTGAGTGTTTAGGGTTTTCTGATATGCGAAGTTCAAATCCTCTTTGGTTTAATCTCCTTCTTAACACCATCACACAAATCAGAACTCGTTTCTCTATATAGAATCTTGTAGGTCTGATTCAAAGTGATACAGTCACTTAATCTATTAGGACTTGATTTCTTTAGTTTAGAAATATTTTTCTCTTATTGGATTTGTTTTAAAATATTTGTATTTCAACTATATCCAACAAATCTCTTCTCTGTTTTACAAAACTGAAAAAAAAAGTTTATATATATTAGATCTGAGTTTTTCACTTTGTAAAACTTGTATATAAATAATATTCGTAGGGCCTTTCTTTTTTAAAGACTCTCAAGAAGACAAATCTGAAAGTTTTAAGGCGTTAAATATCAAATCTATTTTCAGTAGTGCAAAATATAACATTTCATATTTAGAAAAGTTTGTAATTTATAAGAATCGTTTGTATAAGTGTGTGTGAGTACATGCATGTGTTAGGCACTTCACTCACAACACATTTCACACGACAACACTTAAATAGTGTGTTGGTAAAGAGATTTTGACCATCTGAGTCGACGTAAATTTAAATGGAGAAAATATGTAAAGCTGCAGAACGATAAGCACAACGTCAGAGCCTTCGAAGAAGTCAGATTTGCCTAATGCAGCTCGTATAATTCTTGACTTAGTATAGGTCTGTTTGTATGCATAGTTCGTTAATTGTTCGTTAATTGCATTGTGTATTTTTTACTTCTTCAGTCAAACTACTGCACTATTAGTCTTAGTTGTTGGGATTTTAAACCTTATGTCTTAAGTTCTGAAATTACTCGTTCATAATATTTTTTTAAACATATCTTGTGTTAATAGTTTATTTTCTAAAAGAGTTTCCTCGAGAAACAACTTCGGAACCTTATAGGCTGTTTTAACTTGTGTTAAATGATTTTGTAAGGTATTTTCAAATTCAAGGGAAATTTAGTCATTTATACTTCAACTCCGAATCAGTGGAATTCCATGTAAGCATAGCTCATTGAGTTAGCTTCGTGTAGTTGCAAACGACATGTTGTTTCGAGTCCGAACGAAGAAGTTATAGCCATTTTCGTGAAACACCTTTTCTCCCTTATGAAGACCAAAGGCCCCCTTAAAACAGAGCACCAGCTGACCAACCTTGTGTCCCCGATCGATCGACTATTCCCAATTTAGCCTACGATGTAAGACAATAACTTTTTTATAATACCTCGTAATTTTATAACTTTTAATGCGAGATAAATTAAAAGTAAAAGGGCTAAATATCAATGGGGATTAAATGGAATTAATTATGAAATTATTAATTGGGATTAATCCGAATTGAATATTACTAGAAAATAAAGTAATATGTGACTAATAGTGAATATTACTAGTGCATAATAGTAATATATGATTTTGATGATATTATAAATTGTCAAGTGTTTATTATACGACAATTTTAGATATTATGTCGGGACGCGGTTATAGGACGTGTCGGACTAATTTTAATGAATGAAAGAATGATTATTTTGATGTCTTTTGAATAGTTGTTTCGACTGCACCAAAGTGTCCGAAAGGGTCTAAGTATTAAAAAAGGTCTACCCGAGTGTTTCTCGGGTCAATTGAGAACCAAATGGACACCCCCCGGAGGGGGTATTTTGGTCATTTTGCATGGGAGGTGAATAGTAATTCCGAAAATGAGTTTAATTATATAAGTTTAAGAGTTGGGTTGTCAAAGGTTCATTCACCCAAAAATCAAAGGAAAGGTTATTGAGAAGAGGGAGAGTTTTCTCTGGGAAGTGAGGAGCCTTTTTAGGAATTCAAAGGGACAAAACAACCTTGTGCCACCATCACCACTACTGGAGGTTCACCGAAAAAGGGGAGGGATGATCTTACACCATCATCACCAACGATTCAGACCTACGTAAATAAGGCAAGTGTAATTTTTGCTCTAAATGGTGCTTATATTATCCATGTTAGTAGGATAACAGTGAAATTCTGAATCTGTATGATTCAAAGATAAATTGTGATGATTTTGAGTAAATCCTTGAAATGAGAGTTATGTAGGATTAATCTCCTTTTGCATATATGGTTTAATCCATGAAATTTTGAATCATTTGGTGAAGAAATTATGAGTTTATATGTTGTTCTTAGAGAAACAATAAAATATGGTATTTTTGGAATTAACGAGAAATAACATGATTTAATCCAAAATACCTTATGATTTTAGGTTGCTTGATTATTAGAGATCAGTTATATACCTTGCTATATAAATGAGGAGTTTGGGATAAATTGATACTGTTTTTTATGATGAGAAAGTATGAAATTCGTAGGTAAATCCATGCAGAATCTGGTCCGATACCTGATCGATCGATCGATAGATCGACTGATTGGTCGATCGACCAGGAACGGTCGATCGATCGACTCCCCCTGGAAATGTGAAATGTTTTCCTTTTAAGTTTTGATTAAATCCCAACAGTTAGAAATCATTATTGATGATTAATTGCACATAATTGGACTTAGTGAAGGGCAGTAGGATATACTTAAGACCCGAGAAGTGATGTGATGTACGAGATTGAATAAGGGAAATTAACGAGCATTAATTGAATAAATTTTGGTGGAAATTATATCTGAATAATTTTGGTACATTAACAAGGAGTGAGAGACTTGGGTTAATGTTGAAAAATTATATTGAATTAAGAATATAAAATTATGTAAGTGATAACTACATAATCAAATACGATAAAGAGAAAAATCGTAATTAATAAGTATGGGTAGTATTGATAAATACAACGGGTACTTGGGATATGATAAATTCCTATTATGATATATACATGTCAAGTGTGTGCCTATTACTATATAGGTTGAGTATATACCTATTGATTGATAATTTGTGTGTATGACATACCTATGCTACTTACTATCGACAAGAGGTTTGCGCTATGAGGGCAGTCATATCCTGATGAGTCTTAAGGGGGATCTTTGACTTGTTGCCTCAGAACATAGGACTTAAGGTTAGATTGCCATTTGTGATAATAATGGTATTGAATGGTCTTTTGGGTGCGTAGGTATATGCATAGCCCAAAGGCTTATGACTATGTTCGCCTACATTGTTTGTGATTTGTTACTTATGGTTCGAGGGATATACTGAACCTATGGTCCTTTATACACTGACAAGATGTACTAGAACATGATAGCAGAGTATGCATGCACTGCAGCTGAATCTCGGGGTGAAATATTGTATATATATATAATAGAGTGAATGTATATATATACTTGTGATATTATCTACCGTGTGAATTAAGTAGACATGTTAAATAGTGAAACTGACATGAATTAAGTATGAGAACACTTAATTATATTATATTGGAAACAAGGCTTTTCACTTTTATTCCTTTTATTTATTTTACCACTTACTATATAAGTGGGCTTTTGTTGTATTTGTAAGATATCTTTCATTATACACGATTTTAAGGGTTTGTTCTTAGGATCTTTAGCCCTTCACCCCCTCTTTAGGTTTACACCCATTTTTGTATGTATTTTTACTATTCATTATCTTCTTTACTCAATACATGCCTTATTTCCCTGTTTTCACTGTGTGTTATTTATTGCTTTGATTTGTTAGTTATTGATAGTTTAATTCTTGTTTTCATTTACTAATTAGTTATTTTTATTGTTCTTGCCATGTTTACTACCTAACTTAAGGGTTAGGGTCATATTTAGCCATTAATGGGTCTCGAGCTTCGAAATCTAGGTTTCGGGTAAAAACACATTTAATTAAAACCTCGTGTATTAAAGTTAGAGTATTAGGCATTTGATTTTCTTTGCACGCAACGTTAGTGTTTATAGTGATATTCCGAAAATTAATCCATTTGTGACCATTTTCGACTGAAAGTTTAATCTTTCATTGTTGAATTAATTTTCTTCATGTTTGATATTTATAATTAATTCAATATGCTCGGTTAAATGTTTTCAAACCAAAATCCTTTTTATGCATTGTTCAGCCTATGGCGGGATGTGATCCTACCCTCGTTTTATAAATCTTGTTTAGTTTTATTACTTTTTCCTTTCCCCCCCATTTACACCATAATCACCTTTTACAATTTTATTTTAGAAGTGATAAATCAATCAAAGCTTGTCAAACGTTCCCTGTGGATTTTCGATACCTGGACTAGCCACTATACTCCATTTGAGTGTAGTTAAAGTTTAGATTTCTTGCATTGCGATCGAAAACCGCTAACAACGATTGACATATCTGCACGGACGCTCAATTTTCGTCACATCAAGTGTTCAAATCACTGTTCAACCCTGACATACTAAAAAATGCATGCCATAAGCAGAGGGATTGGTCAACTACGACCTATAGCACGATCTTATACTTTTCTGGTGGCCTCAATGTGTTCCCTGCCATGCTATTGAATAATTCTTCTACTCCCAATGCTTACAATTTTGCTACATAGCATGGCTGAAAAATCATTTTGTTCTCTTCTTTAGAGCAATCATTAGACATCTTAGGTTGTAGGTGTGCTCATGTACTTAATCAAATATACGAGCCACACTGTGTTGCAAACTGCTTTAATGCCTCACTAGTAGTCCTCTTTGGAATTCTGACACTCATTAATTGAATCAACTAAGCACTCGTATTCAAGCACCAATCATTTCTTAGAGCCGTGATAATTTTTTGCACACCTAAAAGATTATTTTTGCAAAACAAACGCCTTATATGGAGATACACTTAAAGATCTTGGCGTCATAAGTTAACTATACATTAAAATAATGTTTCATTAATCATGTGTGGCCTCCCTCTCAATTTATATCAATGACCTTTTGGTCCGGAATAGAATTTGAGAATGAGACCAATTCCATTCTTCTTTAGTCACACATAGGCGAAAACACCATATGTTATGTAATGAAGCACGGATTTGTGGCAATCTTTATAGAATTTGCTAAGAATTTTATTGAGGGTGTATTTGGACGAAGAAGAAGACACATTCTCAATGTATAATTTATAAATAATAATAGTTTGCATTCAAGATTGAGTTGGAGGTGAAATTTGTTAAAATTGAGAGGTTTATATAGTAAAATTGAAATGCGATTGTTGCTCACAAAATATTAGCTTTCATAGGAGTCCGTAATCGTTCGTCACAAAAACTAACCTTTATAAAAGTTTGCGATCACTGATTACAAAAACCTAGTTATTGGTGGTGCTTGTCGTTCTCGAGAAGGTAATGCGCGCGACACTTGAATCGTCGCAAAAATAACCAATAAACAAAATTTTGGAGCTGCTAATATCTTTGACCTAAGCAAAATATTATAGGATCATTTGGCGAATCAAAATGGTCCTTAATTCAATACTCTCGCTTAAAAAAGATTCGGGGTAGCCTGATCCAATGCGAAGTATGGAGGAGCGTACGCACCCAAATTTTCCGTAAAATTTAACCTACTCCGAAGAAGGGGATAAGAGGGCAGAGTGAGAACTTAAGGCTGTTTCAGTTTTTTCTGGCGAGATTTAGCTTAAGTTAGAATTCGAAATCCCCGAACACTCCAGGCACATAGCCACCACCCCTTACTCATTCGGGCAGTTCCTTGTCTAAATTAGACAGAAAAATGTCGACTATAAGAGTAGTCTCTCTGTTAGGAGCCTCAATCTTCCGTAACCAGACGACAAAGCTCCACCCAATCCGATTCGCTAAACTGTACCCTTCCCCAACCCTACGCCTACACCTACACCGTTTCGCCTATTCCTCTGTGGCTCTAGATACTGGTACTACTATTACCACCGTTAATAATCCTCACCATCCGTGGCCCGAGTGGGTGGCCTTCGTCGACCGCTTGAAAGCCAAAGGCTATCTTCTCCAATCTAAAGGCGAAGAGGGCAGTGACAATGATAATACGAGCAGTGACAGCGACAGACTGGTTTATACGGACATGAACCATTTGAAGGATGCTTGTCTCAGCTTTGCTCGTGACCGCTTCGACATTTTCAAGTACCCCCTCTTATCTCTATAAATACATGGACACATTTATTCAAAACTAAACTTGCTGACCTCGATACAGCCTTTTCTTTTCGTATTCCAATTCCAACCAATGTCTGTATGACTTAAAGATATACACTGTTACTTGTCAAACTTAATTGCTTATGTTAAGGTTTTTATATCAACACATTTATTTTCTGAACAATAATTTAATTTCTTGTTGCGTTTACAAAAGTTGACCTGTGTTTTAAATTGAATGAATATATATCAAGTGTGGAATTTCAATGGACTCTATTTGTTTTGTACCACAGATCGTTGTCTAGGCAAGATATTCAGACAGTTGTGGAGAAAGGCTGCCCTAATCTTTTTAGGAAATCCGTTAATTCAGGAAAACGGCTGAGAGTATACGTACAACTCGATGAAGGAGATGTACGCTTTTCCATTTATTCATTAGCATTTTATCTATTTGAATCATTGATCAGAGTAGACATGCATTACTAGAATAGTATTTAGTTTATTTAACATATTTATTTTTTGCGATTTTGAGGTAAAGTACTTAAGTGCAGGTATGTAGTGGATGTAATCTGCGAGGATCATGTGATAGAGCCTATGTGATACTGAAGGAATCTGAAGCTGCTGCACGCACAGTTGATATTGTCCGTATCTTGTTGTTTTATGCACTAGATCCACTTGTCATTTCAGGAGGGGAGAAGCCTCTGGGCGGAGAGCTTATTGAAGTATCAACAAGAAATTTGCTCTCGGAGTTGATGAAACTGAGCGAAACGCCCCGTGATCCCAAACTTCCCAAGCCTGCCCCGAAAGCTACTCATCAAAAGGAAAAATCTCTGGATTTCAAGGATGACAAACTCTCCCGGGATGTTGAAATGAAGAGAGGAGATTGGATGTGTCCGAAGTAAGTCTCCTTTGAAGCTTTTAATTATTTTTTTGGTAAGTAAAATCTAGAGTGTATTAATCACAATTGCCTAAGGGGGCGGAAATCCGTATACATTGTATAATCGGAAGCCAAAAAGAAATAAGCAAAAACTAGTAAGTATTAGCACCTTCGTTGAAAAATACAAAAGCATCCATTAATCCACCACCTCCAAAAAGGCCAAAGCAAAAAAAATAACAAAGCAATACATTCAATCACTCCCCCTCAGTAACTCTTTCAGAAAATCTAAAAAATGATGGATCGAGGCTATAGTTTTCTCCATGTGCCACATATGCAAAGTGCTCTATAATATATATCAAAGTTTCTCTTGAACTCCTCTCTCTCGAAGCACCTCCTATTCCTCTCTTTCCAAATTGTCCAAAAAATGGGTCCCCCCCCCCCAAACACTCGTAGGGTATCTCCATGTTGCCGCCTCTTTCTTCACCGACTCTGTGCACACCCATGTCCCTTGATGATCTCCCAAAGACCCCTCGCCACCCAGAAATGTAACAGTTGGTGATTAACTTCACTGACCCCTCAACACCCATAAGCATCCAACACCTACTAGCAAAACACCTACCCCTCTTCTGTAAACCATCCTACGTCAATATGACCTTTGTACTGCTGTCCATCCAAATAAAGCAACTTTTGGTGAGGCCCTCGTTCGCCAAATATTCTTCCATGGAAATCCAATCCCTCCAACCAAAACATGGTACCTTGCAATTTCCATCCCTTCTAACCATTGAGAAAACTCACCATTCTTGCTACCCAACCACGACACTCGCCCTGCACCCCAGTTCTCAGTCCCTCAGCCTATATATATATATATATATATATATATATATGATGTGAATTGAGGGTATGATGTGAATTGAGGGCATTATGGTCTTTTTGGGCATATTAGTAGTTTATTTTCTTTTTGTTATTTTTCTTTATTTTGTTTTGTTGTTTATTTGTAAGTTGGGACATAGGTGAGCACAAATGGGTATTAGGCTTATTTGTAAAGTGGTAGTCCCATATTGGTTAGAGAACCATTTAGTGCTCCCCTTCCCCACTTATAAATAGACCCCTTGTAGCCTCGTTTGAGGTAGACCTTGATTTGGAATGTAGAAAATAGTTGTTTCTCTCTCTAAAAGTGTGTGTTAGATATTTTAGGAGCCTTTGACGTGTGATTTACGTCAAATTGGTATCAGAGCGGGTGAAGCTCCACATCGGTGTTAGTGTATTGGTGTTATTTTATCAGAATCGTATTCTACATTTCAAATGGCTCTAGAGATGGCACACATTCATGAGAGGTTAGCTTTTCTCTCTCAAATCTCCCAAAATCGAGCAACCCCCTTCACCCAATGCCTAAAAGTCGCCACCCTTGACGCCGATTACCAAACCCTAGGATGACGCAACAACCAAACCCTTCCACCACCACAATCACCTAACCCTCCAACCCCCATGGCTGCCCCAACCCAAAGAGAACCACCAGCCCTAGTTTTTCCCCCTTCAAACCCTAACCCTAGCCTACCCCACCAATCCCTAACCCTACCTGCTGCCCCCACCCACCCCAACAGCCCCCACACGCTAGCAGGCCCTTTTTCCAAACCCCCGACCCCCAAACCCTTCCCACTCTCATCCCGAGCAACCCCCTGCTGCCGCCGACCCACCCCTTGACCCCCACCCATGTTCCAATCACTTCCCCTACCCTCCGACGCTCAAAACCCCTTCAGACCAGCACTCTGCCCCCTCCGGCCCACTTTTCTTTGACCGAGACGATGCTGTCCAAACTCGACCACCCTAAGACCCTCCTAACAGCGCCGGAAAATTTGTTTTTGACCCGGGAGGAATCTAGGATTTGTTTGGAAGAAAGAAAAGAAGAAGAAATAAAAACGAAATTGCGGGATGGGCACCCTCAAGTTTCAGAAATTACATTTTTGCCCCCACAAGTTTTTGGTACCCATTTTTTTTTTGGAATTTCTTCATGAATCCCCAATCTTTAACGCTCGAGGACAAGCTTGGTCTTAAGAGGGGGAGATTGATGTGAATTGAGGGCATTATTGTTTTTTTGGGCATATTAGTAGTTTATTTTCTTTTTGTTATTTTTCTTTATTTTGTTTTGTTGTTTATTTGTAAGTTGGGACATAGGTGAGTACAAATGGTTATTAGGCTTATTTGTAAGGTGAGAGTCCCACATTGGTTAGAGAACCATTTAGTGCTCCCCTTCTCCACTTATAAATAGACCCCTTGTAACCTCATTTGAGGACCTTGATTTGGGATATAGAGAAGAGTTGTTTCTCTCTTTAAAAGTGTGTTAGATATTTTAGGAGCCTTTGACGTGTGGTTTACGTCAATATATATATATATACATATCCCTTTCTTTTGTGTTTAAATTGATTATCTGCAGCTTGGCATATAATTTGAGAAATCGATTAATTTTCTTTTTGTGAATGTGACAAACCATTGAAAGCTTAGACAGAAACACAATTAAGTCGACAACCTGAATATTAAATTAAGAAAAATAATCTATTAAAGGAAGGAAATTTATTGCTTTTCATTTTATGACGCGTATCAATTCTATGAAAAAGGTTTGTTTACCAGTTTGTTGACCACGAAATGGGATGATTAAATGATTTAGGATTCCTTGCAGATAGAGTGCTGACTTGGTTCATTACACTTTTCAGCCTTGTACTTTATCAACCCCTACTTGTGCCTTACTAGTACTTTGGTGGCTTCTAATTGTGTGCTGGTAATCTTTGTTGAGCTTGTTTTGAGTGAGACAAAAATAATTGAGCCACTATGATCCCTGTTAAAAAGTAATGAAACCACCGTATTTGGACATCTGTCTATGTGAGTTGCAGCATTTCATCTGCTGCACTGCTAAAACATAGAATAAAATTTGAAGTAGATTTTGAATGCAACGAAAATGGTGACCAATTGAGCAACCAATGAAACTACTTGGTACAGATAACATAGGGATATCCATACATGTTTCTGCTAGTCCTATTTCATTTACCCTCCCCTCTCCCTTACTTGCACACAAAAAATAATAATTCTTGTGATAGGCCCTGTTCCCGGTCATAAATATAGTGAAATTACATTTCCTATTCTTTCCCCGAGCCACTTGTGAAGGTTTTCGAATTTGGAATGAAAGCAATGTTTTAAAAATAGGCCTAGATATATGGCGCCTAGGGCAAAAAGGTCACCAGTCTGCTCCTGCATCAATATAGGTATTCAGTTACTTGAGGTTCAAGTCCATTGACTCATATATATATATATATATATATATGGATAATCTTTGGTGCGGATGAAACTGTGCGAACTTGGTGCGGACTTTGTCATTTTCCCAAAAGTGGTCCCCTCATGGTCCCAAAGATAATTTTGTTATTTTCCTTAGTGGTCCCCTCTTGTCTTATAGTAAAATCCCTTTTCAAGACTATAATTATAACATATTTATATTTTAGACCCTAAAAAGATAAGAAGAAAAGAAGAACCCAAATTTGGTATTAGAACTTCAAGAGAAATCACCGAATTCCGACCCAATCCCAATTGTGATATCAGAGCCAAAACGCTCCTTTCAGACCTAAAAGACTTTAATGCCCTTGGGATTTATCTCATGCATTTACAATTAGGGGTGTTCACGGGTCGGTCGGTTCGGTTTTGACCGGGTTTTTTGGGCCGAACCGACCATGTCGGTTTTTGGAGGAAGAGAACCGAACCGAAAATGCTGAAAAACCGAACCGAACCGAACCGAATCGGGTCGGTTTTTGACAGGGCCGGTTCGGTTTGCCCGTCGGTTTTTGACAGGGCCGGTTCGGTTTTTTCCTTTATTTTAATAATTTTTTTTTTTTTTAATACCTAATATAAATATAAAATTAAAAAATATAATATAATATGTCAACACTAATATAAATAAAATATAAAATATAAAAGTATAAAGTATAAAAATTAATTCGGTTCGGTTCGGTTCATAATCGGTTTTTTTATGCCACAACCGAAAACCGAACCGACCCTGTCGGTTTTATACCTGATTAAACCGAACCGAACCGACCCTCAAAAAAACTCGGCCCGAAAATTTTCGGTTCGGCTCGGTTTTGTCGGTTTGTCGGTTTGGTCGGTTTTTTTGCACACCCCTATTTACAATGATATTTTTGGAGCCCTTCCAGACTATGATCCTTTACCCATAACTGATTTAGACCCAGAAGGTTGCTTAACCTCTCACATAGAGGGTTGTTCACACATTGAACATATCCCAGCTAAACATGCAGACAGTAGACAAGTCACTGCCAGTGCTATTAATAGCATACTAGATCAAAATAATTGTATCCTCCTTATTTTAAGACAATTATTTAAAGACGTCCTAACTCTAGACACTGAGATAAAAAATATCTCAAAGCGAATATAAAAAATAGACAGTCAAATCCCGATAGACCTTGTACAAGTATTACAAGATATGAATATTAAGACTAATCTCATAGAAGTCCTTAATAAAGAAATTTCAGACCTTAAGATTCTAACAAGAAACCAAGAAAGTGAGTTAGTCAAACTCATTAAAGAACAAGCTAAGCTTATCCCAATATTAGATAATTATTTTCCTAATGGAAATAGTTAGATCAGATTGGAATGAGGTACCTGGAAACCTCTCCATTCAGACTTTAGCAGATTTTTATCAAAGAATTCTAGAAAAGATAAATGATGAAAGATTTTATTATCAGATAAATGAAAATGAGATTACTAATGCTGTTAAAGCAACTAGAATTATACTAAAAAGATTAAATTTAATTTCAACATCAATAACAGCCACACAAGACTATTATAGTAGCTTTGTTAAAGACTTACAATTAGATTTAAAGGCTAAGACAGAAGGATTAACCACCGTCTATACAGACTTTATTAAATTCCAACAAAATTTAGCAAATTATCTTAATAATATGGAAAGCCATAACCTATTCAAAATGGATAATATTGTTAATGAACTTAGACTAAACATGGCTCAAGCCAAAGAAAAATATGAAGAAATTATTCAGGGAATTAAAGTTATATATAATAAACCTTCCCAAGTGGAATTAGACTCTCCATTTATTCTAACACGATTAGATAAAATAGGAAAAATTGTAGAAATCATAGAATCTAAAATGACACAAGAATCTGTGCAACAACAAGATGAAGTAAAAGACTACATTACAAAAGTTGCTAATTCTCTTGTCAATACTCTTGCTAAACATTATGAAGATATTAACAATAATGCAAGAAAGGAGAATAAGATCTTTAAAGAAGAAATCCTTGGTCAGATAAAGAGACAAAATGATTACTTAGACTCTTTAGAAAGAATTGAGAAAAGGCTTGAACAAAATAGGTAACCACCTGTAAATTTAAAGAATCTCCTTACATATAAACTAAGGAAGGAAAGGCCATAACTAGAAGCATAATAAATGATGGATTAGATAAGACTAGTAAGATAGTTATTCCTATCCCAAATATTGGACATAGTAATTTTATGCTCCAAAGACTTAAAGATTCATCCTCCAATGTTAGAACATGGTGGAAGGAACGAAATTTCACCAACCCTCTCCAATGGAAAGAATGTGGTGAAGTTGACTAGAAAATTGTAGAAGACTCCATACACAATGGACAACTTCCAGCAGTTAGATACGTAGACTTCTTCAAAGAAGGAGCCACTCCTAAGACTCCGAATTACAACATGACTTATCATTGTAGAAATCATTTGTTAGACAAGTCCTATATTGAGCTTCAAGTTTTTGACTCAGAATGGCTAAGATCAAGAGGAACTGATAGGAAGTTCCAGTTCCAGTTCCTAACCTTTAGACTCTTTCAAGCAAGAATCCAAGGATTACATATAGCTCAAAATAATATCAACATATTATGTTGTTTAATAGATAAAAGATGGAAAGATTTTGAGAAAATCCTTATTGGTATAGCCCAATTAGAAATGTCGGACAATATAGGATACTCTAATGTCATTCTGGGATTTACAGTAACCGTAGACACAGTCAAACATTTCAAGTTAATCGTAGATGCTAGTGGCTATGAAGACTATATTATCCCAGATGCTAATATAAATATAGAATTTCAAAGCTATGTGAAATTTTCCTAATTCCCCTATGAAGGAATGCAATTGGGAATTCCTAGTGGTAGACTTAACGAAGATATATTAGTTAGAACCAGTAATTCAGATTATAATCATACTTACAGTATTAGGAATACTGGATCGATGAACGAAAAAGCTAAGACTCTTTGACAATTGCCAGAATTTCAAGAAACTAAGACTATACAGAATAAACCTTTGTTTATAAATCAAGACGATGTCACTGGAAATATTACTATCTAGTTTGGCCCCCCTAAGATTACCAGTAAGAATATCTAGACTACTGAAGAAATCAGATTTAGAAATATGGGAGAAGCCATAATCAATGATTTTTCAGAAGGAGAATGTAGTAGCAAAGCTAGTTCTAGCTTGTTAAGACAAGCTCCAATAATTAGACCTAGAAAATCATTTGAACAAAGACTTTGAGAAAAAGTTAGAATCCAAAACTTTGGACATGAACCCTCAGAATTGGACATGAAGACATTTAAAGAACATCTTAACAAAAGTTATTCTGTTAGGTTCCAAGACAAAGATAAATTTAATATGATATCCCAAGACCATATATTAAAACTAAAAGAATCTAAGAATACTAAAGAACTTATTAGAAACCTAAGACTAATAGAAGAAGGAGAAGAAAGATTAATTCCAGCTACACAGGTCCTGATAAACAAGAAATCGAAACCAGTAGTAGGTTAAATGATGCTCCTAGACTCTTTAGTAAACCAATAGGAAAAAATATCCCTATTTACTCAAACACTTTGGTAAAGACCAAACCTGATTATATAAAAGACTTTTTAACTAGTGACAAAGGTTTTACTCCTGTTAAGACTATGGCAAGTCATGCGATAAATCCAGCTGGGATATACCTTAATCTAGACAATGTCCAAGATAGGAAGAAAGCCTTAGACGAATTGCGTAGTCAAATGAACATGTGTTTTGCATCTAATGAGCAATGGGATGCAAGTTCATGTAAACAATATGCTGAGCAATCCATTAGTGGTATTGCAAAAGATTACTTAGACAGTCTAAGAAAGGCCACAGATACAGACTCCCTAGCCAAGGTTGAAAAGATGAAAGAAAGCATAGAAGAAAGATCAATTGAAGAATATATTCAATTGTTTACTTCAGAATTCATTGGAGCTGGATATTTAGCTCAAATCAATGAACAAGACTTAGCAAAAACTAAGTTAGCTCTTCTTAGTATTGGCAAATTAGATAAAATCAATGAATATAGCAACAATTATGAACAACTATATTACCAAATTAAAGAATTTGGTGAGACCTTAAAAGATGAATATTTTAGAAAAATACCAGCCATAGGACAAATCCTAATTAATGAATATATGAATTGGCTAGGAGTAGCTGGAGTTAAGAATAACTCCCTTGGAGAAATAATCAATTTTGCCAAAGACTATCATATTTAAAAGACGAGATATAACTCAAGGAAAGTTAATTGAAGAAACTTTCAAACAGATTCCTCCGATCAAAGATGAAAGAGACATTCCTCCAATCCAATGGGGATGTAGTAGTGAATTTAAGAAACTAAAAAAGAAATTAGAATGGAAACAAAAAAAGTTCAAGGGTAGGCCTTTAGGTTTTTCAAAGAAATATAGATTCAAACCATCTACTACCTTTAGAGAAAGGAAATCTAAGACCAAGAAAAATAGATTTAACCAAAGAAGATATTTTAAGAAGAACACCAGCAAGCACAAGAAGGTTCCTAATTATAGGAAAGAAAAAGAAGTAGCTCAATCGAAGACTGTCATCAAAGAATGTTGGACTTGTGGCAAAGAAGGACACTTTGCTAAAGACCGTCTTAACAAAAAAGATAAAGAAAGTACTAAGATGATTAATACAATATTAGACTTTGCACATCAAGAAGAATTAGACATTCTATATGCTATAGAAATATCAGACATAGAAAATGAACAATATGATGAGTATATAGACTTTGAAGAAGCTTGGTATAAATGTATATTAAGCTCATTTTAAAGAAAAGATGGACAGTTAGTAATCCCGAGTTACTAACATATATACCTAGCTGTTACTTTGATGAAAAACATTATTTTACATTTGAAATGAAATGTAGCAAGAAAGACTTAGATGTGTAGAATGCTTTGAGACTATACAAACATAATTATTTATGGTTTGTGTTATTTTTCAATTACACTACCATGAAAACTGTTGGAGAACTAGATTTAGAGCAATATATAGTACCCAGTATGATGCTGAAATAGACCAAGATATTAAAACATATTATCAAGACATTGATAGAAATATAGCAAAGAGATTATAAGAAAATGAAGATATAAAAGGAAAGGGAATTTCCTATGATTTAGAAGAAAACTGCTCTGATAGTATAGAAGACTTAACATCATTAGATTTTATTGATAAACCCCATAAAGGAATATCTATTTTAGAAGGAATAATTTAAGAATTTCTACTAAACCACAAGCTTGTTTTGTAAAATTATTCATACACCAAAAAGGCTATCCTAAAAGACTTTTAGCTTTTATGGATACAGGATGCTCAGAGTATTTATAAGGCTAATGCCTTTCCTGAAGATTATTTTCTCGACAGTAATCAAGAGATCCATGGTAAGGTAGCTAATGGAGAACTATTTACCTTATATTTTCAGACTATTCTTATTTATTTTAAATCAAGAAATCAGACTAGCGAAATTGTTAATCATCGGTTTTGGATAATGGATCCTCGCCCTAGTTTCACAGGAAACATTAATTTAGGACAATTTTATTAGTAAATATCATCCTTATACTCAGTATAATGGTAAGATATTACTTAGTAACATAGAAGAGTTTAATATTATTGCCCTCTAATAGATCACAAGACTGCTTTTGACCTTATGCAGGTCAAACCTAATTTTAAGCTAACAAACCATCAGAGTTCTTCAGCTGAGCATGGTGGACCTAGACATATAAACTGACAAGAAGCTCTAGAAATAACTAAACTCGTACAAAAAGAATGTAAGTGTCCAGACCAAAAGTGTTATAAGCAAATAGCACTTATACAACAAGACATTTTAGATCAAGCCCAACAAACCTTATTAAAGGTCTTGAGCTATATCTAGACAAAAGAAGATGGACATAGAAGTAGAAAAAGAAAAGATTAGACAATTAGGAGAAAATCCCATTGCTAAGTGGGATAAATATCAAAGTTATTATTAAATAATCCCTATTAACCCAGATGCCACTATTAATGGTGGAACATATAAGAAAGAATATTCACAAGAAGACAAAGAAGAATTCAAAAAAGACATAGATGAAATGCTTAAGCTAGGAATTGTTAGAGAAAGCAAAAGTAGACACAAAAATCTTGCCTTCTATGTTCAGAATGAGTCTGAACGAAAGAGAGGAAAAAGACGAATGGCCATAGACTTTAGACACCTTAATAAGAATTGTGAGTTTGATTCTTATAAGATACCAGACAAGAATAACCTAATTAATCTAATTGAAGACAAAATTAGATTCAGTAAGTTTGATTGTAAATCAGGCTTCTGGCAAATAAAGATGCATTCAAATAGTATAACTTGGACAACCTTTAGTGTACCCTAAGGAAAATATGAATGTTTAGTTATGCCATTTGGATACTTGAATGCTCCTCAAGTATTCCAAAGAAGAATGGATAATATATTTAGACCTTATTCAGAATTTTGTCTTGTTTACATAGATGATATTCTTGTAGCCAGCAAGACTGGGACAAAACATGTAAACCATCTTAAGAAGATTATTTTAGAATTAGATAAACATGGTATTGTTATTTTTAAAAAGAAAATGCAATTTTTTCAGACTGAAATAGATTTTGTGGGAATGCAGATTAATAAAGGAAAAATATCCTTAGCAGAACACATAACCAAAAAGATTCTTGAGTTTCTAGACCAACTCAAAGATAGAAAACAATTACAATCATTTTTAGGATTGCTAAATTGTGTTGCAGATTTTATTAAAGACCTTGCTTCAAAAAGACAAAGCTTAACTTCCAAATTAAAATGAACTGTTAAAACTAATCCTTTTAGATGGACAAAAGATGATTTTGAAGTAATAAGACAAATCAAAGATGCAGTCAAGAATATCCCTTTACTTGAGCTGCCTAATGCTGAAGATCAGTTCATAGTAGAAACAGATGCATCTGATAAACAATGTGGAGCAGTATACTTTGCCATTGGTCATCAGACAAAAAAGAAGAAACTTTGTAGATATAGTTCTGGAACCTCTACTGATCCAGAAATGAGATAAACAGCCAATGAAAAAGAAGTTTTAGCTATAGTAATGGCAATAGACAAATATCTGCTTTTTCTTAGACTAAACATTTTACTGTTTATACTAACTCTTCTTATGCAGTAAAATTCAGAGACTTAGATTTATCCAAATCAAGAACTAATAGACTTATTAGATGGCAGCAACTACTTAATTGTTATGGCTTCTCTGTTGTACATATAAAGGGAAACAAAAATACCATTCCGGACATCATATTTAGAGAACTTATGTTTGCTAACACTAATATCATCTCTTGTTTTATGTTGCAAACAGAAGACTTAGAGACAATGAGTTCCTCTGGAACAAGTAGACTAAACAAAGAAGACGTTGCAGACTATCTTAAACGCGTAAGACCAAATACTGGTGTAACGCCAAGACAGACTCATATTCAAGACTCTCAAGAAAGATCAATATTGGAAAACTTTGATGATATTGAAATTGTTTCCCAGAATAGACTCATTGGGAAGATGTATATTCCCCAATATAGATCAGATCAAAGATACCCAGATTTGATAAAATTTAGACGAGAATTTTCAGATGATGAGAATACTTTTATAGATGCCCTATAGTGGAATGTAAAGAACAGACTATGGGTAGAATTCAAGCAGAATTTGGTAGCTCTTGCCAGATTCATGAGAACTCAAAGACTTGCAGTTACTCAACTTAGTACTATTGCTACTCCTAGACCTCAGACTCAAACGTATGCTCAGACTCTTGGAGAATCCTCCAAAATTAAACCAACGGATAATTTTTGTTATCAGAAAAAGACCTTTAAGACTAAGATTGTTATACCGTTTGGTCATAATAATCTTTAATTTCAGAAGAGAAAGAGGCCAATAGCATTATTGAACATTTCAATATGTTATTATCAGAGATTAATGGAGATGCCTTAATGATCATGGGTTTCTTCAAATACGTTCCAAAAAGTTATCTTTTTGGAAAAGCAGATATGGCTCACTTAACTTTAGCAAACCACGGGTTCATTGGACTCATCCAGATAAAGACTGTAGAAGACTCTATTGCTCTTGAAAAAATAGTCCATGGGTACATCAAGAAGGTAGAAGACTTTCTTCTCCTGGTTGCCAGGATCTACCAGATTGCGCCAAGTTCCTGTAGAGAAATGAGAGTTGAAGGATTCAGACTCATTAGATTTTCCAATTATTCATTTGAAGACATTGAGATTCTATCCGAAGACGAGACTAGATACCTAACTGTTGATAAGTCCAAACTCCATATTGCTCAAGCTATGGAGACGATAGAAATCATGGAGTTGTTAACAAGTGAAGACAGATGGTACACTGCATACCATAAAGAAGACGTCATTATTCAAGCTGATGAGCCATTCAATAGAAGGCTCAGGAAAGAATCCAAGGAAATGGTAGAGAGAGCTTTGCCCAACAGCTTTAGAGTGGTGGGCCGCATTGATGAATTCTTCAACAATAATGCTTTACCAGACCAAGACTATGCAGAAAAGACAACAAAAGAAACAAAAGAAAAAGAGAAGGGTCCCACCTTATTAAACGAGTTGTTAAAGACAGAGAACTCAATAATTTAGACTTTTGATAAGCAGAAGATTCGTTTGAGCATAGTGACAACTTTGTTTTTAAAAGATGATGAAGACAGGGGCCATTAGACATAATTGTTGGGAAGACAATAAAAAATTATTTAAACTCTGAAAAAGACGTTGGCCTAAATTATTAAAAGACGACGAATCTACTTTATGTAAAGCAAACAGTATAAACTTTAATTTTTTGTTTTTGCTTTCACTGGTTAGCTTTACGCCACCGATAACCAGTCTTATGTATTCTTCCTTGTACTATAAAAGGGAGAGTTGGGTTGTATTGTAGGAAAGGGAATATCAGAGAGAGAGCTGAAAGAGTAATATGTACATGAGTGAGTAAATCTCTCATAGTTAGTGGAGAGTTGTATTTACTTATGCAATGCAATAAAAGTATTTTCTTTTCCAGAAATCTCTTATGCTAAGTTGTTATTATTCTCCAAACGTCTTCAACTTTCTGTTCATAGAGTACTATTGTGTGGAACCTCTGGTGTAGCACATAAGTGTTATACGGTTGAACCGCCGTCAGGTGCCGATTTGCCGTTAGCCGTTAGCCAGGTGGGCGTTAGGCGTGGTGGCGTACAGGCAGGAAATGGGTCTAATGCCAAACTAGTCGATTGGGGTGCGACACATAAAGAGAGGGATGCAGGAGGCCCAGATCGGAGAAGAATAGTAACAAAATTGAAGAGACGAAGGAAAGAATATAAAGATATTGCAGATCAGAAGGAAGGTATAAACTCGAACCAAACCCTAGCTATTTTACATATTATTGTTAAAAGTTAAAATAATTGCATGAGCCTACAAATCATTACAAATTTTTTAGCGTTTGTTAATCAAACAAATCCAGACTTAACAAGATAAATCCAGACGTAATAGTATTTTCTGCACCGCTCTCTAATGTTCAGAGATGAGTTGATAGCTGAAGTATGATATTAGACATTTCATGTTTTAAACATTGCTTATCCTTTGGTCAGTTTTTAATCAAGATGCTTCTAATAGCTCTAAATCTCTTATTGTGATATCCTTTGGCCAAATGTTTTGGGATACTTGTGATAGTTTTGAAGCTGATAGGTGGAAGTTTAGTAGTTAGGCGGCTGTTTTGGTAATAGAGAGGGAGGGTCAGTTTTATATTAGAAGCTGATTTTTTCTTTATATATATATATATATATATGTATTTTTTTTTGTTGTGCTAGATGTATCTCTGTTATGGACATGATGTTCATATGTTTTCATGTTATTAATGGATTTTTTTTTTCTAATAAAAAAGTAGAGCCGTGAAAATAGTAATTCTGTTGGAAGATATTTCATTAGCTTACTTGTGGTTTCTATAGCCCCTTCCCCTGCATCCATCTTGGTTGACATTTGCTGATTTTTCTATAAACTTAAGATTTTGTCATTTGAAGTTGTATATTTCTGCAGTCATATTTTTTTTTGATAGACTAGTTTTAATCTAGTAAATTCAACTTTATTACCAAGTTTTCTGTTATTCAACAAAATTTTGCCATTCCATTTCCAACAAAAGTTGTTGCCATATATGTTCTTTCAACCATAAGAGGTCGTACCTTGGTGCGATGGCAAGTGCCCTCACCCAAGCTTTGGTTGGTCGCGAGTTCGAGACATGGGAGTAGCCTCTCCATTTATGGAGGTAGACCTGTCAACGGGTCGGTTTGGGTCGTGTACGGGTTACGGGTTACGGGTCAAAACACCCTAACCCATACACGACCCGTTAAGCCTAACGGGTCTAATAACAATACCCAAACACGACCCGTTAATATTAACGGGTACACGACCCAAACCGTTAACACCCGTTAATATTAACGAATCATTTTGGGTCGAAATGGGTAACGGGTTGGGTGACCCTATAATACCCGTTAGTCTTCAATACTTTAAAAATAATGGGTTTTAATTGTAATTTTTATTGGGTATAGATTGGGTGACCTTATAGCACCCGTTAGTCTTTAAAGATTTAGAAATAGTGGGTTTTAATGGTTATTGTTATTAGTTACGGGTTGGGTGATCCTATAGTACCCGTTAGTGTTAACGGGTGTTAACGGGTAGAAACGGGTTAAAACGGGTACATGTAAATTTCCAAACCCGAACCGTTAGTGTTAACGGGTCTACCGTGTCAACCCGTTAATGACCCAAACCCAATAAGGGTAAACCCATTAACTTATAATTTCGTGTCGGGTCGTGTCGTGTTAACGGGTTATCGTGTATTTTGACAGGTCTATATGGAGGTAAGGCCAGCCGACATCTGCCCCCACTAGACCCTGCAGTTAAGCGGGAGTCTTGTGCACTGGATACGACTTTTATTTTCTCTCAACCATAAACTTGTTTCTAGTGAAGGAGTAGAACCATTTCAGAATTACATTATATAAAAAGGCCATCTTCGATGCACTTTTTTTATATAAAGACTTTTATTTTTTTCCAAATCAACAAATAAAAAATTGAAAAGGAAAATAGTGATCTAGGGTACGGAAGCGTAAAAGAAAGAAGTTATCTACACAACAACAACAACAACATGGAAAATGTAGGAGGGTTTCTTATTTCTCTCTCTAGTCTCTTAATCTCAAAATGGTAAAAGTGTTACAAATGAAGGCCCTTGGGCTATTTATACTAAAGGATAAAAAAAGAACAAAATAAAAGAATATTAAAAAGGACGCCCATGTCCCTATGCTCCTACATCATTCTCCCCCCTTGAGAAGACTCAATATACTCCGTATATTGCCGATAGAAATCGGGGTCGATGTGTTGGAGGGTGGCCTCGGTGACCCATGAATCTTCCGCCTCAGGACGGCCAACCCAACGAACTAAGTAACGTGTATAATCACCTGAAGAGGAAGACACAAGCTTGGAGGCGAGAATCCCCTCGATGCGATCTACATGAGAAGGCACCGGGTGGCCTGTGGTCGAAGGAATGGGAATCGGTGGAGCATGAGTGCCTCGAAACGGAGAAAGGTCCGCCACGTTAAACGTGTGGTGCATGCGGAACTCATTAGGGAGATCGAGCTCATAGGCATTCGTTCCACAAGCTCAGACGAGCGTAAAAGGGCCAAAAAGGCGCATGAGAAGTTTGGTACCCATGCCCTATCGGCGCGCCTTCTGGAGATATACCTAAATCGACGGTGCTCATCAGCAACCTCTTTATAAGAGGCATACATGGTCTGTAGACGGGTGCGAACATCGTCCTGGATGGAAGTCAGGCGAGCAGCAAACTCCTAAGTTGAAGGGCAAGTAGGAACCGTCGGGGGAAGCTCGGCTAGATGAATGGGCATTGTGGGAGACTGTCCTAACACAATCTGAAAAGGAGATAGACCCGTAGAATGGTTGGCGGCATTGTTTAAGGCAAACTCTGCCTGTGCAATCACTATATCCCACCTACGGGGATGCTCTGATGTTAAACACCGTAAAAGGTCATCCACACTCCTATTGACCACCTCCGTCTAGCCTTCTGTTTGGGGGTGAAAGACAGTCGGAAATTGAAGCTCGGTCCGTATCAAACGTCATAATGTCCGTAAAAAATGTCCCGTAAATTGCACATTCCGGTCAGATGTAATGCTGCGAGGCACTCCATGTAAGCGGACAATCTCACGGAAATACAAAGAGGCGACATGAGAAGCATCTGTTGTCCGAGTACACGGAATGAAGTGAGACATCTTAGAGAACCGATTTACCACAACGAGGATGGAGTTGTGGCCACTAGAAGTCCGGGGGAGGCCAACAATGAAATCCATCGAGACATCCTGCCACGGGCGCTCTGGAAGTGGAGTGTATAAGCCGGCATTAGTGTGTTGCCCCTTAGCCGTCTGACAAGTGTATTTTTTAATGAAAGCGTTGGCATCTCTTCTCATCGTCGGTCAGTAAAATCGGTCATTCAGCATCTCGTGAGTGCCTGCCCCAGATGGCCGGCTAAACCTCCTCCATGGATCTCAGAAATGATCTTCTCTCGTATGGAAGAAGATGGAATGCATAAAACTGTCCCTCGGTGTAGGAACCCATCCTGTAATAAATACTCGCCTGATGCTCCATTGCCCTGTTGCCAAGCGACGAAGATAGGTCCAAACTCTACATCAGTCGGGTAAAGATCACGGACCTCGTCAAAGCCAAACACTTGACTCCTAAGAGTCACCAACGCATGTGCTCTCCTGCTAAGGGCATCCACCGCTTGATTCTCCTTCCCCGGTTCGTACTGCAAGTGGAAAGTGTAGCGCTGGAGGTAGGCAGTCCACTTGGCGTGACAACTCAAACAACTGATCGAAATCGAGTAAGGCCAATATAGGAGCCATCGTCATCAACTCCTTAGATGCGCGTGAAGGTAATATCCACCTCCGGGGTTCACCGGAACTCAACACTGGAGGAAGTACTCATCAAATCTGTAATAGGGGGCCATGACAGTGCTGAATCCGAATATGAAGTGCCTATAAAAGCCGGTTAGTCCATGAAAGCTACGCACCTGGGAGACCACTGCCTGAACTTTGGCATCATTCACTCTTATGACGTCGCTGGAGACCACATACCCCAAAAAGGTCACAGATGGTACCATAAAAGCTCACTTCTTCAACGTAAGGAAGAATCGCTCGGTTCGTAGGACCTCTAATACCTGAGTCACATGGTCTAGTACTCCTCCGATCGGCGGTAGATCAGGATATTATCAAAATAAACAACCACAAATTTGCCCATGAAAGGGCGCAGTATGTGTCATCACTCTCATAAAGGTAGAGGAGGCATTGGAGAGGCCGAAAGGCATCACCGTCCACTCGCATAACCCATCCTTCGTCTTGAAGGTAGTCTTCCACTCACCCCCTGGTTTCATGCGAATTTGGTGGTAGCCACTCTTCAAGTCTAGTTTGGAGAAAACCCTCACAACGTGAAGTTGATCTAGCATATCCTCCAACGTAGGAATAGGAAATTTGTACTTCACGGTGATCTTATTAATAGCTCGGCTATCAACACACATACACCAATTTCCATCCTTCGTTGGCGCTAGTAGGGCGAGTACCGCACAAGGAGACATACTCTCCTGAATATAGCCCTTGTCACAGAGCTCTGTGACCTGTCTCTGCAACTTTGCGTGTTCAGCGTGTGACATACGGTAGTGGGGAAGGTTGGGGAGCTGCGCCCCGGAGATAAAATTAATGGCATGCTGTATATCCCTGAGAGGAGGAAGATCATCTGGGGTGTGACAGTTGCCTCCGGGTGGTGATAGGACTAATGAGAGCATAACACAACCCTGTCTCCGCAGTCTCTATGGCTAACTCATGTGAAATTGTAAGGGCGGAAGGTCGAGACATCGGGAATGGTCGCATAGGGCGGAGAAGAAAGTCTCTCCCCTCATGCTCAAATGAATAGGTTTTGGCTCGGCCATCGTGCATGCTGCGATGATCAAACTGCCACGGCCTTCCCAAAAGAAGGTGACATACTCGCATATCCGCCACGGTACATAAACACTCGTCATAATGATCTCCAATGGAAAGAGTCACCCGACATTGTCGGCTAGGAGCAAGTGTGGCTCCACTTCCCAACCATCCAATACGACACGAGTTGGGCAGTGATTCTGTGGGAAGCTTTAATTTGTCGACCAGCGCTACCAAATTATCACTAGCTCCCCATCGATAATCACCGTGCATAACCTCCTCTTTGCGGTGCAACGAGTAAAAAAAATACTCGATCGGATCCAAGTATCATCGTTAGATGGAGATGTTTGAGGATCTACGGGTATTGTTAATATCACGGTATGTGTGTAGGTAGTAGAGACATTGACAAGTTTTGCTTGGGCTCGACAAATGGAATCTCGTTGTCGACAAATGGATTGAGCGTCAGTTAATGGAACATTGGTAGGGATGGGGAGAATGCCCAAGGAGGTGCATCCCTTATATAAGGTATTAGTTTTTTTTGAAGGCGCGGATATTAGGTTTTTTTGGGGATGGGGTAAATAGGGTTTGGGATTAGTTTTTTTTTTGTTGAATTTGATTAGGGTTTGCACTAGGAGTGGTTTGGGTTTGGTTCTTGAATTTCTGGGGTTTCTCATGAATTTCGGGATGCCTAATACTGTCGGCAGGGGCTGAGATCACAGCAGAAGGCCCTACAGAGGGTTCCGAGCAGTTGGGGAGAGGAAAGAGGGAGGCGCGGTGCTCCAGACCTCCGCAGGAGCTCGCGCCACCTGTTTTGGCCTCGGACGGTTGTATTGCAGTGGTCGGCAGGGGTTTGGATGTTGTCTGAGTTGATCGGCCAACCGAAAAAGTGTTAGTGGTGATCGAAAGTGGTTGGGTTTGTCGGGTGGTTGAGTCGGCGGCTTCCACGGGTGAAAATGGGGTAGGAACTTTAGGGTTAGTTTTTGTTTTAATTTCATCCGGATGGTTCCAATCTTCAATGAACATGGTTGATCCAAGAACAAACCACGCTCTGATACCAATTTGATGTGATCTAGGGTGCGGAAGCGTAAAAGAAAGAAGTTACCTACACAACAACAACAACATGGAAAATGTAGGAGGGTTTCTTATTTCTCTCTCTAGTCTCTTAATCTCAAAATGGTAAAAGTGTTACAAATGAAAGCCCTTAGGCTATTTATACTAAAGATACAAAAGGATAAAAAAAGAATAAAATAAAAGAATATTAAAAAAGGACGCCCATGTCCCCATGCTCCTGCATCAAAGACATCTGGGCTTTAAAAATGAAATGAAAACAGAGACCAAAGAAAAATTACAAATATGAGAAAAAATATGAAATGCAACTTGAGGAGACCCCAATAATTGGTTAGGTTCTGTGATGCGAGGCTTGTACAATAAAGGCACGATAAAGCGTCTCACATGCTAAATTATTTATGAAATATCAAAATATTTTAATATTTAAAAATTGAATTACTTATCTTAATTTGGGGTTACCCCCATCCCCTATTCCCAGAAAATTACTCATCCTAATTCTGAAAAACCCTTAGCTTATCATCAAATAACCAATGCCCTACTATCAAACAAATCCATCTCAGTCAGATCCCCACCATCTCCGCACATCCCCCCCCCAAAAAAAAAAACCAAATCCATGTCCGTCTCCCTTTGTGTGTGTGTGTGTGTGTATACACACGTCACCGCCCCTCCAACCAAGACAAGCATCTGCCATCACCACCACTAGCCAGATATTCGTCACCAGTTACTGCCCCTCCCACCACCAAACCCATCTCTTTCTCCCTCTCTCATCACCACTAGTTGCAAAGGAAAATAGAGGAGGCATAACATATCATTGGAATTGACTTGTAAAAAGAGAAAATCCAAAACCATAGCATTTGAACCGGATAAGGGGTCGGTATGTAACAGGGGCTGCTGTAGTTGTGGGGAACGCTGAAGGTATGAGACTGCTGTGGGGTGGGATGGGTGTTGGTGGGGGTAGGTAGGGGAGGAGATTTGTAGGAGGGTGGGGGATGGATCGAAGGGGGGTGTGTGGGGTTGGCGGGCAGTGACGGGCTGGGGAAGGGAGAAGAGGAGATAGATAGAAGAGAGGTTCGACGGGGTAGGGGTGGATGAGTTCGGGAGTGGAGGGTGGTGGCTACGCGACCGTGGAGATGGGAAGCGACTGCTCGACATATTTTTAGGGTTTTCTTTTATAAATAGATTATTAGATATCAATATACCATGGGCATAAGTAATTATTTTTATTTATTTATTTTTTTGTCCCGTCTTAACACATGATTGACTTGATCTTGGAGGGGGGCATCTATGTTATTTCGTGCTTTCAATTAATGGGTCATGGACATGCTGTCATTTTTAGCAACCAAAATCTAATGAATATTTTGATGATCAAAGTGTAACAAAAACAAAATGGTGGCTAAAGTCAATATAAGCCTTTAAACCGTATATATGTTGTGAGTTGACTGTGGCAACATTACCTGTGACAATAATCTTGTCCTTTCTCATCTTTTTTTCTTATTTCAAATACATCTTTTTAACCTTTTAACATATTTAATTGAACTTTGTTTTTGAGTTTCCATATGTTTTAGTTTGTGGTTTTCATGGAAACTTTATTAAAAATAGCATTTGTTTACCATCATGTACTCGATGTTCGAAATTGCGTTTGAGGCTACAACCTTAAGGCTAATAACAAATTTACCTCAATTCTCAAAACCCGCTCTCTCCCTCTCATGCAAACTTTGTAGAGCTTATTTCCTTCGATTTTATTAAGCATCACTTCCATGGTTTAAAGACTCGGCCGAATCAACTCATAATTGGTCGAGTTGACTCGGACTCGGTAGGCAACAAGACGCATCCCGGTGAAAAAACTTGGAATCGTATAATATCGGCTTAACTCGTCGATATATCGTCCGATCCGTGATGAGTAGCCGATATATCGTTCGAGATGAAGAAAAACGGGTCTAAACACAATTATTTTTGCAAAAAGACAAATAGTGGAGATAAAGTGCAAGGAATATTGAAACTTCTAACATTTTGTTGATGATTTGAGTGGAGGAGACAAAAGAATGTCACGGGTAGGGTGAAAACACCAAATTCCAGCTATAAATCAACCCTTTGAGAGACTCAATCACACAAGCATATTTGTCTCCAAAACCCATAGCCGAATTACCTTCCTTCTGCCGCTGAAAACCCTCATAATCCCGCTAGAGATGAAGCCCTAGCAGTGCAAGGCAATCTCTCTCTCTCTCTCTCTCTTGTGTTGTGTAGAAGAAGCGTGGGTTTGAAAGTTGGTAAGTTTTAATTAATGATCGTTTTTTTTTATGGGATTATGAAAAGGGCCAGTTTGTTTAAAAGGGGCGTGAGACCAACCCAGTTAAGCGGGAGCCTTTTGCACTGGGTACGACATTTTTTTTGTTTTTCAAAGAAATGGTTCTTATTATGTTATTAATTTTTTTAAGGAAGCATGTATTAGTAACATTTTTTCTTACTAAAAAAATTACAGTTGTATATTTTTAAAGAACTGTACTAAAAACATTTTTTCTTACTAAAAAAAATGTACTAAAAAATTATAGCTTTACATTTTTTCAAAGAAATGTTATTTTTTTACAAAAAATATACAATTTAAAAAAAAAATTAACTTTCCAAAAAAAAATAACGTTTGTATTCTTTTTTTTTAAATAACTTTACTTTAAAAAAAAGGATGCAAATGTTATTTTTTTAGTAGAGTTAATTTTTTAAAAACGTAAACTCTTGTAAAAAAAAATAACATTTGCATCCTTTTTTTACTAAAAAAATAACACGATGGTTGTATTACATGGGCACTGAAAACTACTATGCCACACAAGACACTGATCGTGGGTATCGTCCGGGAATTAGTGAACAATGAAGATATTTAGACAGCTTGATGAGATTCCCTAATAGTGACGAGTATTCAAGCGAATTCGTGATGATCAATTACGGGCAATGAGTTTAATGACAGATTATACATACCGCGGTGGGAGACATAGTATCTCTGGCGGTGGGAATGACACAGATAGTTATGGTCCTGGTCCTGCCCAACTTCAGAGATCTACTAGTACTATTACAGGTAGATACTATGATCGTCATAAAGATCATTATGGATCTACTAGTAGCAGACTAGCTGGTGGTGGTTATTATGGATATTATCATGGAACGTATTATGGTGGATCTCCAACTGATAGTGCCGAGTACAGAGGTTTTGGATATTATTATTACGGTGGTCAATCGGGAGATCGTTAGCCACAATTTCCAAATTATGGATAATCTAGCCAGTCATCCCAATCCTCTGAGCAACAATATGATTCATATTTTTTTTATTACCCTACCGGAGGAAATTACCCCTATCCACATCTGTATGATCGATATTGCAACTAAATAGGGAGATGAAAATGACGAAACATTGTAATTATTTCTATTTATCTTCAATGTAATTTTTTTTAGTCAAGTTTTATGTGTCATTAGATTATTTTTTAATATTAATATTGGTTTATTATGGAATATTGAATCTGACAAGTTCGCCACGCTTTAGTATAACCAATTGTACAATGCAATGCATATTAAAGGATGATTTTGAACATATCTGATTGGTTCACATTGTTAATTTTTTTTTTTAAATTTTCTATATTTTTTCGGAATTTTTTGCGCACTCTAAATAGCGTATCGCTTGATACCGCGTCCGAGTTGAAAATCGGGTGTCCGATACCGAGACTTTGAACCATGATCACTTTAAATTGTCCAGTGAATTCACCAGCCTTATATTTTACACATTGACCTTAATTTCCTGGCATTTAACGTAATATTAATATTGAGTATAATGTATATGTATGTGTCTGTGGTTAAGCCATGTAACATGTATATATATATATATATATATATATATATCAATAAAGTTTATGCTGATTGTATTGATGTTGGATGAAATAATTTCTTTTATTATGATATGTTGTTTGTTTTATTATGATTTGAGATGAAGATGACCTATTTATATCTTCGGACTCTGTATTTTTTTATAGTGGTTGTGATGATAGTTTGTTTTTACGGTTTTATTAGTAGTTTTTTTTAAATTATAACTTTTTAGCCTTGTTCCTCCTCGAGGCTTTAGCCTCGCCTCGTATGGGGAGAACGCCTTGAGATCGCTTTTATCTTTTTTGAACATTGCGTGTACTATGGGCTATAGCATTGCTCACCCTATTAATAGACCAGGTTTACACTCAGCTAACAAGGGATTTTACGGTGCCAATAATTGGGCGTTCCTCTGAGCAACCTCTTTAACGGATACTCGGAGGCATTGGATTGGGTTGGAGGCTGGAAGAATCAGTTAACTAAGGTTAACCTAACTATTCTGTGTACAAGCTCTTGTACCCACACAGTCACTCGAAAAATAGTTTTAAAATAGTACATTATATGGTTGTCACTCACCCATGTGGCAGCTGAACCATAATCGTACCTAGGACCTAGAAGGCCTAGGTCTGAGTGTGAATATCCATAGTGAGAAGACAGAGGCAATTCATGGTGTGCCTCAGCGAGTCTACTTGACGCAAGCAGATGTCTTGTAACACCCTAGAAGAATGGCAAGTCACCTCCTCCATTAATGAGGCTTCCTTTCCTCCTTATGGATTACAGACTTGGTTTCCACCAAACCTCATGCATATATACTATGTCATACTACTATAACTTACAGGTACTTTCTTCCTTGGTTGGTAGGCTACTCACGCTCTCCTCAGGGCACCCAGTCTTATTTTAAACCCCTCTCAGCCTCAACTACCCTCCTCCTACACAGATTTTTCGAAGCACTCCCATATTTTCTGATTCATTGTTTGAAAAGTAAACATCAGTTTCTGTTTTTGCCTTTTCTTTATAACTTTCATGAGCACCTTATCCGCAAATGTTTCAATTGTCTTTATAAATGCTTTGCATTTGACAACACATGTCAAAGTGCACCTTTCTCTTGTATTTATTTTCTCAAATAGGATGTTGCAAAACTTCATTCTTCGAAGGAGTTGAAGCTGGCACTTCTTAAGCATGTTTTGAGGTTCACTAAAATCATCCCAAGCTGGCACTTCTTAAGCATGTTTTGAGGTTCACTAAAATCATCCCAACCTAGTGATCGAAAAAGTATCCCACATTTGGAAGCTAGGGACCACTAATGGAACAAGACTTCTCAAATTTCCAAGTGCCCAAGTTTGATGATCTAAAGCAGTTTGGAATTGATGTTGTCCCAAATAATTTTTCGGGATCTCAGAGTCTTTGTACTTGTTGTAATCTTTTAACTTCTTAAATTTATTGTTTGCATTCCATTAGATTTTATCACACTTGTTGTAATCTTTTAACTTCTTAAATTTATTGCTTGCATTCCATTAAATTTTATCACACGCTTTTGCTACCTCCAGCTGATGCCTGTTCTATGTTGTTGTTAGATGCAATTTCATGAACTTCTCTAGAAATACACGATGCCGGGAATGTGATGCAGATGGCCCTAGAAAAGTTAGTGTGGATGATGTTGAAATGAAGGAAGGAGATTGGGTCTGCTCTGAGTAAGTTGTCATTTATTTAGTAAGACTTCCTTGTAATACTATATTCTACAATATTTCTCTTGGTAATTGGCATAGCAACTGAAATTTCAAAATAGAATTATTATTCTTAAGGGGAAAATTATGAGTTATCCCCATATATGACGATGCATGAGCTTGCTTAAACCCTAGTTTGGGACCATCCAGCCCTTGTTAGAGACCTCTGTAGGCCAGAATGCTTTCAAGGTACTGACCTGTCAGCTTGGGTGACGCGATTAAAAAAGTGTATGCTACGTGTGTATCTACCGCTCAAGTGCAAGCTGGTCGCTCAATTAATAATCCCGGTAAGTCGGGGTTGAATCCTCTTTCAGGGTACTGACCTGTCAGCTTGGGTGACGCGATTAAAAAGTGTATGCTACGTGTGTATCTACCGCTCAAGTGCAAGCCGGTCTCTCAATTAATAATCCCGGTAAGTTGGGGTTGAATCCTCAGGGAATAGGATGAAAATTGTTTTGACGACAACAATAGGATTCTAAAATCTAGGTATCGACTCTCGGAAAGAAAAAGAAAAGGTGATTTGAATATGAGAATTTCTTGGAAAGAAAAAGAAAAGGTGATTTGAATATGAGAATTTCTACTTTTAACTAAAGCAACCTAACTGATAAGTGCGATTTAATTAAATGAAAGCAAAAACAGAAACTTTTGATTTTAAAAAAACTATTTAAAAAAGTAGAGTCGGGATCCAATCCCCCGAACCGTAGGTATTTTCGCTAAATATAAAATTCCGAGACAACTATATATTTCATTAGAAGAAAATATTAACTAATTCGAAGCACTAAATATATGAGGGTGTCAATCCGCATAATAATTAGTCAACAAATTAATTAAAATGATTGACAGAATTATTAACATGTATATCGCATTCTCAAACACTCCGATTGCCTACGACAAACGGAGTTAAGAGATCTGCAATATTAGTTTTAATAAAAATATCAAACTCTAGTAATGAAACATACAATTATGTCAAATTTTATATCTACCTTCAAAAACCTAGGTTGGGTTCGTATTTCCCCAACTCTCTATGAATCTAGCCGAACATGAATGTATTAACTAAGCAAGAATCCATTAACAAGCATGCAAGCGTAATGAAATAATAATAAAAGTGTTGGAAATAAAGGTTACCAAGATAGAAGAATATAAACATGCAAGAAGAAATCAAAACTTGAAGAAAAACTGAACTTAACTAGCTCTTATATTAAAATTGCATGCATAAAAAATTAACAAACTTTAAGTCTTGATGTTTCTCTCTCTCTCTTTAGTCTTCAAAAACTATCAAAACCTATGTTATTAGACTCCTAATGTGAGTTTGCATACATTTTGGTCGTTTGGAAGAGTCTCTAAGTCATACAACTCTTTAGGCTAAAAAAAGGCTTAAAATTAAATTCCTGCATCAGGTTTGCCAAACCGGTTTTACTTTTACTCGAGCCGGTTCTACTTTTACCCAAACCGGTTCTACTAGGCGAATCGGTTCTACTTTTACCCGAACCGGTTCTCCCCAAGTTTCGGCCCAAGTTTGCCTTCTTTACTCAAAGTTGTCTTATTTACAATTCTACCCCTAGATTTTCTTCTCAACTTCAAACGCGCATAACATCTTCACCGTAGCTCGGATTGAGATGCCCTTTTTTTCAGTATTCTTGTCACTTCAAGCTCTTCAACTTTTCAGTTGGCTCCTCCGGGTTTCGATTGTAAAATTATGAAAACTCCCTTCACTTTCCTTTCTTGCATTTCTTTCACCATATCGGCTTTTCTCTTCCATCCACTTGCACGAATTATCTGTAAAATATGAGAGAAATACACAAAACACGAAATACTCGTCGAAAAAGGTTAGTATCATAAATATGAGATAAATGCGAGTTAAATGCAATGCACGAGACCATAAAAGTAACGAAATTACAAGAATAAATATGAAATATTTATGTCTAATCAAACCCCCCCTAACTTAGAACATTGCTCGTCCCGAGCAATGTAAAAGAATAATAGTATAATTTAAATGAACTTCCAAACAGTTATTGGGATAGAGTACGTCTGTCGTGATAAGCGATTGCATTTAGCGCATGCAACAAGCCGTTAAACACCTAGACTACCCTAGTAGGACAAGTGGTGTCTCTTGAGGGCTTGTAGTGAGTTTGCCCACAAAATTCGTTTTTAGACTCGAAGAAAAAAATATCAAAATAACTAAAAACCGTACAATTTAAATTCCAGAAAAATAATTTCAAATTTCAATTCGATAAAATTTCAATTCATAGTGTGTGAAGCCGAAAATTAAATCGCTAATTTCCACCGATTGATTATTAAGTTACTTTTCGAAAATTTGATTTGATTCAATTTCTCACGGAACACACTCACAAACGAATTACTCGGACTGTGTTTATTTTCTCTCGGCGTGCATGATATTAAGAGCAAATGTAATGGACACGAGTTCACGCACATAAATTGAAAGACGGAAATATTTATGGTGAAAAGATCTCATAAATGGAATACGGCCATTGGAAGACAGGAAACATCATCTTTTATTCGCATGGCTTTCTCTCTTTTATTATCTTTTCATGTTTTAGCTCCACACGACAATTAATTTCGTTATTCAGACTTGGTTAAAACTTTTGGGTCAAGTTTTTTTGGGTAAAAATAGGAATGGTTGGGAATTTTTCGGAGTTGGAAAATTTTCTTGCAATGTCTGTTGAACCTTTTTCGGGCTTTTGCTCATTTTCTCTCCTTTTTCATATTTTTTTTCTCCATTTTTTTCTCTCATTTTTGTTGGAGCATTTGTTTTCTATTTTTCTTGCCCCCCCCTTTTTTGCACCATTTTGAACTTAATTGATAAATTTTCGATTTTCACAACTCCGGGCCAATTGGGTTTTTCGGGTTAACATACGGAAAGGGTATAATTTACTCGGCTGAAATTGGCTTGCAAAAGGACAAATTTTTATGACTTTTTATGGCTAATATATTTGGGTAACAAACGATAACTTAACTTCATATATCCGAATTACTAATTAAGTTACCATATGCGTCTCGAGATGAATATTTATTTTGAGACATCTTTAACGCATTTTCCAAACAATATCTTACTCATTTATTTTAACCGATCAAAGTAAAAATTTAGTGATCATCATCGACTTTTTATCACTGAAAAGAGCTTTTGAGTTAACTTTTAACTCGGACTGATTAAATTACTTGGAAAACATGATAGGCTCGAAAATCTCACTGGGTTAAAAATCTCCACATTTATTTGTTAAGTCGTCAATTTTTCGTTTTTTGTCAATTTCGGCTTAGTGCATTAAGTTTTTACAAATTGAGACTACAAAGAAAAATTTAGTGATATTTTTGAGAAATTTAAATTCCATTTTTTATTTATTTTGAAGAAAAATATTTTTGACTTTTTCAAAAAAATTTCAATTATTTTGGAAATTTGCGATTTTTTTGAAAATTTTGACATTTTTCAATTTTTTTGGGCATTTTAAAATTTGTGAAGTTTAAAAACGCACATGTACCCCCTTAACTTAGACTTTTGCATTGTCCTCGATCAAAAGGACTAAAATCTAACTAAGAAAAAGAAAGAGTGCGAAATAGAAACAAGCAAAGTTTAAAATGCAATAAGACATCATATAACACCAACATACGACTCAAAAATACAACAAAAATCACCCCATACGCGTCGGGGGTGTGTCGACTTTCTCTCTCTCCTAAAACTTACCCAATCTCGTGTGCGGGGTCCTCCAACATCCTCTCCATCTCCCCCATATCATAAATTAAAGTTGGAATAATTGGAAATCGACCCAATAGAAAAAATGGACACCTCGAGGCATATGATTAATGAGGTGAGTGAAATCATCGAGTTGCCCAATCACGTTGTAGCATAAATGGCTCGATTTGGAGGGACTATCATAGTGAAGTTTTGAATGGCCTAGATTACCCTTAAACTCGAGAATGCATGGGGGTTGGGCTTTAAATCGGACAATGCTCTAACCATGTCCTCGATTGCATTCGAGAACTCTAGTGGCATGGTGGACGTTCACAAAGAAGGAATTGATCTAGTTATCTCTCCCGTCACCCTCCTCTAAGTGACAAAAAAGTCCAATAACAATTGGACTTCAACAGTGAGGTTCTCATCCACTGGCCCGAATTCTTTCTCAAAATTTTCTAAGCTTATATCTCCCAACTCCTTCTCTTGCTCAATATTCAAATACTCTCTCCCCCTCTCGTCTTCATGCTCTCTCTCGCTCTCGATAACCGTCACTAAACACGCCCCTAGTGGATTCCCGAAATTATTACCCTCAATTCGTTCGTGTACTACCTCCTCGATAAGATCCTATTCGTGTAAATCGTCCTCATCACCCACTTGCTTGGTGATGTTGAATATATTCGTTTCAAGTGTCATGTTCTCGAATGTGAATTGCATTTGCCCATTACACGTGTTAATCAACGCGTTAGCCGTGGCTAAGAAAGGGCGGCCAAGAATAACGGGAACATGCTTCGTGCCCCAAATGAGAAAATCTACCGGGAAGTAGAAAGTGTCGACTTGGACGATCACGTCCCTAACTACCCCTCGAGGTATCTTCATGAAACGATCCACAAGTTCGAGAGTAATTTTGGTGGGCTTAAGCTCTCCCAAATCAAGCTTTTTCATAGATGGAATAGGGTAGAAAATTGACACTCGCCCCTAAATCTACTAAAGCTCTCTCAATTCTATTCTCTCCAATAATGCTCGAAATGGTGGGCGCACCCGGATCTTTTTACTTGGGCGGGGGTCGCTCAAAAGTACCGAACTCACATTTTGTGCTCAGAACACCTTCTTCTTTACCTTTTAATTTATGTTTCACCGTGAGCAAGTCCTTGAGAAACTTTGCATGCGCGGGAATTTTCTTGATAGCCTCAAGAAAAGGTAAATTAAGCTTCACTTGCTTAAGCACATTTAGAATGTCATCTTGGGGGGCTTGGGGCCGACTGTTGAGGGTATGGTGCGGCTATAGGGGGTCTCTCTACTGCTTCGAGCCTAACTATGTCTTCTTTTCCACTCTCTTCCATGGGGCATCTTCGGCCTCTTGCGTGCCGGGCGAAACCTCCTTGTCTTTTTGCACGTCGTGTGGAGGAGGTGACAAGACAACAACTCTTCCACTACGTAGAGTGGTTACCACGCTACATTGCTCTTGATTTTATTGGGAGTAAAGCTAACACAGTTTTGACCTTGGGGAGGTCGTTGGCCTTCAGTAGGAAACTTTCCCTTCTCTTGGACACTTAAGGAAGATTGCTACTTAGAAAGCGACGCCTTTAAGTCGGTAAAATTTTGAGCATTTTGAGCGTTTGTTGCTAACTGAGTTAGCATAAATTGGGCAAGAGTGTCCTCGAGACTCTTTCGTTGTAGGATCAAATAAGGCACTGGAGGAGGCGCTTACATGGGCGACACTTGTTGATACGGTGGGAGTGGTGGCTGTTGTTGGACAACGTGTTGATTGGGATTCAACGATGCATTCAGTTGCCCATAACTAAAACTGGGATGGTTTCGCCACGAGGGATTAAAAAAATTCCTGCGAGGAGCGTCAAAATTACCATTATAGGCTCCCACCACCTCAACTTGCTCTTGAAGTATAACTTTGTAAGCGGGTATCGTCGGACATTACTTCATTAAATGTCCTGCCTCACAAATGGCGCAAATCTCCTCCTTAATTGCTCGAGAGGAGCCGAATACATCTCTCCTCCTAGCTTCAACCACGTCAACCTCTTGGCTAATTGGTTAATTTAGAGCTTCAACTCGGCTTCCTTGTCCAATTGGTAGAGTTCGGACGCGGAAGGAGTTGTGGACGTGATTCTAGCTTTGGGTTGGGTGTTCGGATCCGATGTGTCCCACGCTTGAGTAGTCTTGGCGACATACTTAAAGTGGGCCTCCGCATCGTTTGCATCTAACTCGAAGAACTCTCCCGGGCACATAGTTTCAACGAGTTGTTTTGAGCTTAGGCTTAGCCCATAATGGAAGAAAGAGATGAGTCTCCACTTCTCAAAGCCATGATGTGGGCACATGTTAACTAACTCATTGAACCTCTCCCAATACTTATCAAAAGGCTCGTTATCGTTTTGCCTCAAAGTTTATATTTGGGCGCGAATAGCGTTTGTCCTATGTGCGGGAAAGAACTTATAGAGAAATTTAGCCTGCATCTCTCTCCACGTGCCTATCGAGTTCGGTGCTAGTGACCAAAGTCAAGTTTTGGCCTTGTCTTTAAGAGAAAACGGAAAAAGCTCGAGGCGCAGTACATCTTGGGTGCAAGTTTGGTGATCGTTGAACGTCTCGCACGCCTCCTCGATCTCTCTAATGTGGAGGTAAGACTTTTCCGAATTCATACAGTGAAATGTCGGGAGAATCCGAATCATCCTATTCCTAAAATGGAATTGTTCCGCATCATACGGAAATATAATGCATCCCGGAGCGACGGTTCGCTCGGGGTATAAGAGGGGCCTCTTATGGGGCGATACGACATCACTCCCTCACCCGTTCCGAAACTAGCGTGATCAGACATCGCACTCGCACTTATAAATTCACTTTCCTCAACGGAGTTCCTAGATGTATGACTCGTGGTGTGACTACTTGGTGTAGAAGGTGGTACGCAGAAATTTGGAGCGTTTGGAGCATAGTTGTCAAAATCTTACGATTCGCGATTCGAATCTTACGATTCGATTCTTACATAAAACGATTCGAATCGAGTTGAGAATCGCAAATGTCTAAAGAATCGGACTGAATCGGCGATTCACGATTCGGATCTTCCGATTCGGGTCCGATTCCCGATTCGATTCCGATTCAACTTTATTTTTTATTTTATTTTTTTCGCGATTTTTTTACCTAATAACCATACGTATGTTTTAATAAAACAAATAAAAAAAGAAGCAAACAACAAAGGATACCGTTAAGATACTGAGTTTTAGAGAAAAACATGTTCTCTTGGCTCGGTTATTTTCAGTCGGCTTTTATTGTCTATTCTCTTGGCTGAGTGTCTTCTATCTTTTGCTTTTTTTTTTTTGTTATAAAACTTTTGTATTGTTATCAAATCTTTGAAGGTATATTTGTTTTGTTGCTTTAAATTAATATGAACACTGTTTTAAATTAATATTGTTTTATAGTTAATCTTAGCATATGTTTTATTGTTTTAAATTAATATAGTTTACTATGTTAAATTAATATTGTTGTAATTTTGTAGGCTACTTTAAATTAATAAATTTTTTGGAAGTATTTGTTTTACAGTTTTACTGTTTTAAATTAACCTTTGTATTTATTTTATTGTTTTAAATTAATATGTAGGATGTTTTAAATTAATATGTAGGTTGTTTTATGATATATTTTTGTTTTTTACATTTGAAATCTTAAAATGAATGAGAACATGTGCTACAGTTAATTTTTGTGATATATTTTGGTATATTATCATGTGCTACGATTAGTTTTTTGTCATATTACGCTTAATTACCAATTCTATAGTGTTATATCCTATTTACTTATGTTTTACTACGTTTTTATCATTTGGTTCCGATTCGACCGATTCGATTCGCGATTCGGGGGGTAAACGATTCACGATACGATTCGCGATTTTACAACTATGGTTTTGAGTGTTATTGCTAGAGGGGGGGGGGGGGGGGGAGTTTGATTATAGGCTCGAGATTTAGATTGGGCTGAGTATTTTGCATTTAAGGCCTCGAGAGAATATTTTTATTTTTTTCTGATTTTTTCGGATATTTTTGAATCTTTTGATTTTTATTTTTATTTTTGGGATTTGTGATTTTTTTTTGGCTTTTTTAGGATTTAGAGCCAAATTCTTAAATTAATTTGACCTAACCTAGGCAACGGTGCCAAAAACTTGACGTGGCTAAAAAAGTGTTATGTACGTGTGTATCTCCAGCTCAAGTGCAAGGCGGTCGTTCAAGTAATAATCCCGGTAAGTCGGGGTCGAATCCTCAGGGAATAGGACGAAAATCATTTTGACGACAATAATAAAATCATTTTGATGACAACAATAGGATTCTAAAATCTAGGTATCGACTCTCGGAAAGAAAAAGAAAAAAGAAAAAAGAAAAAAGAAAAAAGAAAAGGTGATTTGAATTTTGGAATTTTTACTTAACTAAAACAACCTAACTAACAAGTGCGATTTAATTAAATGAAAGCAAAAGCAAAAATAGAAACTTCTGATTTTAGAAAAATTATTTGAAAAATTAGAGTCCGGATTCAATCCCCCAAACCGTAGGTATTTTTGCTAAATATAAAATTCTCGACAACTATATATTTCACTGGAAGAAAACGCTAAATATCGGCACAATAATTAGTCAACAAATTAATTAAAATGAATGACAGAATTATTAACACGTATATCGCATTCTCAAACACTCTGGTTGCCTACGACAAATGGAGTTAAGAGATCAATTTTAATAAAAATACCAAACTCTAGTTATGAAACATACAATTATGTCGCATTTTATATCTTCCATAAAATACTTTGGTTGGGTTAATGTTCCCCAGCTCTTTATGAATCTAGCCAGACATGAATGTATTAAGTAAGCAAGAATCCACTAACAAGCATGTAAACATAATGAAATAATTATAAAAGTGCTGGAAATAAAGGTTACCAAGATAGAAGAATATAAACATGCAAGCAATGTTTAAAAAGGCGTTTGAGGCTTACGCCTCGACGCTCGCCTCGAGGCGAGGCGGGCAAAAAATGCCTCGAGGCTTAAGCCTCAGGGTCGAATTTGAGGCTCACGCCTCAGTGCGCCTCACGCCTCGCCTCGCGCCTAATTGCTGAGGCGCGGAAAAAAAATTCTTGTTCTTTTTTTTGTTTTAAAACTGCACTTAACTTATACTATTTACTATTGTAACTTGAGAGAAATTTAAAAAAAATAACCAATATGTTAATGAAACTTAAAAAATTGATTTGTCAATTTGATTTTGTTTGAAATAAATGTACTAAATTAACTTCACTATGACATTTTTTTTTAAGTTTTCTGTTTTTTGGTTTTCAACTTAGATTAATATGTCATCTTTAACTAAACTGAATATATATTAAGAAACTAATTTATTTTAAAGGTTGCTGTTTTTTTTAATAAACTTAGGTTGATATGTTTTATTATTTTTTTAATAAAATTGTTTTTTTTTAATCTTAGCTTGAAAATCAATGTTTTTTAATAAATTTGCTTGTTAAGTTGCATTGATTAATTTACTGTCATATTATAAAATAACCAATATGTGAATGAAGCTAAAAAAAATGATTTTGCCAATATGATTTTACATTGATTAATTTATTGTCATATTGTAAAATAACCAATATGTTAAAATTGATTTTCTCAAATTACTTTTTTTTTAAAGTCAGGGAAACAAAAAAATCTCAAACTATGTGAGAAAGTCCTCAAGGATGTTTTTTTTGTAGTTTTATTTTGCATTTCTTTGTTATTTTATTTTTATGGTTTTATTAGTATTTTTTTACTATTATTTTGCTCTTTTTTTTTTCTTTTCGGTGAGGCTTACGCCTCAAACGTCGCCTCACCTTTTTAAACATTGCGTGCAAGAAGAAATCAAAACTTGAAGAAAAACTGAACTTAACTAGCTCTTATATTGAAATTGCATGCATAAAAAGTTAACAAACTTTGAGTCTTGATGTTTCTCCCTGGCTCTAGCCTTTAAAACTATCAAAAACTACGTTATTAGACTCCTAATATGAGTTTACATACATCCTAGGTCGTTTGGAAAGAGTCCCTAAGTCATACAACTCTTTGGGCTAAAAATAAGGCTTAAAACAAAATTCCCGCATCAGGTTTGCCGAACCGGTTCTACTTTTACCCAAACCAGTTCTAGTAGGCGAACCGGTTCTACTTTTACCCGAACTGGTTCTCCCCAAGTTTCTGCCCAAGTTTGACTTCTTTGCTCGAATTTCTCTTATTTACAATTCTGCCCCTGTATATTCTTTTCAACTTTAAACGCGCATAACTTCTTCAACGTAGCTCGGATTAAGGTGCCCTTTTTTTCAGTATTCTTGTCCCTTCAAGTTCTTCAACTTTTCAGTTGGCTCCTTCTTTGGGTTCTGGCTGTAAAATTACAAAAATGCCCTTGACTTCCCTTTCTTGCGTTTCTTTCACCGTTTCGGCTTTTCTCTTCCATCCACTTGCACGAATTACCTGTGAAACATGAGAGAAATACACAAAACACGAAATACTCGCCGAAAAGGGTTAGTATCACAAACATGATTCAAAGTCTCGGTCGAGTCAACTCGGAATCGATCGAGTTGACTCATAATCGGTAGGGGATGAGACGATACCGGGTCACGATTCGAAAAAATATAAAAAACGGAACATATCGGTTGACTCGTTGATATATCGGCCGGCCCGAGATGATGAGATGATATATCGGCCGAGATGGTAAAAAGAGGAACGAATCTTAATTATTTCTGCCAAACAAAGTCAAATATTGACATAAAGTTGAGAAAACAAAAAAGTACTAACCTTTCTGCTGATTTGAGAGGAGAAAGACAAAAATCCATCACCGAGTGCAAGTTTGCCTGAAATTGTATCTATAAAACAACCCCCAAAGCATCCAATATAGTAAGAAAGAAACCCTAGCTGGTCAGTTACTCCGTAGATCCTCCTCCGCCTCTAAATCTCGCCAGAGAAGGAAGAAGCATCGGTAGCAGAAGGGTTTTTTCAACTCTCTCTCTTGACCGTGTATTTTTGTGGAGAGTGGGTAAGCGTGTGTTTTTAAGCTGCGTGTGTTTTATTTGTATTTGTTCGCGACTTTTTATTTTTATTTTATAAGAGATGTTTTTATTTTGTGCGTATGTTTTATTCAGTTTTTTTAAGAGATGTTTTTAAGAGAAATGTTTTTTTATTTGTATATTTTTTGTAAAAAATATCATTTGCATATTTTCTTAAAAAAAAGTAACTCTAAATGTTATTTTTTTTACAAGGGTTAACGTTTTTAGAAAAATAACAATTGAGTTATTTTTTTAAAAGGATGCAAATGCTATTTTTTTAGGGATCAATTACCAAAATGTCCCGCAAACATTTTTTAGTACACATTTAGTCCATACCTTTTTATTTTATTTCAAAAAGTCTCTCAAACACCCATTAACCAATATTCTCTTATTTTTAAAGGTCGGCGCCAGCGGCACAAAAAAATATTTTTTTTAGTATAGTTATTTTTTACAACATTAATTCTTGTAAAAAATAACATTTGCATCATTTTTATTTGTATCCTTTTTATTTTGTAGAATGACTCCTAAACTTGATATTGGGTGGGAGCATGGAACTGTTGTTGGTGGAAATAAGAAAAAGATTGCTTGCAATTACTGTAAGAAGGTCGTTAGTGGTGGTGTCACCAAACTAAAAGAACACTTGGCGGGAGTGCAAAGCAATGTTGAAGCGTGTCGTCATGTTCCTTGAGAGATAGCAACTAATATTAAAAAAATTCTTACAGATGGTATGAAGCAACGGACCATTGAGAAGAGAAAGAAGGTGAAACAAGTAGAGAATTTGTGGGAGCAAACCCAATATTATGATGAAGATGATGACAGTGATTATAGTGATGACGATGACATTAATGAAAATGATATCACCCGTTTAGAATTAGCACAGTTGAAAGCTGCTATGAAAGAAAGTCGAAGAATGGAGAACAACATAGACATTCTGTTTTCGGGGAAAGGCCATCCACATCTGGGCTTAAGCGACCGTACGTGTAACGATCGTGGTCATTGAAACAGGGGTTTGAATTGCCTTTTCGAGGTATTGACCCTTCCATGTTTAGCTTGAGGAAGTCTAGTCAGAATACTTTGAAAACCATGTTCTCTGCAGTGGAGTCAAGAAGGTTGGGAAGGCCATTAACAAGTTCTTTCATTTTAATGCCATCCCGTTTCATACTACTGATAGTGGACCTGCCTATCAACATATTGTGACACCCCGCCTAATTAAACATCGGGTGATTAGGCCTTCATTAAATTAAAACAGGTTTCTCAAATGGTTCATTCTTAGCATCACTGTCGAAAACTTTTTTTAATTACTAATCCCCTAAGTAAAATTAGACCGGTGCCAAATTTTAACTTTCTTTAAAACGGAAAAATCAACCAAACGGAACAAAGTACAAATAATCATGTACTGTAATTCAAACAACAAAGTAAAAGTACAACATAATAGAAGTATTACCGAATAAACCATTGGCTAAAAATCCCAAACAATCAATAGAATAACCACTAGTCTGAATCTAACATCTGAGACTAAAACCGGACAACAAGTCCATACATAGAAGAGTGCGAGATCCTGTGCTAGATCCGAATGAGAGATATCGCCTAGTCAAAATCCTGTAAGCATCCACTGTGCTACAGCTCCGAGTATCTGGAAAGGAATCATCATACATGGCATCCCTGTGGCTGGACACCTAAAAGGTTTTGAAAATATTTTATAGCAAGAGTTAGTACTCAAAACATTTTGAAAATATTTAGCAAGCGTTTATCACAATATAAAATGCGGTTATTGATTACACATGTTAGGTTCTCGTACACTCTCTTGAGTTAACTCACCCCTCATCTTTTGTGCACACCTAACGTTATACACTTAGTTTATCTAGCCATACTTCCCAAGCTAACTAAAACCAAAGTAGTCAACTGAACTTATCTATACCCAAGTTCCAGTACCGCCCATACAGTACAACCGTTTCACTAACATCTCGCGTATGTTAATTAATTCTCAAGTAACATTTCATCTATGTTATTTTTCAAGACTTCCCATTTAATTTTACTACTAAAATTACTACAATTCTCACAATTGTTAACTTTCCCACTTATGTAATTAAGTTTCGCTAGTTGAATTACTAAATAGATTTTCTCTATCTAAAGGTTCATTTCGTAATTAAGTTTCACTACTTAACTTACCAATTCAGTATGTATCTTTAAATACATCAAATATATCAATCTACTAACACACGGAAGTAGAATATCATCCAGTATATATATTTCACACACAATATATACTAAATATCAGTCATTTCTATTTTGTCCTTTTTATACACGTAAAGGACTCTTGGTTCGGAATGATTCATCGACCCCAAGTGAGAGTTGGTTCGGAATTATCCATTGACCCCAACTATTTAAAAAATATATATATACACATATTCTGGTTCGAGACTCTCTCATCGCGACACCAGTTCAAAGTTTAGTTCGGTATTTCTCATCGACCCCAAACATATAATAACTTTATGTTAGTTCGGAATGTCTCATCGACCCTAACATAATTAATTTAGGTATAATCTCTCTACCTAAAAGATCACATAATTCAGTAGGTACACGCCTGACCTATTAATCATATACGTACGTAATATTTTAATCTCATATATTTACCGTACAATATTCGCTTTACGATTTATCTCATTAATCGTATTTATTTGAGTATACACACAACTCTAAGGGTCCTAGTTACCCCTTACATATAATTTTAGTAGTTATTGCTTACCCTACTGGTCTATTACTTAAATTGAATTTACTTCGCCCCGTAACTCAATTTCCGAAGTCCCCGATACTCTACTAAATTGGATTATTCTCCTCGGTCATTAATCCAAGCCTTACACCTAATGGCCTTATTGGGCCTCAACAATATACCTACTGGTCTTATTCTTACTCCCATATAAGTATAATGTAAATCCTAGAATACTCATTCATTCCCGAACTCAACGAAGGATTAAACACAAAATTTTCGGGAAAACAGCTTGCGTCGATCGATCGACGGCTGGGTTCGATCGATCGACATAGTCGATCGATCGATAGTTCAAGATCGATCGATCGATCGAACAGGGACAGACGCAGTCTGTCTTCTTCGTTGATCCTCTCCTCCATTAACAAATTTCCAAACTCCATTATTGTCCACCAAACTTCGACCCAATGATCCTAACATGTTTCCACATATACTAGGACAGTTTCTAACGTATCAAATACATCAAAACTCCAATTCCTTTAAAGAAATAATGAATTAAACCCAGAATTTCTTGAAAACCCTAGTTATGGTGTTCTTCCCATATTATCATTCAAAATCCAGATTTTTATTCCGAAAATCATCAAGTCTAATCTGAATATTAATTCTCTACATAGTTTAAATCATTCTACATGCGATTCCTATCCCAACATGCATAAATATCATCTTTCTCCAATCAAAATATTGATTTAAACAAAACTATTCAAAAACCCTACACATGGGTATTATAACTTTATAATTTGCAATAAACAACTTGCCTTATGATCAGTAGGGTCTGATTTCATGGTTCTTGTTGATGAATGATGATCTTCATCCCTCAATCCTTCTTCCCCAACAAGTTGATGGTAGGAATCCCTTTGAATCCTTCCCAAATCTTCTTTTTGCTTTAGAAAGTTGTGCCTCTCTTCTCTCTAATGGTATTGGTGTTGTCATGGGTGTTCTAACCCTAATTCATCTATCATACGGCTGATATAAAACTCTCAATTTCGTAGGTCTCCATACCCTCTTATGTTAAAAGACCAAAACGCCCCCGAACGGTCTCGGTTTAGTCCAAAATTACCCCGGGACTCAACTAGTACCCCCGGGTATACTATTTTGACTAATTTGACCCTTCCGGACTCATTGGTGACCTCTAAATTATCATTTGAGTCACTTAAAAATATTACTCGTTCTCACCCCAACACGGTCTACACGCGTTAAGTAACTATTTACCACTCGCACTAAGTAAATAAAAATGATGCAATATATACCGGTATCTATCTTTCGATTAATATACCATAATTACAATTTTAAATAAAACTCTTTAAATTACTACTCTTACGTAATTTAAATCAAGACGATATTTTCTCATTTAATTCTCCAATCTAATTAAATGGAATATTTGGAATATTCAGAAATACGGGGTATTACACATATGATTGATAAGATTGCTATGGAGGGTCCAGGGATTAAAGGCCATAATGGTTATCAGATTGGAAGTGTTTACTTGGATGAGGAGATAGAAGAGGTGGATGCGTACATAGCAACTCTAAAGGAGAAATGGCCCGAGTATGGTTGCACAATCATGTGTGACGGATGGAGTTCAAGGACGAAGAAGCCTATCATTAAGTTCATGGTATACCATGATCGTAATATGATATTTCACACTTCTGTTGACACAACTAACAAAATCAAGTCGTCGGATTATATTTTTTTCCTTATGGATAAAGTTGTGGAGGAAATTGGCAAGACTCACGTCTTACATATTGTAACTAATAACGAGCCAAATTTTAAAGCGGTTGGCGCGTTATTGATGGCGAATAGGAGACACGTATTTTAGTCACCTTGTGCAGCACATTGTCTTAACTTGATGCTCGAGGAAATTGGAAATATGAAGTCAATCAAGTCGGCATTGAATGGTGCCAAATCAATTACCTCATTCATTTATAACAGTAAAAAAGTTGTGAATTTAATGAAGGAGTATACCAGAGATATGGAGTTGCTAAGACCAGGCATTACGAGATTCGCTACCGAGTTTATTGCCCTTGAGAGTCTCATTCGCTATCAATCTAAGTTGAAGCAAATGTGTACCACGAATGAGTGACGTGAATTCAAATCGTGAGAGGACCCGAAGGAGTGCAGCCACTAAAGTGTCGGATTTAATTCTAGCAGATCGATTTTGGCAACGGGCTGCCGAAGTTGCCACGATTATGGAGCCCTTAGTATTACTTTTGAAGATAGTAGATCAAGATAAAAAACTACACTCTATCATTTATGAAGGGGTAGATAAAACAAAACTAGCAATCCAATTGACTGTAAAAAACTGGAAGAAGTATTGGCAGGTGATCGATGGAAGATGGGAGAGACAATTGCACCGACACTTGCATGTCGCGGGATATTTCTTAAATTCGGTGTTTCAGTATTCATCTAATTTTTCAAACCATCCCGAGATAAGAGTCGGACTAAAAGAGGTCATCAAAAGGCTAGAGCCAGACGTACAAAAATAGGCCTTGGCAATAAATGAGGTATCACATTTGTTTCCATCGAGTTATATTTATTTCATATATGTATTGTTTCTAAATTGATTCGTTTCCTTTTTAGGTTAAACTCTTTATGGATAGGAGATGGGAGCTTGGTTCAGATCTTACCAAACTAGCAATCAAATCTTCTCTTCCAACTGAGTGGTGGAAAAATTATGGTGAGGATGCACTTAATCTTAGGCGCATTGCTATCAAAGTCCTGAGTCAAACATGCTCATCTTCGGGCTGTGAGAGAAATTGAAGCACATGGTCTCTCATCCATACAAAACTTCGCAATCGATTACAATAAAAAAATTGTATAAATTGGTGTATGTGCATTACAATTCGCGACTTAAAGTTAGAAATTTGATGTACATGCGAGATACCGAAGATTTCTACAATCCGATAGACTTGAATTTAATATTTGAGGAGGATGATATCTTGGATGAGTGGATCCGAGAGAATGATGAAGGGGCCTTTTACCAGTCGTTGCCTTAGATTGGTTAGATGAAGGTATTCAACAAAGCGAAGGGGAAGGAGTACTGGGGGGTCACAATCAACCGGCACCAGTCTATGTTCTTTCCAGTTCTGATGATGATCATGGTGGTGATGATGGTTGCCAAGATATTCCTGGTACTTATGGTAATCATGAAGACGATGACGATGGCGACGATGATGATGATGATGACCAAGGTGGTGGTAGCCAACAAAGGGGTGGTTCTTACAATACCGGTACATAGCACGGTGGTGGTATGACATGGGCACAAGGAGATGAAAACTACTATGCTATACAAGACACAGATCATGGTTATCTCCCGGGAATCAGTGAACAACGGAGGCATTTAGGCAATTTGACGAGATTCTCTAGTAGTGACGAGTATTCAAGCGGATATGATCCGCAATGTCTTGATGATCAACTACGAACAATGGGTTTAATGACAAATCATACATACCGCGATGGAAGGCATAGTATCTCTGGGAGTGGGAGTGGGAATGGGAGTGCACATAGTTATGGTCCGACACAACTTCCAAGATCTACTAGTTCTAGTACAAGTGGATACTATGATCGTTACAGAGACCATTATGGATCTACTAGTAGCGTTACAACAGGTGGTGATTATTATGGATATAATCAAGGGACGCAATATGGTGGGTCTTTAACTGATAGTTCTGGGTATAGAGGTTTTGGATATTATCATCCCGGTTGTCAATCGGGAGATCATCAACCGCAATTTCCAAATTATGGATCATCTAGCAAGTCATTCCAACCATCTTAACAGCAATATGGTTCATATTCTTTCCTTACCCATCTGAAAGAAATTATCCCTATCCAAATTCGTATGATCAATACCGCAACTAGATAGGGAGATGAAAATGACGAAATATTGTAATCATTTCTATTTATCTTCTATGTAAATTTTTTATCAAGTTTTATGTGGCATTAGATTGTTTTAAAATATTATTATTGGTTTACTACGCAATATTGAATCGAACAACTCTGCCGCGCTTCAGTATAACCAATTCTACAATGCAATGCATATTGAATGATGTGTTTGAATGTATCTCATTGGTCCACATTGTTAATCTTATTTTTTAAAAATTTTCTATATTTTTTCCGGAATTTTTTGCGTTCTCTAAATAGCGTATCTTTGCGTATCGCCCGATACCGCGACCGAGTTGAAAATCGGGTGTCCGATACCGGGACCGATACCGAGACTTTGAATCATGATCACAAATATGAGATAAATGCAGGTTAAATGCAATGCACGAGGCCATAAAAGTACTGAAATTAAGGGGATAAATATGAAATATTTATGCCTAATCATTGGGTATCTACTCTCAAATCTCACCTTAACGGTGTTAGAAGCTTGATGCCCTATATTGGCATCCCTCAAGCGTGTATGATAAACAAGCCTTTTTAATTCTAACGACTAAGACTGGAATCATGTACTATAAGCGCCAGTCACGTTATCCACTTTTTTCATTTAGTTAAGTTGACAGTTATTGTAGCGGCCAGAAATTTGAGATTATCAGCCCTGGGCACCAGAGTGAGTAGTTTTAAAAAGATCCACAAACATAAAACGTTGGTTTGATATGCGAGACAAAAGAAGTTTGTAAAGCTTATTTAAGAATTTCTTTGTGAAAATGTTACAACAGGACTCAATTATTCAAGGTGAATCTTGATTCGTTGATTTCTATGTTATATATATATACATATATTGTATATTTTTCGTAATTTCTCATTTGGGTCAACTTAAGTTTCTTCAATCATTTTTTAATTCTCTCTCTCTCTCTCCTCACTTTAGTGACTACTATATTAATCTAACATGTGTTTTGTGTATTACTGAAAATAGTGTTAAGGAAACAAAACCAAACCCCATGCATTTCTCCTCATCTTTTAATTATGCAGCAAACTCTTTGCTTTGTTAAGTTTTGACATCATTGGTAGTTTGTGAAGTCTTTAGCTTTTAGAATATTATAATGAAAGAGTTTGGGGCAGTATTTATATTTTCTCGAGATTGTATTCTCTTACTGTCCCTCTTTCCTCCCGTTTTCATATATGTTTATCACTGTCACATATTTTCACTAAAATTATTCCCGTCCAATTTTATCGCAGATGCAATTTCATGAACTTTTCCAGGAATGTAAGGTGCCTAAAATGCAAATCAGAGGGCCCTAAGAGGGTTAGTGTTGATGTTGAAATGAAGAAAGGAGATTGGAATTGCACACAGTAAGTTCATTATACTTGTGTATCAACTGAAATTCTTCTTAGGACAATTATTCTCTCATTTAATGTTAAAATTATTTCTGAGAATGATGGTATAGCCTTGTATTGAGATTATTACATTTTGGAGTGTATGAATGAGAATCGGAGAGCATTTCATCCTTAATTTCTTAATGGTTGTTCTTTAATTTGCTTCCGCACATCTACATCAAAATTAGGTATCAATCCAGCATATCCGAAGGAACATGGCCCGACTGCTATATTACCGCCGCTTCGCCAGAACTGATCAACCCGATGCGATGCCACCCCCACTACTGTGTCGGACCCCAAGTGTAGTATAGGCTACGACGTCCAACAGTGGCCCAAGATATGTCCGTCGCCCTCTCACTGTCACCCTTGCTGAGGGCGGCAACACCGTCCCTGCCGCAGAACTCCAGCAGCCCCAAACCACTCTCTCTTAGGGTATTGGCTCTAGCGTTTTACCCCAACCCATTGCCGAACCCCTAAACGCTCTCCAGGCCGCGGTGTCCACCCAACGACGACTGGACCATTCAGTTGCCTCCACCAATCTGCTAAGTTATGAAGTAATCAAACCCTAGATTATGTTTATGATTAGAAATATTTTTGAATGGTATTCAAGAAAAGAGTATTCTAGAAAAATTCATAAAATTAGAGGAACCTCGTCCCCTTGGACGAAATGATCAAGGCATAATCGGAGATACATCTACAAAACCTTCATATAGGAATCCACAAAGAAACGATCCAATTAATCAAGATATACAACGAGGATCGTATCCATACGATTTTGCACTTCTCGACAAATATAATCCGTTTCGTTCGTTACTCTAAGTGATTATTCTATTTTTGGTGATGAAGAACTTGGTATTATTAACTCTTGCGCTCGGGAATTTTTATATAACTTAAGTGACAATTAAAGCTTTTTCTTTTCTTTTATTAACTGATTTATGTATCGGGCCTAGATTATGTTTATGAGTGATTAAGGTATAAAAGAGGAAGAAGAAAGAAGAGAGATAAGGGAGAAATCTGATATGGGAAGACGAGAAAGAATGAAATGAATTAGGTCATCCATTCTCCAATCTCATTCTATTTATAACATAAGGTTTCACTAATTACACAGAGGTACCCTACAGAATAAAAGTAATATAAATAAGTTTCCAAATAAGCCCCTTACAACACTCCCCTCAAGCTGGTGCAAAGATATCTATCATGCTTAGCTTGAATAACATATATTGCAAAGAAGTCTTGTTAAAACCCTTAGTGCGGACATACGGAGTACAAATCACTCCAAGACGAAGCTTTTCCTTAATGAAATGTCGATCAACTTCCACGTGCTTTGTTCTATCATGTTGAACTGGATTGTGAGCAATACTAATGGCAGCTTTGTTGTCACAATACAAATTCATTGGCTCACGAATGAGGTGATCCACTTCGGATAATATAGTGCGTAGCCACAACAAATCACAAGTTTCATATGCCATGGACTTAAATTATATCTCTGCATTACATCTCACTATTACTTATTTTCTTATTGCGCCAAGAAACAAGATTACCCCCAACAAATGTACAATAGCTTGAAGTGGATCTTCGGTCTGTTACGGACCCTGCCTAGTCTGCATCTGTATATGTTTCAACCCGCAAGTGGCCATGCTGACCAAACAATATCCCTCTGCCGGGAACCCTTAAGGTAACGGAGAATGTGAGTGCTGCCTCAAGGTGAGTCGTACATGGAGTATGCATAAACTGATTAATTACGCTTACAACATAAGCAATATCTGGACGTGTGAGAGGAAGGTATATTAGTCTCCCAACCAAATGTTGGAATCTCCCCATATCATCTACCAACTCACCATCCATATCATTGAGCCTATGATTTTACTTAATAGGAGCATCAGCAGGTCGAGCTCTAAGTTTTCCCATTTCAATCGACCTATCTAACACATACTTCCGTTGTGAAATGAACGCTCATTCCTTGGTTCTGCACACTTCGATGCTAAGAAAGTATCTTAATAATCTAAGGTCTTTAACCTCGAATTCCATCCCCCCAAAAGACTTCATCCGTTGTATCACTTTTGGATCATCTGCGGTAATAACAATGTCATCAACATACACAATGAGGACAGTGGTGCGATCTTGGTACCTCTTAATGAAGAGAGTATGGTCTGCCTGACTCTGTGTGTACCCCACCCTTTTTACAACAATGCTAAATCTCTCAAACCACGCATGTGGTGACTGTTTTAATCCATATAAGGCCTTATTCAGTTTGCACATCAAATCCTGATTATCACGTAGCTTGAATCCTGGAGGCATCATCATGTACACTTATTCCTTTAAATCACCATGAAGGGAGACATTCTTTACATCCAACTGGTACAAAGGTCGAGACAAATTTGCTGCCAATGATATAAGAGCTCGTATGGAATTCATTTTGGCAACGGGAGCAAATGTCTCATGATAATTAATCCCGTATGCCTTAGTGAAGCACTTTGCAACTAATCAGACTTTATATCTTTTAATATTTTCATCAGCCTGGTATTTTATTGTATAAACCCGCCTACTGGTTTCTTACCTTTAGGTAATGGAATAACATTCCATGTCTTATTCTTCTCAAGGATCTCCATTTCCTCGATCATAGCTCCTTCCATTGAGTTTTCTTTAAAGCATCCGAAAGGTTAGAAGGTATAAAAACAGATGATACGGAGGAAGTGAGAGCACGATATGTTGTAGGCAAGGCAGATACAAATTGAGATATAGGATATTTTGTACAACCACGAACACCCTTACGTAGGGCAATAGGAATATTAATATTAATCAATATCAATATCAATATCAACCGAGGGATTACCAGAATCACGAGAGACTTCTTGGTCGTGGGGCGAGACAATGGTTTATTTTACTTTTCTTGTATATATGCACAAGAATGTCCCTTTGTTTTTGTTGCAATTCATTAGTATTTGTAGTAGCTGACTTGGGCATAGACTCCCCCCGAGTAAAAACCGACAATGGAAGAGGACATTCAACTCTAAAGAAGGACGGGGATGGATTCTCTACACTGTGGAGTTTCTCCGGTAGAGAATTTCGAGCAGTGGAAAAAGAAGAACTGTCTCAAAGAATGTCACATGCATTGATACATAGCGACGACGGGTGATAGGGTTATAACAACGATACCCTTTTTGAGTCACTGAGTAACCTAAGAACACACACTGAACTGCTTTAGGGTCCATTTTATCATCTCGGTGATGAATATGAACATAACAGACACAACCAAATATTTTGGGAGGAGCGATAAACAATGGAGAATTATTATGCAGGTTAGATATGGGGGTTTTATATCCTAAAATCTTAGAGGGCAGCGGTTAGGGTGACATCAGCACAATAAGGTTTAAGTACTCCCATACCTATGAAAAGAGAAATAACTCACTTTTATAATATGACGATGTTTTTCGTTCAATGACACCATTTTGTTGTGGCGTATCTACACATGAAGTTTGATGAACAATCCCCTTATTAGTTAAAAATGAGGCAAGACCATAATACATAAACTCTCCTCTATTATCAGATCGAAGAATTTTTATAGAGCAATCAAATTGAGTACACCGCATTTGTTGAAAGGTCTTGAAAATAGAGTGCACCTCACTTTTATTTTTCAGAAGATAAAGGCAAGTATAATGACTAAAATCATCCACAAACACCACATACTATCGAAAACCAAGTAAGGAAATTGTAGATTTAGGACCTAAACATCAGAATGAACAAGTTATAAAGGACCCCAAACATCAGATTTAGGACCCCACTGTCTTCACGCCTCCCAATCGTCTCCCTCGTGTTCAGGTCCTGAAAAACACAATGAGAGGGAAAGAATGTCGCACTACAATTCAATTTTTTTGTAATATGATTGACGGAGAGAAGATTACTGATTAGTTTTGGAACATGAAGGACGAAGAGTAGGGTAATATTAGGGGAGACTGAAATAGTGCCTTTTTCTGCAATAAAGGAAAATGTCCCATCAGCCACTCTAATTTTATCCCTACCCGAACATACACAATTGGAAGAAAAATCAGAGGCCATACCAGTCATATGATCAGTGGCTCCTGAATCAATGATTCAAGGAAGCGCACCAGAATTTTTAGAAATATGGTGTGCCGAATGATAGGTATCTGTCTGAGCAAAGTTGGAGGCAGAGGGAGTATCGGATGGTTGGTGTGGATTAAGTTGAGATATCCTATCCCGGAGATGAGACATTTCGTGGTTAAGGGCATCGACATCTTGCACGGACAGATTGTTAGGTGGCTCATTCGCAGCAGTATGAGCCACATGTGGCCCTTTAAATGGAGTTGGTGCAGAAGGGTGTCCCCTTAAATGAAGGAGGTCATTGTCTAGCATTAGCTCCTGGCTTCCCGTGAAGATTCCATCAAGTTTCCCAAGTGTGACAGGTCTGACCACAATGGTCACATTTCAAGTGACTTTTATCATCTTACTTACCTCCTTTATAAGGGTTGTTCCTATTCCACTTCTGACTAACAAGAGTGGCCTTTTCAGACACTAGTACTTTCGGCTCGGACTTTAAACTTATAGTCTTCCTCCTGTTTTCTTCAGCTTGAATATATGAAATGACCTCTCTGATAGAGGTGGGAGCTGAAAATCTACCCAACACTTGGACTCGGACATGCTCAAACTGTGGGTGCAGATCACCCAAAAACTGATAGATACGATTTCTTTCCATCATAGATAGATAGGCTTTGACATCAGCTGTACAAACAGGGACATAGTCTTGATAATGATCGTACTCTTCCCTCTTTCCACAGAGATTATGATAGTATGTAGGAAGGGAAAGGTCGCCCTGCTTGAAATTTTCAATCAACTTTGCAAAATTACCCACGTAAGAGTAAGTCTCCTCGATAACATTCGACAACTCCTTGATTGTCTTTGTAGGGGGGAGTCCCCACCAAAGAATGATTAACTTAGTTGATCCGATGCTTAACATACAAAGAAGAAAGATAAAGATTACCCGAGGGAGTTTCATCGGAGATCCTCCTCAGATGTGACTCGAAGATCAAAGTCACTCGAATGACGATAGTTTGTAATATGAAACATAATGTATTTTATCATGTACTTTATCTTACGCTATATCGTGAGCAAGGTTGTTCGGTACCCTCGAGGGACCATGCCTAGCAGGGCATGGGAGAGCTAACATGCTCTATCGAACAACCTCCTCTTGGGAACCTCGCAGGGACATGGTTTGGCGGATTGAGAGCAAGGCAACGTTGGAAATACAATAACCAACCCTCTTGGCACACTTGGGCAAAACTTCATCCAGTATATGTGGTTGCTCGAGCTACCTACAGTTGAGCTACCATAACTTCTACTCACTCGAGGGAACCTCCTCGAGGCACCTCAACCTTGCAGCCTTGGCCTAATGATAGTTTTTAGCCAACAAACAGAAGACTAAACACTCGAGCTATTTATCAGCCGAGCAACCTCAAATCAAACACCATTCTTTTGACTGATGTGACCACACGCCTAGTGGGGTCACTGTTCACCCACTTTCTAACGTCATAACATCTGGCATTTAGGGACTCGAAATTACAGCACTCAAGTGGGTTTATCCGTAGGATGGCAGGTCTAGTCTACCAAATCTGACCCCTTAGCCGTTATAAGATAAGTCTCTGAGCTGCCACGTCATGTCCCTCATTAATGCCCACCATGCTTCAAACTGGTTAAGCAGTTTCCCGCTAAATTATAAGATCCCATGCATTTAATGTAATATCTCCCAGATTAATGAAGGGGGGGGGGGGGGGGGGGGGGTACTTGTGCATTTAAGGCGGTCAATAACATTGAATACTGGCAAAGTTACTCGAGTAACCTTGCCTCCATATAAATACACCAACTAAATAGTTTATGACGACGACATTCTCAACCTAGAACTGCTGCCCGATTCCCTTCATACACGAGAGCTCCTGTGAGGACATTCTTCCCACACTCATTTAATACCCGTATCATTGAGCATTAACTGGGCTTGAAGTTCCTGCCTTGCCTTTATTGCGTCCAGAGTGCTTGCTCTTTCTCCCTGCGACCAAGTTACCTGCCGGTCCCATCTATTTATTATACTTTTTTGTATTCATGGTATAGAAATATCATTCAATACAAGTCTGAATATTGAATCTCATTGTCCCTTTTCACCTGTATTTATTGTCATTATTAAATACTGTCTTGAGCATTAATCCCGATCTTGATAAGGGGTTACGCCTCACTTGATACTAATCGTATTCCAATAACCCACATCTTACAGTCTTAACAAATAAAAAGTCCTTGCTAATATGTGGTTGCAGGGATTATAATGTCCATGTCATAATTAGTGCATTTTCAGCTGCCAATCACTGTATTTAAGATCGTTTAGGGAAGGGTACTTAATAGTCCCATAAACACGGGAAATCATTCGACGGTCAGTAATATACATACTAGCATATTGAGCCAACTACATATAGTTGGTTTCGTCTAGCCTAACCGTGGTGATACACATGTCAAAATGAAGGTCATTACTGCTTCATATCGTTAGATTCACACCAACAGAAGAGGTACCTCCTCCAAAATTTACTTCAGATAGGATGAAAACCCTTTCCTTCAGGCTGGGTCAGCTTGTTGAGCGGAATGAACTATGAACTCAAGAGTCAAAGGTTTCCTCTTCAGCAGATTCGGATGGGGATGCTGCTTCTCGAGTTAAAGCTGCTAATCTCTTTTCTCCCTATGCTATGCTCAGGCAGGTTAGAATGTATTGGATGGGCTGCTGCTAGGCCAAGAGCGTAGGAGCGGAGCGAATTCGTTTTCTCTTTCCTGTAGTTTTTAAACCTCTTGTTTAGTGCAGGTGTATGCGTAAAGAAGAACAGTTTCTAGGCAACACAGACCTCAGTAGCAGAACAACTCACGGACACAAGCACAAAAATTGCGATGAATAGTAGTAAACACTTCGATCATAATACGAAGTATACCTGAGTAACAAATAGTACAAAATGACGCTAAACAGGTCGAAAAAATGCGATTCTGAGCAGAAAATAGGTCACAATTTTTTTTTTCAGGCCGTTGCCCCGAATCCCGGCAGGGACGCGCTGCCCTGCAAACCCCAACCAACAACCAACTCTCCGTGGAGTTGGATCCGCGAAAGCTGTGGATGGAATTAACACTTCTCATCGTCAATTAATTTTTTATACACTAGGGGTTCTTCAAATCAGCCTTAGGATTCCACCTTCATAAAACTTCGGGCTTCATGCACCATGCTTTGATACCATGTTAAGTTATGAAGTAATCAAACCCTAGATTAATTTTATGAGAGATTAAAGTATAAAAGAGGAAGAAGAAAGAAGAGTGAGAAGCGAGAAATCTGATATGGAAAGAGGAGAGAGAATGAAATGAATTAGGTCATCCATTCTCCCATTTGATTCTATTTATAACATAAGGTTTTACTAATTGCACATAGGTACCCTACAAAATAAAAGTAACATAAATAAGCTTTCAAATAAGCCCCCCTAGCAACACAATCCTCCCTTCACCAACCCATCTAGGTTTGAAACCCATACCTCAAATCACTCGTACTTATATTGCCGCTACAGTCAATGTTTAAAAAGGCGAAAGGCGAGGCGAGGCGGCCTCATCGAAAAGAAAAAAAAGAGCAAAATAATATTAAAAAAATACTAATAAAACCATAAAAATAAAATAACAAAGAAATATAAAATAAAACTACAAAAAAAAATGTCCTTGAGAACTTTCTCACATAGTTTGGCATTAACTTTAAAAAAAAAAGTAAGTTGGGAAAATCAATTTTAACATATTGGTTATTTTACAATATGACAATAAATCAATCAATGCAAAATCATATTGGAAAAATCATTTTTTAAGCTTCATTCACATATTGATTATTTTATAATATGACAGTAAATTAATCAATGCAACTTAACAAGCGAATTTATTAAAAAACATTGATTTTCAAGCTAAGATTAAAAAAACAGCAATTTTATTAAAAAAAATAATAAAACATATCAACCTAAGCTTATAAAAAAAACAGCAACCTTTAAATTATATTAGTTTCTTAATATATATTTAGTTTAGTTAAAGATAATGTATTAATCTAAGTTGAAAACCAAAAAACAGAAAACTTAAAAAAAAAAGTCATATTGAAGTTAATTTAGTACATTTATTTCAAACAAAATCAGTTTTTTAAGTTTCATTAACATATTGGGTATTTTTTAAAAATTTCTCTCAAGTTACAATAGTAAATAGTATAAGTTAAGTGCAGATTAAAAAAAAAAAAAAGAACAAAGAGATTTTTTTTTTTTTGCGCCTTAACAAAAAGGCGTGAGGCGAGGCGTGAGGAGCACCGAGGCGCCTCGAGGCGCATTGAGGCGTATACCTCAAATTCAACCCTGAGGCTTAAGCCTCTAGGCGTTTTTTACCCGCCTAGCCTCGAGGCGTAAGCCTCAAACGCCTTTTTAAACATTGGCTACAGTCCTCCATAGGCGGTTCACCTGCACCTAGCATTAGCTACACCGCCTTCACACCCTAGCTGCCCAACCTTAGCACCTCACTCCAAACCTCACCTCATTAGGCCCTCCCTCGTGTACCACTGCTCCATCGTTGCCCCTCCACCTGGGGTGTTCGGATTGGCGTCGACACAACCTATCTTATACTTGATGCACCTCTCGTGGTCGTTTGTGTATAAGCCTATCAACGGATCGGATTTAAACTGGATCAAGGTCAATCCGTATCCGTTTGTTAAGAAAATTACCGGACTAGATTGGATTCGAATCACTTTGGGGATCTTGAAAAATCTAATCCATATCCAAATCCTAATAGATATGGATCGGATCACATATTATCCGACTCTATTAATAAATATTAATTACATAATATTTTCATAAATATAATAATTTTTAGATAATAAAATTAAAAAAATTAATCTTATATAAGTATATAATACATAATTTCTATTTCTAAATGTAATAATAATCATGAATTAATATAAATCATGGTTATAGATTAAAAATATTATAATATTTAAATTTCTATTTATTAATATATACCAAATCGGATCAGATTCTTAGCGAATCGGATGTCTCAATCCAAATTCGCTCCGGATGCAGATTTGATTCGGATCAAAATCCGATCCAATGACAAGCTTATTTGTGGTCCAACAACAATCTCGTCTCCATTGAGATGGCCGATAAACTCTAGTTGCCCGTTGAGCCATTGTCGCACCATTTGTTAGCCAGTGGGTGGTACTCTTTGGTTCCAACCAAGTAGTGTTGCGTGACCTTTTTGGTCGGATCATATATGGATTTTGTGTACCGTCATTGAGATGACTATTTGCCACTTGCTGTTTGGTCGACCTTGGTAGTTTGATCACCGTACCATGCATAATGGCCGGTTGAACACATACATTCCATCACGAGGGGGCACAACTTGAGCTCCTTCCCCGCATAAAATATTAAAGCCCACACTTCTCCTTTTGTCACCTTGGTTTCAGCCTCAAGTCTTGGTTCCCGAGGCACGGGAGTGCTATGCACTCGTGAATATACCGACCACTCCAAAAATGAACGTCCCCTGGCCAAGGGTGCTATTCTTGATATGTTTGAGGATGTGTGCACTCTGTGTGAATACGCCCCCGCCTCGTGACATACAACATGCGATTGAATTTGTTTCGAGTGGTCCATTGCCTAACATACACAACTATCGCATCTCGCCGGCTTGGACGATGAGTTATAGAGGCAAAATTCGAGTAGTGTGCTCGTGGGTTGTTGCGAGAGAGCACGTCGATGTGTGTGTCTTTCCTACCCTTCTCACTCTGAAGAAGGATGGCAGTTGGAGGATATGTATCGATAGGCGGGCCATCAACATGACCATCATGTATGTTTTATAAGCCTGACAACCAGATTCGCATGAGGCTTGGTGACGAGTTGAAAGACTGCTTTCAAGACGAAGGACAGCATGTGTGAGTGGATTAGTGATTCCCTTTGGCCTTTTCAGTGCCCCATTGACCTTCATGAGAGTGATGATCTAGACCTGCGCCTCTTTTTAGGCAAGTTCATGGTGGTGTTTTCAATGATATTCTCATCTACAGCCCCCTCAGATGAGGAGAACTTAAGCACCTGGCTCATTTTTTCCTATTTGGTGTCTTTATAGGTGAGGGTATTTTTGTCATTATTTACTTTCACCCTAAGTATTTGAAAGGGACATTAGCCTTGTATTGGGATTATTGCATTTTGTAGAGTATGAATGAGAGCTAGTGTTCATTTAATTTCTAATTTCTATATGGTGGTGGTTTAATTCGCTTCCCACATTGACATCATTACTGTTTATTTATTTATATATATGGTTCTCACCCCATGGGTTTTGTGTAGGTGTGGGTTCATGAATTTCGCTAGCAACGCCAAATGTTTACGTTGCAGAGAGCAACGCCCCAAAAGGCAGCTGAATCCTGGAGAGTGGGAGTGCCCCTCGTGAGTGTCTTTGTCAATCTGTTGAGCAGCTTGAGGTTTAATTTGTTCGAGTAAAACTGATGAAATCTGTCAACTAACTTGTGCATTTCTCTCTGTAGATGTAATTTCTTGAATTACAGAAAGAATGTGGTCTGCAAGAAGTGCGACTGTGAACGCCCTAAGGAGGTGGGAACACAATACGAAGAGCAGTTATGGAAAAAGCCCTTCTAAGTAGCTTTTTATATAGCACAGTAAATTATACTCGGAGACGATTATTAGTAGATGGGATTCACAATTCAGTTGGTGTTCTGTTAGCAGGAATAGAGTTAAAAGTCAGGATGGGGTTTTTTCCCTCTATGTGGGTTCAGTTTAGTAGTTGAGATAAATTTTGGGCGTTTTGTTTTGCTATGTAATTTTTTTTTTACCATCACATTACTTTGTTTTCATTATTTTATCTCTTGCTTAATGTAAGATGGAACTAGATAGCTTTGGTGGCTTCTTGTTAAACAAATAGGTACACGGTACTGTTGAACATATTAAATTTTGATAGTTAAGTATATAGGTAGTCTAAACAGAATTGAATTATTTGATTATGTTTTTGGAGAGGGTTATCCATGTCCATAGTGAAGAGATCATCTACAAAAAAATTATCAAAAATTTAACCCAAAAGTGGGTGAGATGATCATGATAAAGTTTCAATGACTGAAAAAGCACATATTCATCATTTTTATGTCTCATTTTTTTTTTTAAAATAGTAAAAGAATAATTTATTTGATTATTTATTGGAGATGATTTCCAAAGTGCGTCTTCTACAAAAAAATATTCATCAAAATTTTTAATTTTTTACTATTTCAAAAAAATCATATGTTTACAGGAGACTCCTTGTTTACACACGCACACAAATACATACAAACACATGCACACACATACACATTAGGGTTGGACAACGGAACTTGTCAACCCGAAGATTCGAACCAAATTGAATCAAAGCATCAGGCTTGCTTTGTTATTTTGACACCTTTGGATAGATTCTGGTTCCTAAATTTTAAAAATCGATCGTATTACGTTGGTTCTTAATTTTATACCAGACCCATTCCAACCAAAATCGATGTGGAACTAATATAAATTGAACCTAAACTTATCCTAAGTAGAATTGATATGGAGCCAATCATATATTTTTAATTTTATATATATATATATATATATATATATATCCACAATATAAATAGCATGATTTTTTAAATTTTTTAATAAATATCTTCACTTTTTGGATGTATGATATTTTTATCTTTCATGTCCATGCATGAAATGTCATGTTAAATTGTTTTTTTTTTTTATAATAAAAAGGGTTTTTTTGTTTTTGTTTTTTTAAAAGGGAAATAATTTTAAATAATTTAATTATATATTTTTAAAAATATTCATATTTTTTATATATTTTTAATTTATATTTTTAAAATATTTTTTTAAATTTTTTAATTTATTTTAATTTTTTCTTTAATTTTTATTTTTTTTATCACGGGGACAATATACACACACACACACACACACAAATGCACACACACACACACACACAAGTAATAAACAACATTAGGGGAGGTTATTTTTGTCAAATATTGAATAAGGGTTTTAGCTATTTGGTCCCAAAATAAAGAGTTTTCATCTCACGATCGTTTTTCTCAGACCCAAAGACCCTTCAACAATTTTGAAGGGCTGGCCTTTTTTTTTTTTTTTTTTTTCGTTGGAACTTGTGACTACAACTATTGTACTCTTAACTAATAATTTTTTGTGGTTGGCACTTAAAACTTTAAACTTGGAAGTAGTGGTATATTTGATCATTAAATAAACATGTTATTTTTGGTGTTAACTTAGTTATACATGTGTTTAAATTTTGTGATATATTGGCGTAATATTTTACTACTTTAGGTTTACAAAATAAATAGAACCGTAAAGAAATCCGAAGCAACCCAAACAAAAATCAAATCGCAAATCGAGCCGAACCAAATCGAACCATGGTTGGTTTGGTTTAGTTTGGTTCCATAACATGATTGGTTTGGGTATGGTTCCAATAATGCGGAACCGAAGTACATAGGTTCTAGTTTAGGTTTCGGTAACAGAACCAAACCTACATATGCACCCCTAATATATATAGGGAAATGATCAAGTGAGGTCCGAGTTTGATGACTCTGAATGAGGTCCACTTTTTTAAAATAGTACAAAAAATATTTTTGGGTTGATTTTTTTTTTAGGGTTTTTAAACATTTCAATAGGACCATAAAAAAATAATCAGCTCAAAATGGTTTTTTTTTTGCTATTTTAAAAAATCGGTCAAACTGTGTCAGTTTTTAAGTTGTTTTTAACATGTAAAAAACTGACAAACTTTGACCGATTTTTTTAAAATAGGAAAAAAATATATTTTGAGCTGATTATTTTTTTATGATCCTACTGAAATGTTTAAAAATCATAGAAAAAAATCCGCTGCAATTTTTTTTATAACTATTTTACAAAAATGAACCTCATTTAGGGTCCTCAAACTGAGGGACCTCACTTGATCATATCTCTCTCTCTCTCTCTCTCTCTCTCTATATATATATATATATATATATATATATATATATATAATAATAGCTTGTGCTGATTAGTTCGCATTTTAAGAATGCGGACTGGACATGTGTCACCTAACAGCGCGCCTAGAAATTTTAGCCTAAATTACAGCCACACTCTTTCTCTTTTCTGGGCTCACCGCCAGGTGACACATGTCCGGTCCGCACTCTTAAAATGCGGACTGGTCCGCACAAGAGCATGACTATATATATATATATATATATATATATATATATATATATATATATATATATATATATATATATATATATATATATATATATATATATATTGGGCAGAAGTTGGGTGGACTTTGTCATCCAAAAGTTTGGATAGTATACTACCCGATGATTAATTTGGGGATTGAAACCCAATATAAATAGCAACTGTCTCTTGACCAAATTAGTGTTCCTCAACATTTTTTTTTGTGAAAAACTTGAGACCCTTTATCTTTCTCTCGCATGAAAATTTTAAGATTTTCAACGAATCTAAAAACTATATTAAAAAAAATATGAAGTTTGTTATAAAATTAAGGACATATTGAGAATTTAGAGAGAGATAATATTTTATTTCTCAAGTTTGTGTACAAACTCATATAGGGATCACCCTATTTATAGGACATGACGAGGTATCCCAATAGATATGTAAGATGTATGGACATCCACACCAAAAATCATTTTATTTAACACTCCCCCTTGGTTGTACACCATATCCACCATTCAATGATTGTTGCCTCATTAAAACCTTACTAAGGAAAAAACCAGTAGGAAAAAACCAAAGTGAAGGAAAAGGAGTACAACTTTTGTTATCATTGAAATGGTGTTGAACATGCTTAATACTGCCTTGTTAAAACCTTTACTAGAAAAACCCAATGAGAAAAACCTCGTTAAAGGAAAAAATATACAACACACATATGTCCCAAAAGCGCATGATTTCTGATCTTCCCTTAGAAATGAGCTCTCCCTAATTTGCGTATCTCAAATTGACTGTTGGTGAAGTCCGCACATTCCAATCCCATGTACAAGTTTTTGGAATGTTGCTTTTGGAAGTGACTTGGTAAACAGATCAGTTAGGTCGTCAGTTGGACGCACTTGCATGACTTCAATTTCATTTTTCTTTTGAAGCTCGTGGGTGAAGAAAAACTTTGGTAAAATGTGCTTATTTATGTCTCCTTTGATGAAGCCTTCTTGAATTTGAGCTATGCACGCTGCATTATCTTCATATATGATACCAGGAACATCTGTAATGGGAGACAATCGACAAGAAATACGAACATGTTGAATTAAAGATCCTAGCCATACACATTGACGACTAGCTTCATGAAGTGTTAAAATTTTAGAGTGGGTAAAAAAAGTGGCTACTAAAGTTTGTTTAGTAGAATGCTAAGAAATAGTAGTATTATCACTAAGAAATACCTAGCCTGTTTGGGATCGACTCTTTTGAGGATCAAAGAGGTATCCATAATCTGCATAACCTACTAACTCATAACCATTAGAATGATTAGAATAATATAAACCCATGTTAGTGGTTCCTCGTAAATATCTTAGGATATGCTTGATACCAATCCAATGCCCTTTTGTTGGATCATAACTGTATCTAGCAAGCAAGTTGATCGGGAATGAGATATCTGGTCTAGTGCATTGTGCCAAATATAATAATGCACCAATTGCACTTAAGTAGGGTACTTTTGGATCCAATATTTCCTCATCATCTTTTTTAGGACGGTATGGATCTTTCTTTACGTCTAAAAACCGGACGACTATAGGTGTACTTCGTGGATGTGCTATGTCCATACCAAATATTTTTAAGAATGTTTTAGTATAATTAGACCGATGGACAAACAATCCACTAGAATTTCTCTTGATTTGCAGGTCGAGACAATTTATTTTCTCGAGGTCTTTCATTTCAATTTCCTTCTTCAAATAGTTAGCAGTTTTCTCGAGCTATCTAGAGTCTCGATCAAATTAATATTATCCACTTAAACTGCTACTATCGCAAATTCCATTGGGGATTTCTTTATAAAGACACGTGGGAAAATTGAATTGTTTTCATACCATTCCTTAGAAAAGTATTCACTAAGACGGTTGTACCACATCCTTTCGGATTGCTTTAAGCTATACAATGAACGTCTTAGTCAAATTGACTATATACTCCTTAGCTTTGCTTATGGCAAAGCAAATCCTTGAGGGATTTTATATAAATTTTCGTGTCTAAGGGACTGTATAAGTAAGCGATCACAACATCCATGAGTCTTATATCAGGATTTTCAGAGACCGCTAAACTAATCAGACATCTGAAAGTTATACTATCTAGGGGGGTATGTTTCGTCACAATCAAGCCCAGATTTTTGCAAGAAATCTTGTGCCACAAGTCGTGCCTTATATCGAGTGATTTCATTTTTCTCATTGTGCTTTCTTACAAACACCCATTTGTAACCTACTGGGTTAGCATCTTTTGGAGTTTATATTAGAGGTCCAAATGCACCACGTCTATTTAGAGACTGAAGCTATGCCTTAAAGGCAACTTCTCATTTGGCCAATCTTCTCCTTATCGACATTTATTTATTGTACGTGGTTCATTATTATCATCAATGCCGTTTAAAATTTACGTAGCTACTGCATACAAAAAAATGTCATCAATGACAATTTTATTGCGACCCCACATTTCTCTTGAATATGTATGAAATATAGAGATCTCATTATTGTTCTTAGGACCTTCGCCTCTTCATGTGCTTTTGTAGTCACTTCAGGGATTTGTGTCTTTTCAGAAACACTAATCTTTTTAGAGGTTTTAGAGAAAGTGTATGTTTTGTTCATAACCTCTTCTGGAGCATCATGGGGGTATGATTTTTCATTTGATCTCCATTTTTAAGGAATGACATCTTTGGAACCTATAGGTCTGTCACGATTCTGGCATGCAACAGATTCATTTGTTGCTTAAATTAAAGTTTTTCCCACTAGAACATCAATTCTGGCTTATGCATTAGTCGCGGGCACATGAGACTTGGTCACTTTTACTACATCATTAAATGCATTGAGTAATTGATTTGAAATTCCCTGAAGATGTATTATACTTCCCACTTTACGATCGCATTGAGTAATACGGGGTCTAGATGAGATAAGGTGGAAGTATTCCACGTTAGTTCTCTCTGTTCTTCTAGAACGGACAGTACTTCAAGTACGTTCTTCCCTCTCAATAACGCGGGAGATTGTCTCATTAAAGTGGCAATCCGCAAATCTAGCGGTAAACACATCACCTATCAAGGGATCAATATAACAAATTATTAATGGAGAATCATAACCAACATATATGCCTAAACGACATTGGAGACCCATTTTGGTAGGTTGTGGCAGTGAGATAGGCACATATACTACACAATAAAATTTAGTCAAGTGTGAGATGTTTAACTGACATCCTGACACGATTTATGAAGGGAAAAAGGTGGTAAGCAGTTGGTCAAATTTGAATTAACTTGACAGCGTGTAGGATGGCAAGACCCCAAGCTGATAATGGGAGTTTCGATTGAACAAGCAAAGGTCGTGCTCTCAGTTGCAAACGTTTAATTAATGACTCAGTTAAACCATTTTGGGTATGAACGTGGGGAACTGGGTGCTCCACATCAATTCCTATGGATAAGCAATAATCATAAAAAGCTTGAGGAGTGAATTCTGTTGCATTATCTAAGAGAATGGATTTGAAGTATTGATCATGAAAACGTGCTCTGAGTTTAATGATTTGAGCAAATAATTTTGTAAAATATAAATTACGAGTGAATAGTAAACAAACGTGTGACCATATAGTGGAAGAATCAGTTAAAATCATAAAATATTTAAAAGGTCCACTAAAAGGGTGAACAGGGCCACAAATATCCCCTTGAAGTCGCTATAAAGAATATGATGACTTAGAGGCTATTTTGAGAAAAGATAATTTAGTGACTAATTTTTCTTATGTACACGGGGTGCAAAAATGGTCACTTGGTAGGGTGAGCTGTTGGTTTGCTAAAAGTGCCCATTTGAGTTATTGATGATCTTTCGTAACATGTTGGATTTGGGGTGACCCAAACGACCGTTCCATACTATCAGCGCATTTGGATCATTGAGCTTCTTACTCATAATAGAGTGTGATTCTACAACACTAAGTGTTGTGTGGTATCACCCCATGGACAATGCAGTGAATTTTTCTAGTGTGAACTTCTAACATCCAGCACTAGAAGTAATGCAAATGAACTCTTTGTTAACTTCATTACTTGTTTCCATATGATACCCGTTCATTCCGATGTCTTTAAAACTCAACAAATTTCTTCTGGAATTGTTGGAGTATATTTCATTTTGTATAAATAAGTGGGTACCATTAGGTAGCACCACGTGGGATATTTCGGAGCAATCAATAATTTTAGTAGGACCGACTATTGTGGAAACATATGCCATATCATACCCCAAGTCGGAGAAAAATTTTGATTTGGCAAAATAGTATGAGTTGTTCCACTGTCAACTAAACAAGTGTCATTGCTTGCTTGCATTTTTGATCCATACCTTTTATACGAGTAACACAATTAAATGTTACCAACCATATAAGCATTGAAAAGATAAATATAAAATTATGCAATTTATTATAATAAGGATTTAAAGAAAAAACATAAGGATGTTTCAGTCATAATGAAAAAAATAATATTGTGGCGATATTAAGAGAACATAAGTTATTCATTTCTTCGGAGTCTTATGAGAGGGGGGGGGGGGGGGTGCCAATCAAAGCAGCAAAAGTCTCATTATCAATGGGATTGCCATCCTCATCTTTATATTAATCAACAACATTGAGGTGAATTTTATCAATTTTCCAGTGGTTTTCAGGTGTTTCCATGATGTTCATCATCCAACGGTCTTTAGTATCTTCAATAACATTTATCTCCACTCCCTTTTTCGAGGCATGATATTTTTCACCATTTTCTTGGACGAATAACATCTTCATGTCCAATGTCCACTAAAGCCATATTGATAACAAATATCTTTTGGATTTGGTGGAGAAAATTTTTTATTCTTATTATTGTAGCGTCCATTCCTCTTTTGGTGGGGCTTAAAGTTTTTTTTTGTGGGCCATAATTATAGTGACCACCTCTTTTGAGCTTGCCACGGTCTCGTCGCATGTTTCCTTGGCCTCTTTTAATATTTTGAATAGAATTAACATTCACTTTTGGGAGTTCTACAGAACCAGTTGGCCGAAATGTATGATTTTTCATTAATAAATCATTATTTTGCTCAACGACTAGGAGACACGAGATTAACTCTCAGAACTTTTTAATTCATTTCTCTCAATATTGCTGCTCTAAGAGCCTATTCGAGGCATGAAAAGTTGTGAATTTGTTTAGGCTTATTATTCCAATATCCAATTTAATTTGAAAGTAATCCAAACAAAAATGAGATATTTGGTCCAAATTATATATAAATATTTGAGAACTTTCAAAATTTATACCCCATGAATAATTAAAACTTAAAATTTTGATTTATGGTATATTTTTATTGGAGTTTCGGGTCTAAATATTTTGAAATACCATGAGAACTTAAGGCTCATATTTTCAAAATTAATTAGGAAAAACTATATCCTAATTACAAATAATAACTTGTGAATTTTTGGTCATAATAATGATAATATATCTTCATATTACAAATATAATTGGGGGACTCTTGGTCCACACCCATCCAATTATATAATCAAAATTTTAGGTTTGATTATGAGTTTGACACTTTAGGACAAAAATAATATTGGAACTTCAGGTCCAAAAAATATCAATAGTAATTGAAAACTTCAGATCTCAAATTGTAAATATGAATTAGGAATTTTAGGTGCCAAATTTCAATTGACATTGGGAACTTCTCGTCCCAAATTTTATTTTTCAAATTATAATCGAGATATTCAATATAAAACATAACCAAGGATGAATTGATATAAAAAAATCAAAACGATGTTACAAAAAATAACAAATGAAAAATTTCATGTCATGTAATTAAAATATATACATATATATATTTTATAATTTATGCACACTATAACGGTCGAATACTTTCCAAAAAAATTTGTAATCTACAACGGAGGATTTATATGGGTTGCAAAAGTAGTTGTAATTGTGTTCTCGATGGGATTTATGTTTATAAAAATTTATGCCAGGCATAACTTATTATAATAATGAGTAGTCTTCAAAGGCTCATGAGACATACTATTTAAATAACGAAAGAATTCAAATAGTTAACATGTTGCACTTTTCAAGATCTTGTTTGTATAGAAAAAAAATTCATATGTAGATAAAGATTGCTATATATATATATGAAGGCTCACCTACATCATGATGTATACATCACACCATACATGACACCTAGTTCCAGGCCCTAAGAAATATTTTTTCCCAAAAGTTATTTTTCTCTTGAAATTAACCTTCCAATCAACCCATATTCAAAAAATTAGTTCAAAATACATTTTGTAGTTATTTTAAAAGAATTCACAAAAAACTGCTTGCGCAGACCCTTATAAATATGGTATTTTGAGCAGGTTTTTGTGAGTTTTTTAAAAATAGCTACAAAATTTATTTTGACCTAATTTCTTGAGCATGGGTTTATTTGAAGGTTAATTTCATGAAAAAAAAAAAGTTTTTTAGGTCCTACAACTAAGTGTGATGTATGAATAATGTATAGAGCATGATGTATGTGAGGATTTTCTCTCTCTCTCTCTCTCTCTCTCTCTCTCTCTCTCTCTCTCTCTCTCATATATATATATATATATATATTCTACTAAATTCCAACGAGATAAGTTCTCTTCATATGTGTTTGTGTGTATAAGTTGTTTAGGCCCTACAACTAGGTGTGATGTATGAATGATGTATAGAGCTTGAAGTAGGTGAGAATTCTCCTACACACACACACACACACACACACACACACACATACACATACACATAAAGAGAACTTACCTCGTTGGAATTTAGTAGAAAGATCCGAATAAAATTCTTTACCTTTTTTTTCTTCTACACAACATAAGCTTTGAGAGGGATAAAGGATCACAATTATACCAGTTGAGAGGATAATTGATCACGACCTAGCGATTCGTGCTAATGATGTATTTTAAAATAAAGGGCATAGAGAGAAGTTAGAGAGAGAGAGAGAATATTTTATTTCTCAAGTGTGTGTACAAACTCATATGGGGATCACCTTATCTATAGGACATGGTGAGGTATCCTAATAGACATGAAACCTAATAGACATGAAAGATGTGTGGACATTCGCACCAGAAGTCATATTATTTAACAAAGTTAATAATATAGTAACTTGTTTTTATTTTATTACGAGTTTGGTTGAAAAATTATTCATTTTTTGTTGTGAAATTATATAATTTTTCAGAGATAAAAACAAAATATACGAGAGAGATTCATAAGAAAGAGATAAATTCATCAAGAAAAATGGAAAGAGATTCAAGAAGAGAAAGTAAAGAGAGATTTATCTAGGTTAGAAATTTTGATTACGCATCCTATTTCCAAATAATCTCAATTGTTCACATTTTTAACATTTTGTCGCGCGGATCATTGAATTATTGATAATTCCCCGAGCATATATTTTAATCCCTCAAAAAACCCATATTCTACAAAAAAGAAGAATCGGGTCAGCCATGGACCGATGCATCTTATTCCTATTCCATGAAGCTGACACTAATAATTAGTGTTGGACTGTATTTTGGTATGGCCCAATGATTAGGCATACATTCTTTCCATTTATTCCCTTAATTTAGAGGCTTTTATCGCGCCGCGAAGTGTAATTAAAGTGGAATTATATCATATCTTTGATATTGACAAGTTCTAACGAGTACGCCGAGTTTCGTGTATATTTCATCTATTTCGCAGGTGTTTTGTGATTTGATTCGAGTTCCGTACCAAAAGCTCCAAATAAGAACAAGAAGGAAAGGTTTCTGCAATAGCTGACAAGATGGAACCGAACCCAAGGGAAGGAAAAATAATCGAATCCATTATGGGGAAGTCTCTGTAAAAGCTGTCAAAAACATAATCGAACCGAAGTGAGGAGAAAATGAACCGATCCTACACGTGGAAAACTTCCTGTGAAGAGTTGAAAAGATGTAACCGAACCGAAGAAGAAAAATAAAGAACCTATCCCACGCTCGAAGAACTCCCTGTAAAAGCTGTCAAATATAGAACCGAACCGAACCGCTTAATCGGATCGGTTCTGTACTCGATTATTCGAACTTATCCACTTGTAAAAATTAGAATCCTATTTGATTCAAACTCTTGTATTCTGTAGATTATAAAATTTAATTCCTCCCAAACGTGGGGGGGGGGGGGGGGGGGGGATTCTGATTCATTAGGGAATCTCTTTAATCACTTTTAGAGAAGAATAACAGATAAACCCTAGTTTTGATCACAGTTGCAATTGAAGTAAATTTCTTCCAATTCCTTCTTTTATTATTGCAGTAATTCTTTTGTTAGTAAGTATTGGTTATTCTCTTCATATTCATTCAGTATTAAAAATGTTTTCTTTCATTCCAAACACGTTGTCTACCAGTTTTCATATATTAGGCTAGATTTCTAAGGTTGGGATGCATGAACTCAACCTGATGTGGTAGTTGCATGTGTATAAAATTAGTCCTCTAAATTTAATGATTTTTTACAACTGTATTGCGTAGAAACACGACAATTGTAGATCTTTGGATCTCGTTTGCTTCAGGGTAACCGGGATGCTTCAGAATGCAATTCGAGTGTAACTATCGCAATATCGATTTACTCGTCCTCTGATTAAGTATGGTGCGGGCTTGAACCTCATATACGTAATGCTTGGGAGTATTAAATTCTGGGCCTAATTATTCACATAAATTTACGATTAGTTTTATACCATCAATACACTAGGGTTGAGGGATTGTATTCCCGTCCTGTTTTCTTCACTATATAGTTCAAAATCAAACATCATCGGTATTTTAGGTAATTTAGAGTAGCTGCATGCCATTCATACATTGGTGCATTAAATAATTATTTTCAAAATTGCATTTAGTTGTAGTCGATTCTCAAAACAAATCACTTTTTCCTTTTCTTGAGAGTCAGAGTTAGGGTTACTTCATCCATCCAACGTCGTTACGACACCGTCGTCCTATTTCCCTGAAGATCGATACCCGACTTATCGGATTATTACTTGAGCGACAGGCTTCACTTGAGCCTAGAGAGTACACACTTCCGAGACACATTCTGAGTCGCGTTAAGTTTTTGGCGCCGTTGCTGGGGACTTAGGTAGACTTAGGATTAGATCAAGTCAATCTCAAACCTTGACCAAAAATTTCCCCAAAAAAAAAAAAAAATCTAAAAGCACAAAAATATTCCTCATCATCTCTCATAATCCTGTTAATGCAAAATTATGAACTCACTCTAACTACCCATAATACTCCAACCCACATTCACGAAAACTCGATAGTTGAGTATGACCCCAATAGCCCTCACACTCCAAACGTTCCACAATTCTGGGTTCCATCTCCCACACCTACACACACCCTGACATCCCTCTTAGGACACACTTCAGAGCACGCTCCGAGCATACCAAGTGAGGACAGAGAGTCTTTGAGAGAGAGAGAAATTTCACAACACGGTAGTGCAGCCGCCGACGAGGAAGAGGTCCCATACCACCCTTTGAGAGAAATCTTATATCCCGAGCGCACTATCACTCCGGGATGCATTGTACTCCCGTATAATGCAGGGCAATTTCGTTTTAAAAATGGGATGATCCAGATGCTCCCCCACTACCATGGTATGGAATCTGAAAAGCCATATCTCCACATCAGGGAATTTGAGGATGTGTGTGAAACCCTCAATGATCAAACTTGCACACAAGAGGTGATCCACCTCAAACTCTTCCCATTCTCTCTGAAAGATAAGGCTAAGACCTAGCTATGGTCTTTACCTCCAATCTCGATTGCATCCTAGAATGAGTTGCAATCTAAATTTCTCAAGAAATTCTTTCCTCCACATCGAACGAACTCCATCAAGGCTAAAATTCAAACTTTTATACAATTAGAAAATGAGTCGTTTGATGATTGCTACGAGAAATTCAATGAGTTAATTACTTCGTACCCTCATCATGGATTTGATGAACTGCAAATCATTTCCTTCATCCATAATGTGCTGAACATTAATTCCAAGAAACTCGTTGAAACCATGTACGATGGTCCATTTGTCGAATTAAACGCCCACAATGATGAGCTTCACCTGAGGTATGTCACCGAGACTACCCAATGCTCAGATACATCTGACCCTAATGCTCAAAATCGAACTCGCCAAGTGACCACCACTCCATCGGGGTTCGACCTATTTCATGTAGAGAAAAATTCTATAATGAAAGTTTGACTCGATGTGCTTGAGAGAAGAATGTGATAATTGTTGGAGAAATGTGCAGAAGGACCACCTGGATCCATCCCATACCCTGTTGAGAAGGTGTGTGCGATTTGTGAGGCGGGACATTCAACAGAGGAATGCCCGATGATACCCGCCTACAAAGTTATGCTTCAAGAATAAGTGAGTGGTATAGGAGGATTCAAGGGTAATTTTGGTGGACCCCACGGGAATTATTATAACCCTTCGTGGAAAAACCATCCTGGTTTTAACTATGGGCAACAAAATGCAGCGATGAATCCTAATTCACATGTGGCCCCCCTCCACCATCGCACTTTCAACAGGAACCACACATACAAGGACATGTGTAAGCACCACCACCTCAAGGGGCATATATCACTCCACCACGGAGAAATATCGAGGATACAATAAACCAATTTATCACTACCTAAAATACAGCCACTGCTAGGCATGAGTGCATGATCAATGACATAAATGCGAACATTTCAAAGTTACAATCATCGTTGAGTATCCAAGAGAAAGGCAAGTTTCCTGCCCGGGGCCAAAGACCACCCCAAGGTCAAACTAGTGTTAGCTCCACCTCGACAGAACATCAGCGGAAATGTCAAGGTGTGACCACTCTTCGTAGTGGGAGAGTCATTGATTTATCACCTCCCCCACACGACATAATCAAAGACAAGGAGATTTCGCCCACACGAAAGAGGCTGAAGATGTCCCCTTGAAAGAGAGTGATAAAGAAGACGCTAGTGAGCTCAAGGTAGTAGTGAAACCCACCACCGCGGCACCGTTTCCTCAAAGGTTGGTTCCTTCACATAAAGTAAACCCCCATGACGAAGTGCTAGACGTGCTAAGACAAGTAAAGCTAAATTTACCTTTCCTCGATGCCATTAAGAAAATTCCAGCTTATGCAAAATTCATTAAAGACTTATTAATAGTAAAGAGAAAGATGAAGGTAAAGAAAAATGTCTTTCTGGCACAGAACGTGAGCTCCATTCTACTTAATAATCTTCCACAAAAATTCAAAAATCCCGGTGCACCCACCATTTCCTGCATCATTGGAGAAAATAAAATTGAAAAAGCCTTACTTAACTTGGGAGCAAGTGTCAATATCCTCCCTTACGCCATCTATAGTCAACTTGATCTGGGTAACCTTAAGCCCATAAAGATCACTCTCCAATTAGCGAATCGAGTCGTGAAGATCCCAAGAGTTATAGTTGAGGACGCGATCGTTTAAGTTGACACTTTCTACTTTTCGATAGATTTTGTCATTTGGGACACGAAACCCTCCTTCACCTCGAGCAATCATGTTCCCATCATTCTTGGGAGCCCATTCTTAGCTACGGCTAATGCAATTATCAATACTCGAAATGGGCAGATGCAACTCACTTTCGGGAACATGACCTTAGAGACCAACATCTTCAATATAGCTCAAAATACGGGGGGAGAAGATGATCTTCATGCGGTAAACCTAATCGACGAGATCGTAGAGGAGTACTTTGAGGAAAATTATTATGGAGATGCCCTAGGGTCCTATTTAGTGTCGAGCCATCAGAGTGAGGGAACACATACTGAATTAAAGAGGGAAGGTGAGGAGTTGAGAGAGTTACTTGATGAGAAAGTGTCGGACGAGGATGCAAGAGATATAAGTTGGGTTTCTCGATTCGAGGAGTTATAGCCAATGGAGGCACGCATGGTTCCCTCCAGCGATAAATTTTTGACCCTCGAGTTGAAGAAGCTACCCTCCCATATTAAATATGCATACTTAGGAGCGAACGAGACATTTCCCGTTGTTGTCTCCTCTAGCCTAGACGAAGAGCAGGAGGGTAACTGTTAAAGTTTCTGAGGAAACACCAAAGTGATTTTGATTGGTGTATTGCTGATTTGAAGGGGATAACTCCTTTGATTTTCACCCACAAGATCCACCTCGAGGAGGATGTCAAGCCCTCGAGAGAAATACAAATAAGGCTAAACCCCAATATGAAAGAAGTGGAGAGGATCAAAATTATTAAGTTATTGGATGCAGGGATTATCTACCCAATATCGGATAACAAGTGGGTGAGCCCTATTCAAGTTGTCTTGAAGAAGTCGGGCATGACAATGATTGAGAATGCTAAGGGAGAGCTAGTTCCCCAACGTACCACCACCGGGTGGCGTGTTTGCATTGATTATCGAAAACTCAATGTGGGAACTAGAATAGACCATTTCCCCTTGCCATTTATTAATCAGATGCTTGAAAGAGTAGCGTTCCACCCTTACTATTGCTTCCTTGATGGTTATTCCGAATATAACCAAATTGAGGTAAATGTACTTGACCAGGAGAAAACTACCTTCACTTGCCCCTTTGGTACGTTTTCCTATAAATGTATGCTATTTGGCTTGTGTAATGCACCTGCGAACTTTCAAAGGTGCATGTTGAGCCTATTTAGTGACATAGTTGAGAGAGGACTCAAAGTGTTCATGGACGATTTTAGCATTTTTGGCACCTATTTCGATCTTTGTCTGGAAAAGCTGGAAAAAGTACTTGCCCGGTGTGTGGAGAAGAACTTAATGCTAAATTGGGAGAAATGCCATTTTATGGTCACTGAGGGAATAGTTCTTGTCCACATAGTTTCATCTAAAGGGATTGAAGTTGATAGAGCTAAGATAGATGTCATAGATGATCTACCCCCACCAAAATCGTTCAAAGACGTGCGCTCCTACTTGGGCAACGCGGGTTTTTATCGAAGGTTCATTAAGAACTTTAGCGCCATCGCTATACCCTTAAGAAACCTACTTATGAAGGACACCCCATTTGAATGGACAAAAGCATGCCATAGCGCTTTTAAAAAATTGAAAACCATGCTTGTGTCCGCTCCCATCATGCGAGTTCCGGATTGGTCCTTACCATTCGAGCTCATGTGTGATGTTAGCGATTATGTGATAGGAGCTGTTTTGGGACAAAGAAAAGACAATAAGGCTCATGTCATATACTACGCTAGCCAGACTCTTACCGGACCATAACTCAATTACTCCACTACAGAGAAGGAGTTTCTAGCGGTAGTTTTTGCCCTTGACAAATTTTGGTCCTATCTTATCGGTTCTCCCATCACTTGCTTCACCGACCATGTGACATTAAAATACCTACTTGTGAAGAAAGACGCAAAGCCGCGCCTCATAAGGTGGATCCTACTCCTACAAGAGTTTAATCTCTCCATTAAAGATAAGAAAGGAGTAGAAAACGTCGTTGTCGACCACTTGTCATGGCTCTCGTCCGACGTATCTAGTGATCCGATACCCATAAACGAATATTTTTCGAATGAGAAACTCTTTGCTACCTCTTCTTTGCCCTGGTTTGCGGATATAGTGAACTATCTTGTCACGGGAGCTGTCCCTCCCGATTGGACACCGCAAGATAAGAAGAGGTTCATCACTTGGTCGCACATGTTTTTCTATGACGATCATTTCCTTTTTAAATATTGCACCAACCAAATCATCTGACGATGTGTACCGGATGACGAGATCCCGAAAATCATCCAATTCTATCATTCGAAAGCTTGTGGAGGTCACTTTTTGATGAAAAAGATGGCCGCTAAGATTCTTCAATGCGGCCTCTATTGGCCCATAATCTTTCGAGATACGAACAACTGTTGCAAATCTTGCGATAGGTGTCAAAGGATGGGGGCGATTACACGATGGGACATGATTCCATTAACCCCAATACTCATTATTGAGATCTTTGACTGCTGGGGTATTGACTTCATAAGCCCTTTCCCCCATCTTTTGGTTTCCTATACATCCTAGTCGCGGTATATTACGTTTCTAAATGGGTGGAAGCTATAGCTAGCAAGACAATTGATAGAAAAATGGTGATTAGGTTCCTACAAGAACACATACTTTCCCACTTCGGTGCTCCGAAAGCGATAATTAGTGATAATGGCATGCATTTTTGCAACAGGCCATTCGCGAAGCTCATGAGAAAGTATTGCATCGTTCACAAGGTTGGAATGACCTATCACCCACAAATGAATGGGCAGGCCGAATTAGCGAATCGAGAAATCAAGAACATTCTCAAGAAGACCGGCAATCCCACTCAGAAAGATTGGTCTCTTCGATTGAACGATTCGCTATGGGCCTATCGTACCGCATACAAAAATCCACTCGGCATGTCCCCATTCCGCTTTGTATATGGAAAACCTTGCCATCTTCCCGTTCAGATAGAGCACAAGGCATATTGGGAAATTAAGAAGTTGAATTATGACATGGATAAAGCCGGTGAAGCTCGCAAGCTTCAACTAAACGAGTTAGAAGAGATACGCAATGAGGCGTATGAGAACGCAAAAATTTCCAAAGAAAGGATGAAACTAGCTCACGATAACATTATTCGACGCAAAGAGTTTCTTCCTGGATAAAAAGCACATCTCTATAACTCTCGGATTCATCTATTTCCGAGAAAATTGTGGTTACCATGATCTGGCCTAGTCATTGTGAATAATGTATTCCCTCACGGAGATGTGGAGTTAGACGATTTGAAAGGGGGAAATATATTCAAAGTAAATGGACAATGCCTAAAGCCATATCTAGAGGTGTGTGTGGAAGAAGCCGACACCGTTCGGCTGTCGGACCCCATTTACGGGGTTGACTGAGCTTGAATGAGAGGTCGTCGCACCCTCAACGCGTATGGGGTCAATTCTTGTGTATAATAGTTGTGCTAGATTGAGTCCGTAGGTAGGTTACGTGAGGTTAGGGTTAAGATCACGTATTCTAACACAAAATTCATGAGGGCATCGAGAAATTCAAGTGGGAGAATAAGTGCAAGCATCTAGAAATTCGAGAGTGTAGGATTCCAGTGCAGCAGGCTAAAAAAAGAAGGTTCTGGGACGGAACCGAACCGAATCCCCAAACCGGATTAGTTCGGTTTGGAAAAATCACAAAATAAAAAATCCTCAGAACCGAACCGAATTGCCCCTGAACCGGATCGGTTCAGGTTCTGCGATTTTGGTTCTTCCCGAGGAGCCTATTCCTCCCCCTATCCTCTCCCTTCCCTCCATTCTTCCCCCTTTCCCCCCAAAACATCCACTCCTTTTTCCTTCCAAAAACCCTCACCCAAACCTCTCCCCACCACCTATAAATACCACATCTTACCTACTCTTCCACTCATACCTCCAAATCTTTCCCTCTCTACAAGCCTAAGCCTTTCATCTCCCAGATTCACCGCTGTCCCAATGGCCAATCAAGCTCTTCCCGCCAAATACATGTCAATCAAAGTTCTGCCCAACGACAATGGGAAATATTTCTCCCACATAGAGCGTGTATGGTGCGAAACATTTTTTGGTTTCTCTCGTCAATTGCACATTGAGCGAGTTGTCAACTGGGACGAGCTGCCCCGCCCCGTTACCACCCTTTTCCGACAGAGGGGGTGGACGCAATACCTACAGGAACACCACCATGTCATCTGTGCGGATGAAGTTCGGTCTTTCTATGGCACTCTCATTCGCACGGGCGAGTTTGAGTGCCAATCCTTTGTTGACGGCCGCCCCATCCCATTCTCCTTAGCCATCCTCGCTCGCAAACTTGCTAATAAAGGCGTCCCCCACCCGGACATCTATGACTACCAAACCAACGCCCCCACCATTACCGAACAACAATGCATTGACCGACTCACGCCCAACGATATTTGGGAGTAGGGTACCTTCCCCGTGGGTCGCCTCAATGATAAGGCGCACATAACTTTCCATATAGTGTGAGCCTATTTTCTTCAAACCTCCAACGACTTGGCGATGCGCCCTCGCCAAGCCACACTCGTGTACCACCTTTTCGACCCCAATTTCACTCTAAATCTGACCCGTATGCTCTATGATGATATAATTTACGCGGTCTGGGAGCAAAAAGGTACGATACCCCTCCCTTATGCCCACCTCATCACCTCCCTCCTTGCCGACGCTGGTATCCAGCCACCTCAAGATTTTCCACGCCTCTCGAATCCCATTGAGAAGGTATCCCGCACGCGGAGTGCCCAACAAAGGACTGCCATTCGAGCAGCTCATGAGGCGATTAATTTAGAGGCTGAGGAGGAGATTCTGGTTGAAGAACCCGTGGCAGAGGACGTTGAGATGGGCGGGGCTGACGAAGAAGAATACATTGAGTACGATGACTCGGATTTCGAGCCCCCGGGTGAGGATTTTGATAGGCGTCTGGCAGCGGTGGAATCTCGATTTGACAGGTTCATAAACTAATACAACCGAGATCAAGCCGCCTACCAGAGGGACATAAGCATGATGCACCAACTCCAAGCCCATCTATTCCAGCTCAACTTCGGTGGACTGCCCCCAGTTACTTCTATGATCCTTACGTTCCTAATGTACCCGGGCCCTCAAATCCGTTGCCCAAATGGATCCCCTGTCCGTGTTTGCTGTTTGTGTGTGTTTGAAGTGGTTGTTTAATCAGTGTTGGTTGTGTGTTTTCTCCGTACCCTTTGTAACACAGTTCGTTATTTATCTATATAAATGCTACATTTATGTTTCATTTGTTTGTTTTATTTTCTCGTACTTTTAATTCGCTTTGAGTTAGATTTTAGTCCTTTTTGCTTGAGGACAATGCAAAAATCTAAGTTAGGGGGGGTCACAAGTGCGTATTTCTAAAACTTCACAAATTTTCAAAAATGCCCAGAAAATTTCAACAACAACAAAAAAAAAATCATAAAATCTTGAAACCCAAAAATATTTTTGTTCAAAATAAATAAAATTTGGAATTCAAAATTTTCAAAAATATCATTAAAAGTCGATTTAATATCTCAAATTGTCAAAAAACAATACACAAAGCCGGAATTGACCAAAGATGGAAATTGAGCGAATGTAGGTGACTTAACGAATAAATGTAGAGGTTAACAACCCCGGTGATATTCGAGCCTTTCATTTTTGTGAAATTTATAAATCAATCCGAGTTAATTGTTAACGCAAAAGTTCTTTTCAGCGTCAAATAAGTCGTCGAGGATCTCAATTCTTTCACTTTGATCGGTTATGGAAAATGTGTGTGATATTGCCTTGAAAAATGTGCCAAATAGATCTCTAAACTTAATTCATCTCGAAACGCACATGGTAACGCAATTAGTATTTTGGACAATGAAGTAGGCCCTCGTTTGTCACCCAAAAATATTAGCCAGAAAAAGTAACAAAAAATATATCCCTTTTGTAACCCAAATAGAGCCGAATAAATTTCTCTCTTTCGTATGACAACCCGAAAAACCCCAACTGGCCCGGAATTGTGAAAAAGGGACAATTCCAAAAATGAAGTCCGGAAAGTGCATAAAAAGGGGCAAGAAAAAAATAGCTATGCTCAACAAAAATAGCAAGAAAGAAAAGCGTGAAAAAAAACAAAAAAAGAAAAAAGAAATGAGCAAAAGTCCGGAAACGCTCTAACGGACATCATAAGAAAACCTCACAATTCCAGATTTCGCGTACCACTCTCATAATACCCAATACACCCTTAACCCGAAAAAGTTCTAACCGAGTCCAGAAATTGCATAATTGGTTACCTCATGGAGAGATAAAACACAAAAAGATAATTAAAGAGATAAAAAAGGTGAATTAGAAGCAATGTTCCCCTTTCGTTATATTCGTAATCCAATGATGAGACCCGGTTACCATAAATTTACGTCTTTCTACTTGTATGCATGAACTTGGTTCCACTACATTTAATATTTATAAATCGCATATACCGAGAAAATAGCCACATTCCGAGTGATTCGTTTGTGAGAGCATCCCGTGAGATTTTGAAATCAAAACAAATTTTCGGATAAGCAACGCAATGGTCAATCGGTGGAAATTCGAGGTTAAATCTTCAGCTTCAGACACACGCACTATGATTTGAGACTCTTGAACATGACTTGATGATGATTATTTTATGGGAAGTTTCAATTATACAATTTTTGCGTATTTTGAGTTTTCTTTGAGTCGAATTTTGTGGGTATATTCTCTGCAAATCCTCACGAGACACAACTCATCCTACTAGGGTGACCTAGAGGTTTAAAGGCTTGTTGCATACGCTAAACGCAATCGCTCTCCCGCAAAAGAGGTATCCTATCCCATTTTCGAGTTAGACCATGTTTTGATTCTTTTACATTGCTCGGGACGATCAAAGTTCTAAGTTAGGGGGGTTTGATTAGGCATAAATTCTTCCCATTTATCCCCTTAATTTAAAGGCTTTTATCGCGCCGCGAAATGTAATTCAAGTGGATTTATATCATATCATTGATATTGACAAGTTCTAACGAGTATGAAAACCCCGATTTTTAAATCTTTTAAAATCCTTTTTACTTCACAAAGTAATAATTTCCTTTTAAGATATGTGAAAGCGTAAAGGTGATGGTTCAATTAAATAAATTAACAAATTTTAATTTCTTCTTCAAATTAAAATTAAACACAAGTGAAACAAGATGGAATACACACACACACTTTGAATTTCACTTAAACGCCATTAATTCAAGTCCTAGAATTTGCCTAAGTCATATTTATCAATATTTCCAAATTAGGGCAAACCAGTTTTAACAATAGACTAGAATTAAATAAACTTTACCCAAATTTAATTATGCACCAAATTAAATTAAGTGTGACAATTAAAACCAATTTATCTTAAATTATTCTAAGCATGAGTTCTAAGTTGTTAAGCAAGATAAAAGTAAACCAATCACACTACGCCGCGATGTACGAGGAAAAAGCCACAACGGGTAACAACCTTGGACGACCCTAGCCTCAATTCCACAAAGTATGAAATTTACATTTACAAGACAGATGACTTACTTCCTCAACTCGAACCCTCTCAAGCCTTGACGCGTCTTCTTGTAACCACCTCTTCCTAGCGGATAACCACGGAGCTCCACCGCGATCTTGGACTCACCAATCGGATAATAAGTACACTGTAAACCACACATGATGTCTTTTACCACAAGAGAAAGCCGCAGCTAAACGAAATCATCTTCTTTAAGGGATGTAGAAGAAAACCAAAACAATCTCTTCAAATCGGAGTAGAGATAAACCCAGTTCCAAACTCCAAGCAAGATGTATATATATGAACTTGGATAAATAAAATATGGGTGAAAACTAGAGTGGTAGATGAATTTGTCTTTGAAAATTCTCACTCAAAACTTGATCTTTTTCTCTTTATGATTTTGCTCTCAAAACACTCTCTAGGAGTTGGAAGGATATGAAAAAGATTGTTCTTCAAAAATGATTCCCGCACGTAGTTATGCTGTGAAAAGATAGTCGGGAAAGAAGTGGGAACATGGGTAAAAACTGTCAAAAACTGCCAAAAACTGTTCCCGCCTAACATCTCGTTCGAACGACATTTTTCGTTCAAACGAAATCTCATTCGAACGAGACTTAAAACGAAGTTCCAGAGTGAACTCGTTAGAAATCTCGTTGGATATCTCGTTCGAACATAAGGTTCGTTCAAATGACATATCGAACGACATTTCAAAGGCCTATTTTGGGAACTCGTTGGAAAACTCATTCGAACGACATCTGGTTTGAACGAAAAACTCATTCGAACGACATATCGAACGAACTTCCAGAAAGTTCATAAATTTCGATTTATCCCAGAAACTTTATATACTTTATTTTAAAGTTTGATAAAATCTTTCTGAAATTAAAATAACAATTTTATATAAACCTAACACCCAAATAAACGTGTTCCAAGCTCCTATATATATATAAATGCATTCATACCTTGGAGCTTGGAACTATTTTTGATGACGTACAAACGAGACACTTAAACCACGGCTTTTGATGTAGATTTATACTCTTTGCCGTTACGTCTTCAACTAAACACATCATAGGCTTGAGTAGGTACACTTGAACACTATCCTATGACATAAACGTTTTTGTTCGGAATTGATCCAAAACTACAAAGAACTCAATTGGAAATTTGTGTCCTTACAGAGTACGCCGAGTTTCGTGTATGTTTCATCTATTTCGCAGGTGTTTTGTGATTTGATTCGAGTTTCGTACCAAAACTCCAAAGATGAACAAGAAGGAAAGGTTTTTGCAACAGCTGACAGGATGGAACCGAACCCAAGGGAAGGAAAAAGAACCGAATCCATTCTGGGGAAGTCTCTGTAAAATCTATTAAAAATAGAACCGAATCGAGGTGAGGATAAAACTAACCGATCTTACACCTGGAAAACTTCATGTGAAGAGTTAAAAAGATGGAACCGAACCGAAGTAGAAAAATAAAGAACCGATCCAACGCTCAAAGAACTCCCTGTAAAAGCTGTCAAAAATAGAATCGAACCGAACCCCTTAACCGGATCGGTTCTTTTCTCGATTATCCGAACTTATCCACTTGTTAAAATTAGAATCCTATTTGGTTCAAACTCTTGTATTCCGTAGATTATAATTTTAATTCCTCCCAAACGTAAGGGGGGGCTTCTGATTCATTAGGGAAGCTCTTTAATCACTTTTAGAGAATAATAACATATAAACCCTAGTTTTGATCACAGTTGCAATTCAAGTAAATTTCTTCGAATTCCTTCTTTTATTATTGCAGTAGTTCTTTTGTTAGTAAGTATTGGTTATTCTCTTCATCTTCATTCAGTATTAAAAATGTTTTCTTTCATTCCAAACGTGTTGTCTACCAGTTTTCATATGTCAGGCTAGATTTCTAAGGTCGGGATGCATGAACTCAACTTGATGTGGTAGTTGCATGTGTATAAAATTAGTCCTCTAAATTTATGATTTATTACAACTGTATTGCGTAGAAATACGATAATTATTGATCTTTGGATCTCGTTTGCTTCAGGGTAACCGGGATGCTTCAGAATGCAATTCGAGTGTAACTATCGCAATACCGATTTACTCGTCCTCTGATTAAGTATGGTGCGGGCTTGAACCTCATATACGTAATGTCTGGGAGTATTAAACTCTGGTTCTAATTAATCACTTAAATTTATGATTAGTTTTATACCATCAATACACTAGGGTTGAGGGATTGTATTCCCGTCCTGTTTTCTTCACCATATAGTTCAAATTTAAACATCATCAGTATTTTAGGTAATTTAGAGTAGCTATATGCCATTCATACTTTGGTGCATTAAATAGTTATTTTCAAAATTTCTTTTAGTTGTAGTCGATTCTCAAAACAAATCACTTTTTCCTTTTCTTGAGATTCAGAGTTAGGGTTACTTCATCCATCTTACGACCCCGTCGTCCTATTTCCCCGAGGATCGATACCCGACTTATCGGATTATTACTTGAGCGACAGGATTGCACTTGAGCCTAGAGAGTATGCACTTATGAGACACATTCTGAGTCGCGTCACCCAACATGGTTTGAAAAGATGAATTGTCAATTTAAGCTCAAATCTAGTATGTTAGGGCTTGTTTGGTTCGTAGTGAAATATATTTCACTATTTTAAAATAAATTTTATCTAGATAAAATGCATGTTTGGTTGGTCATTTAACATAGTGAAATATAATGAATGTGGTGAAAATAGAGGTAAAACTTTACCCTTTACCACATGTAAAGTGAATAATTAACTTGGTGAAAACACTCAAATTAATTAAAAGATTAATCTGACCTCATTTACATATATTGTCCATTTATGATATTTATATCTAGAGACCTCATTTCATTTGTTATCATCACATTTTCACCCCTCATTTTCTCTCCTAGATGATTTTCAATATGCAAAATATTATAGTTCATTTCGACGATCCCTCTCGTGGTCGATTCTCCATTTTTGAAAATCTGTTTGAAGCCCACACCACCATTATCTAATTTTGTTGTTTGAATAATCAATTTTAATTTTATTTTGGATTTAGATTCCGTGAATGGATCAATTTCTTTAATCTTTGTTATAGACCAATTTAGTTTGGATCTAGATGAATTTCAATAATCTTTGTTTCTTTGATCGTTATTTCATTAAGATTAGCATCATAGTACACTACATAATTTGGATCTGGATTTTCTGAATATGTAGTGTTCGTCTTGAATATGAATATGGATATAAAATATATGTTTTTTAATTTTTGCAAGTTAATCATCTAGTTTTATATCCAGTGTTGGTTAGGGCTTGACTATGGATTTTCTTAACAAGTAGTTTTGGGCTTGAATATGGATTTATATCTAAAATATATGTTTTGTTAATCGTTGCAATTGAATCATCTGGTTTTATATATATATGGCTGTATCTATAGTGTTTGTTATTTCTTGAATTTGGATTTTCTCAATATGCAATAATTCGCTCGAACATGGATTTGCATATAAAATATGTGTTTTGTTATGCAAAATACTTTTGTATTTATGGCTGAATCTATAATGTTGGTTATGGCTTGAATAGATTCATATCTTGATTTTTTCATGTATATGTTTATTTTTTATTTAAATTTTCAATGACTTGTAATATATATATATATATATATATATATATATATATATATATGTATGTATGTATGTACAATACTGCTCTTGTGCGGATTATCCTGCATTTTAACAGTGTGGACTAGACATGTGTCACCTGTCGGTGAGCCCAAGAGAGAGAGAAAGAGAGAGAGTGCCTATAATTTAGCCAATAATTTCTAGGCTCACCGCCAGATGACACATGCTCAGTCTGCACTCTTAAAATGCGGGACAGTTCGCTCAAGAGAATTATATATATATATATTATTGAGTCCCTTTATGTTTCTCTATTTGATGAAAATTACAATTGCGTTGATGTACATAAATGGCTCGAGTTATCTTGTTTAGTAGGAGGATTTTTCTATTACATGTGAGTTTTAGGACTCTTTTCAATATTATAACTCACTTTTGTATTTTTCTCCCCTGAAGAAGAATTCACTATTATAATACCCGAATGCTAAAATCGATGTCTCTTTGGTGCCCCCTTTCACATAAGGTCCTCTTTGGTGACCCCTTTCATGTAAAGTCCATTTGTACAAAGTGACTAGGGAAAGTGACTTAGCATACAAGGAACAACTTCGTATGAATAAGATGGTTATCCTCAAGTTGTGCCAAATGCTCTATAGCATTGACAAGTAAAAGGATACTAGGAGTGTAAGTGTTGAAGAGATGGTAGCGATATTTGTGTATGCACTTGCACATCATTTTAAGAATATAGATATTAAAAATAGGTTTATGCGTTCGGGAGAAATGATTAGCTGACATTTTGGGGATGTGATCTCCACCGTGATGAGGTTGTAAAGCCATTTACTTAAGAAACCATTAACAGTTATCTAAACTTATATGGGCGATAGATGAAAATGGTTTAAGATACTGATGATACGCAAATATTGCGTATTTTATCCTCCGAACCTATGCATTTTAGCCTCCGCGGGTATCTTATTCCCTATATTTATGCTCGTTAACCAGACAACCTCGGATTTATACGTTAATATATTTTTCAGGGGTTAATTGAGCTCTTATAGGTATTTGGATGCTAAGTGTGAAGTTCGACGCATTCCGCTCGGTGTCCGTACACAACCGCACGTTCAAGGGAATTTTAGTCTTTTCACAGCTTAGGCACCTGGAACGACATTTCACAAAAGTTGTATCCCTCCTCTCTAGCTTCGCGTGGACGCAAATGGTGCGCGATTCCGAGTTCGTATGATGAAATTACGACGATTTCAGCGGAGGGAAAAACAATGAACCAAAAGAGGAGGAGAAAAGGGAGAAAAGAAGAATGCAGTAGCCGCCTTAGTTCTGCCCTGATTGATCGATCGATCGATCAAAAGGATTGATCGATCGATCCTTCAGTAATTTTCCACGATTTCAATGATCGATCGACCTAAGGGGTCGATCGATCGATCCCCTGTTTTCTATTGATATTTTGGCATTTCTTTTCTTTTCTTTTCTAAATTAATTCCAACTTACTATATAAAGAAATTTTGATGTAATAAACAGATATATACGATTTTAGCTTGGGTTAGCTAGGGTTTGAGGGTTTTGGAGAGTTTGGCTTGGATTCTTCTTGGTTTGACACCCAATGGGGTTGTAAGTTACACTATTCATCATCCTCTTCCTTAATATAGTTGTATTTGATTAATTTGTTGCTTTATAGTGTAATTTACATGCTTTTTAAATTAGGTTTACTTGCTTTCTTTACACGCTTTCTAGTATAGATTTACCGCATTTATTAATTTCTTTCCATTTACCGTGTTTTTAATATGCTTTCTAGGTAATTTAAATATGGTTGTGTTTGAATGTAACTCACTCGGGTTAACGCGTTGCTTTGCTTTGGTGATGGTGTTTACGGGTTTATTTCGGGTGCGTTGTCTTAGTTATTATGCCTAGGAGATTTGACGGGGAATATCATGTATGTCCCGTGCTTACTATCTTTTGCGCGTAATTTTCAGGATATTTGTTGACGCCAAAATCATATTAGGCTTTTATGCGGATTTAGGGGCGTGACAACCCTTGATTCAATTAACTGTCGAAACGAGACGCATTCTAAATAACTCGTCGACCCATCTAACCATTTTATACAAATTAACTCGGGTGAGGGATATTCGACGCAACCTATAGTTTTACGCGCTTTCTCAATCTAGTTTCAATACCTTGCCTAGATTAACATTTCCCTTTTATGCATCTTTTACTTTTTAGTTTGTAATCACCTTTTACACTTTTATTTCGGAATTAAATCATATAAATTCTAGCAACTTGTCCATGTGGATTTTTGATACCCGACTTACCGCTGTGCTTGCCTTGTAAGTGTAGTAGTAATTTAGGTTTGTATAGTCGCGGCGAGACAGAAAACAACGATTATGCACTTTACACGCGCACACTCTTCGCATGCTATCAGATACAAATGTGAATTTGTGCCACTTTTAAATATTAAAATTTAGTTGCTTTGTGTTTGTTTTGATATTTAATTTGTACTTCTTTTCAAAATTGTTTGGGAGCCTTAGATGGAACATATATTGGGGAACATGTAAAACTAGAGGACCAAGGGAGATATCAGACGAGAAAGAGTGAATTTGTTACAAATGTCCTCATTGTATGCTCCTAATACCTCAAGTTTATTTACATTCTTTCGGGATGGCAAGGTTGTATACAAGACTCTAGAGTTCTGTTAGAAATTCTATTTATAGGAGAAATGGTTTGAAGATCCCCCAAGGTAGGTATTTAACGTAACTTAGGGACAGGAAAACAAAAGATTTTAATAAAGTTAAGTGTATCAAAAGTGATGATTCGAGAGTCCTAGTTAAAGATGATGAAATTATGGAAAGATGGAAAACTACTTTGAAAGGTTATTAAATAGAGATGGTGGGAGTAGATTAGATATAGAGGAACTTAGGGAGACTCGAGAAAATATATTTTTTCCCAGAATTAGGACAACAGAGGTCAGGATTGTTCTAAAAAAGATGAAAACAGGGAAGGCTTTAGGTACAGATGGTATCCCAATTGAGGTTTGGAAGTGCTTAGGGGAGGATGGAGTATCATGGATTACAAAATTATTCAATAGAATTTTAATGACTAATAGGATGCCCGATGAATGGAGAAAAAGTGTTTTAGTACCTGTTTATAAAAATAAAGGGGACATACAAAGTTGTTCAAATTATCGTGGTATTAAGTTAATGAGTCATACAATGAAACTTTGGGAGAGAGTGATTGAATATAGATTGAGATTAAAGACAATAGTATCTGAGAATCAATTTGGGTTTATGCCTAGGAGGTCAACAATGGAAGCAATCTATTTATTGAGGAGATTAATGGAGAGGTATAGGGAGAAAAAGAAGGATCTTCATATGATTTTTATAGATTAGGAGAAGGCGTATGATTGGATACCCAGAGACATAATATGGTGGGTTCTACATAAAAAAGGAGTGACTCGCAGATATATTGATGCGATCAAGGATATGTATGATGGTGCGATGACTACAGTAAGAACATCAGCCAGAGAAAGTAGTGAATTTTCAATTACGGTAGGTCTACACCAAGGTTCAACATTAAGTCCTTATCTCTTTGCAGTTGTTATGGATGAGTTGACTGGACAAATATAAGATGAGGTGCCATGGTGTATGCTATTTGCAGATGATATTGTTTTAGTGGATGAGACTAAGACATGGATTAATGCTAGGTTGGAATTGTGGAGACAAACTTTAGAAACAAGAGGATTTAAAATAAGCAAAACTAAAATAGAATATGTTGAGTGCAATTTTAGTAGTAATAGGAGGACAAATGGAGATGTGGTGAATTTGGAGGGTCAAGAGATACCTAGAAACGATCATTTTTGTTATTTAGGATCGATTATTCAAAAAGATGGAGATATTAGTGATGATGTTACTCATAGGATTAGAGCAGGTTGGGTTAAGTGGAGAAGTGCTACCGGCGTTTTGTGTGATAGGTGTATACCTTTGAAGTTAAAAGGTAAATATTATAGGACGGCCATTAGACCCGCCATGTTATATGGGACAGAGTGTTGGGCAACCAAGAAACAAAATGTGCAGAAAATGAGTGTGGCGGAGATGCGAATGCTAAGATGGATTTGTGGTAAAACTCGAAAAGATAAAATTAAAAATGAACAAATTCGTGAAAAGGTAAAAGTAGCTCCTATAGAAGATAGATTGAGAGAAAATCGAATTAGATGGTTTGGACACGTCAAGCATAGACCAATGGATGCTCCTGTAAGGAAGAGTGATTTAGTTAGTATTGATGGTAACACAAGGGGTAGAGGTAGGCCTAAATTGACTTGGTGGGATATTATAAAAAAGGACATGATGTCATGTGATTTAACCGAAGATATTGCACTGGACAAAATGGAATGGAAAAATAGGATTCATGTAGCCGACCCCAAATAATTGGGAAAAGGCTTTGTTAAGTTGAGTTGAGTTGAGTTATATGTGTTTGTAGGAAGCTATGCTGACCTTCTTTTCAACTTTTATTTATATGGTTTAATGTCTAGGGCCATGTGTTTGTGTCTTTGTCAGTATGTATTAATAAAAAAAATTAGAACTTGACCTTACACCACCTGTGTGGATTTTAAAAGTTGATAACACAATAATTACGCTAGTATTAAACTAATTGTAATGTAATAACTAACCGTAATTCTTCATCTATTCTCTTGGTTTTTGATGGATATGTTCTTCCAAACTAACTGTAATGTAATGAGTAACTGTAATTCAGTCTCAGTTATCAGATTGTTATAAAAGAAGTGCAACTTATATAGGTAATGTGATTGGTTTCAATGTGATTTGGTATGCTTATTACATTATAATTTAAAACATTTTACCAATACTGGTAACATTATGATTTGGTTGTAATTCAGTCTTAGTTATCTATCGAATTATTTTTTTTGTTAGTTCTATGGTGGCATAATTCTCCTGGAGAGTTGAAATTGCTTTGTTGATAACTATAGTAGTTTTGGATATTAACATTGTGAGTTTTAATAATTGGGGTTGACCCCCCAATATCGCTGATTTGCATCCATATTTACTCTTTGGCATTGAGATTTTTCAACATGGCCAAGAATTTTTCATCTCAAAGAGGTCCCCAAAATCGACGAACAAATGCAAAAGATAATCATTTAGTGTATTCTTTGCAAGAGTAAAGCGTGACCGGTTATAAAGTAGGCACAAGCTTTAAAATGGGATATCTTTGAAAATTAGAACTTAAGATGTTGGCTAAGTTTGCTAATTGTGATAAGAAAGAGAAACCACACATCCTCAACCGAGTCAACTACTTGAAAAAAAGCCACGGAACTCAATGAAATGGTAGCGGGCAATGGAAGTTTATTCACATGGGATGATGTTGAGCTAAATTTTGTGTGCGGTAAGAAAGTGTATGAAGGTTGGTTAAATGTAATGTGGTGTTTTTAGTTGTATTTTGTATAATGATAATATAATTTAACACAAAAATATTATTTGGGTTATATAAAGAGGAGATATTTTTCTAAATGGAACTGTGTTTTTTTAATCGAAAGAGTCTTTTTTTTAAAGTGGGACTGCACATTTTTTAAATTGGGAACTGTTTAGTGCATTAGTTGACATTTTGCAAGGTGATAGAGAAACGAAAAATTATGCAATATTTGCAGCAGATGTTGAGTAACACGTTGATAAGGAGGAGGCTGTGGCCTAGGTGGAGGGTGTCATTGTTGACGATGACACAGAGATAGAGACTACAGAGTTATCCTCGGCTATGAGTAGTATTGGCAGTGGTTTTCGGGAGAAACAAAAACATAAAAGGCATTATGGGAGAGCTTCGTCCAATTATAGTGCAAGTACTGGTCTTTTATCTGAAAATCTATCCAAGCTTTGTCAGGCAACAATCCCTTACTAATTTACCCTAACCAAAGTTCTTTCCAAGGAGGCCGATGACATGGACAAGATTGGACAAAAGGTTTTAAATATTGAAGGCTTGACTCAGATTGAGAGATTGGTGGTGGAGGACATCATTGTGGCTAATTCACATCAATTGTATCATGTTTATTAATGTACCTGATGAGGAGAAGGCAAATTTCTTAGTCGCGATATGTCATTTTGTGAGGTGATTCATAGGTCCTTGGTGGGAGTGAAAATGGGTAGTGGATATGTTTCATATGTTTGACAACCGTATCTTGAACATTTTTTTAGTTTGTTTAGGTTTACAAGACAAACAAATACATGGGGAAACTTTGTTAAGTGTCAGTTTACTTATTTTTGTTATATTTGGACAATTTTATGTGTGATTAATGACTAGTTAAATGTGTTCGGTGTGATTTTATTATGTTACAAATTTAAAGAAATGAAATGTATAAACATGATAAATGTGTAAAAGTGTGTTGGGGGATGGTATATGTCAAATTTGAGGAATGGGGATATCAATTATTTTTTTATGGCCATGACACTTGTATGATGAATAACAAATAGTTAAATATCACGATTTTTATGTATATTTGAAGTATGGGGTTAGTATGGTCATTTCTTTTTCACCATACTACTCTTGATTATTCAAACAACAAATGGATAGAAAGTTAAAATTTTCGCCTAGTGAAAATGGTCCATCCAAACGGAGATGGTGAAAACAAAATCACCACGCTAACCATTCACCTTTAATTTTTAATGCAAACCAAGTGACCCCTAGTTCAAATTGAGCCAAATCCTTACTTAATTGGCAAAATCATCTTTTTTGGTTCGGTAGGGGGGATCCACATGCATTGGTGAGGATCATCCTCACCATCTTTCTAAATCCTCTTTTCCATTCTCCTCATCACTCTCATATATTCCCACAATTACCTCTTTTCCTCATCATTATGTACTAATTTACCAATTTTGGCTCTAGATAGCAAGCACACCCCACCTCCAAAAGGATCCTGCTTTTTTCACCACAAAACCTCCCGAAAAAGTTATTTGTAGGTGTACGTATTGTAATCTCAGGTCATGACTTAGGTTATAGTCGAGCTGATATATATTGATGACACATGGTGTAAGGAGGTGGAACCAGACGAAATTTTAATTTTTAATTGTATTTTTATTTTATTTTTAACCCCCAAATTTTGATGCATAATTTGACTTAACCTCTCACTTTCATAATCCCTTGAGTTTGCCCCCAACATAGGGGGTTAAGTCAAATTTTACATTATAAAAAAGGGCAAAGTCAAATAAATTCTTAGACATAACCCCCTATTTTTATTCATTATTTTGAGATAACACCCTTGTATAGGGGATATATCAAAGAGATTAGAAAATTGGGGTTAAGTCAAATACCACATTAAAAAGTGGGGGTTATGTTAAAGTATCCCTTATTTATTTTTATTATTACAATAAATAAATATTCATCGGAATATTCTAAGCTAGGTTATTTTTATCCCTTTAGTCTTTTAGGGTCTTTCCAAGTATAGCTAAGGTTATTTTGGTCTTTTTTTATTTTGTTCTTTTTAGTCTTTTAGCTTTGCAGTGTTAGCTTGTTTAGTAAGCTTACCTCACCCTTTAAATAATACCTTTGGCCCTCATTTGTAATTACAACTTGTCTTTTAGAAATAAATAATTGAAGTGATAATTCATCTACATTTCATTGTTGTTGTTGTTGTTGTGGTGGTGGTGTAGTGTAATTAATACTCTTTCGCTCTTCCACTACACATCAAATTGGCATCAGAGCGATGTTCACTCTTGGTGTGTCTTGTTAATTGGCGTACGAAGCCCGGTATGAGTTATGACTTCGACTTGAAACAATCGTTCGTCCAAGAGGGTGTCTTGACTGATTAATGTTCCTATGGAAGCCGAGTTTATGATTGAACCCCCCAAAATCGATCAAATATTCGAAGAAGAATTACTAAGACAAATGGACCTCAACCCAAGGGAAAGGTGGAGCCGCCATGAGCATAACCAAAAGGTTTACTATGATAGTCCTTCGGTAGTTAGCTGGTACCTACCACCTTCCAGACATGAAACTACCTCCATAAACTCGATATTTTGGCTCGCAAAACTAAAATTTAAATCCACCCACTCAAAACACACCAATAAGAAAAAAATAATCTCTATCCAACCATCCCAGAGCTGTCCAGATGCCCCCTGACCAAGCCTCCACCCTTCGAAGATTCACTGGTCATTCCTGTATCCCCCAACCCCGACCAGTTCAATTTTTGGCCAAAGCAGATGATGATACGAGAAATCGTCCACAAGTCGTTCTCGTACCAATAAATCAAGTGTATAGTGCATAATAAGCAAATGAGCAAGTAAAGAGAGATAAAAGACAAAATATAGAGTGGTTCGGCTATAAAAGAGCCTACGTCCACTTTGGTGCCCAGGGGCGGATGGGGCTTTAGCCTAACCGGGGCCACCGCCCGGGTTGAGATATCAAAAAAATAAAAAATAAAAAAAAAAATAAGAAAAGGGTTTTTAGGTAAAAACACTCTATTTTTTTTAACCTATACCTGCTGCTTGCTTGGCTTCCAACGAAAGAGCTCTAAACTCATTTCTGCTTTGCCTATATGCCGCCCAAGCCATCCCACCAAAAAACCTATTTCTCATCTTCTTCTCCTCCCTCCCATACCCGTAACCCATTGCCGCCCGCCGCCGCCCCAAGCTCCGTCCACCCCAACTTGGTCAGACTCACGCCTCTGCTCAGCAGCCGCCTCACCATTGAGGCCCTCACGCCCCCTGCCCTGCTGTCAACACCACTAAGGTAAAAATTTCTTATATGAATGTTTTTTTTGTATATGGTTTTGTGAGAGAGGATTAAAATGAGATGATTAGTATGGTTTTTGTGGTTTTTGTGATTTTTGTGATTTATAAATTATGTAATGTATGTTTTTTGTATATATATTATTAGAAATGTAATGTGTTTTTTTTAATATGTGATTTTTGTGTATACACAAAATGTGTATATAGAATAGAAATAATTTGTAAGAAATTTGTGGTTTTTTTATACATGGCTTTGATATCTAAGAAATTTGTATAGAAATTTCTGTATATAAAAATTTGTATATATAAAAATTTGTGTATATAGAAATATGTAGTCTAAAATATCTGTTTTTTTAAATAGGAAGTCATGGAGAAATTTTTTAAACGGCAAAGAGCGGACATCCCACAAACAGTATCCGAAGCAGAGGTTCAATAATCTCCCAATGCGGAGTCCGATAATCTTATCCATCAAGAAGTTCAATCCCAACACTCACAACACTTACCTAATATTGGGGTGAATTTGGATGAACTACCATCGGATCCCGGTTTGAGGAAACCTATTTCGGAATATGGTGATTCTAAACAAATGGAGTTAGTTCGTCGAGCATATCTTACTAGGGGCCCTTGTCAACCAAAAAATCACAATTTTCCATGGATACAATTTGGAACAGGCAAACGTAGATTTATTCCGTCATGGTTTGAGGAGTTTGGGAGATGGTTAGAGTATAGTGTGGTGAAGGAGGCTGCGTTTTGTTTATTTTGCTATTTGTTCCGACTAAATACACGGGGGCAAGGGGGGTGGTGTATTTGTTATTGGAAGCTTTTCAAATTGGAAAAAGAAACAAGTGTTTAAAGATCATGTTGGCCCCCATTCAAGTATTCATAACAAATGCATGAATGCTTGTGATGACTTGATGAAACAAGATCAACACATCGAAGTGTCTTTGTCTAACCATTCTGATAAGACAAGAGTTGATTATCGTATTCGTCTGACTGCATCCTTGAATTTCCTCAAGTACTTACTACGCCAAGGTCTAGCGATGCGAGGGCATGATGAATCTGTGGGGTCATCTAACCGGGGTAATTTTTTTCAACTTTTACAGTTCCTTGCCGAGCAAAATGAAGCTATAAACAAAGTTGTCTTGAAAAATGCCCCCGAAAATCACCAAATGATAGCTCCATCAATTCAGAAAGAGCTCATTAATGCCGCCGCCTCTTTGACCACTAAAGTCATAATTCAAAAAATTGGGGATGAGGTATTCTCCATACTAGTTGACGAGTCCCGTGACATCTCCGTGAAGGAGCAAATGGCAGTGACTTTACGTTATGTGAACAAAAAAGGCTATGTGGTTGAACATTTTCTTGGCATTGTACATGTTCTTGACACTACATCTTTAACACTTAAGGCAAGCCTTGAGTCACTTCTCCTGAAACATGGGTTGAGTATGTCAAGTATTCGTGGGTAAGGTTATGATGGGGCGAGCAACATGAAAGGGGAGTTCAATGTGCTGAAGAGTTTGATTCTAAGGGAAAACAACTCAGCTTACTATGTTCATTGTTTTGCTCATCAACTACAGTTGGCATTGGTAGCGGTTGCAAATAATCATAACGCAATTGGCTCTTTCTTTCTCAAAGTTTCAATTTTGTCGAATGTTGTTGGAGTATCTTGCAAGCGTAGAGATATATTTTGAATAAAACAGTATGATGATATACTTGAAGGAATATACACCGGTGATCGGGAGACGGGTCGTGGTTTAAACCGAGAAGAAGCATTCACACGAGCAGGGGACACACGGTGGGGTTCACATTACGGTACACTTTTGAGTTTAGATCATTTGTTCTCTGCTGTGATTGGTGTACTTGAGGTGGTTCAAGTTGATGGTGATGTAGGTACTCAGAGAATAAAAGCATATGATCTGATTAGCTATTTGCAGTGCTTTGATTTTGTGTTCAAATTGCAGTTAATGAAAGCAATTTTGGGGATTACCAATGACTTGTCACAATCACTACAACGGAGGGATCAAGATATTGTGAATGCAATGGATCTTGTTAAAATAGCTAAGACGCGTTTACAAAAAATGAGGGAGCATGGATGGGATAAATTGTTGAAAGTAGTCTCTTTATTTTGTACTACACACGACATTGTAATCATAAATATGGAAGATTGTTTTGTGGCCAATGGAAGATCACGTCGAAACGTCGAAGAGAGGACAAATCTTCATCACTATCGGGTTGAATTGTTCTATTCGGTGATAGATATGCAACTACAGGAGTTGAACCATCGGTTTAATGAGGTGAATACAGAGTTACTTTTATGTATGGCATGTCTTGATCCAAGTATAAACTTATCCAAATTCGATGTGGAAAGATTAGTTCGATTTGCGGAGTTTTATCCGAATGATTTTGATCCGATTGAACTCACAGTCATTGGGGAACAACTTGAAAATTATATATATAGTGTGTGTGATAAGGAAGAATTCAAAGACTTGAAAGGGATTGGTGCTCTTGCTCAAAAGATGGTTGAAACTCAGAGGGATCGGTTATTTCCATTAGTGTACTTGCTTATAAAACTTGCCTTGACATTGCCGGTTGCAACTGCAAGTGTGGAAAGAGCATTCTTCGCAATGAAAATCGTGAAGAGTACATTACGTAACCGAATGGGAGATGATTTTACAAATGATTGCTTGGTGACGTACATTGAACAGGATATCTTCAAAAATGTTGATACGGAAGATATCATTCAATATTTTCAAAATATGAAGCCACGTAGGGGAATATTGTAAACAATCTCTTTGTATTTGCAAAAACTGGTTATGTATGGATGGATTGATATGAAATTTTGGCATATTCGGTATTTATGTTTTATCGATTGTTGATTTTTATGAGTTGATTAATTATTAGTGCCGTTAATTTTTTTTGAATCAATTTAGCCCTGGTTGGAATAAAATCCTGGATCCGCCACTATTGGTGCCTCCCTATCATTATATTCATATTGTTGTTGTACAAGTTTACAATGCTACAATGGGCGTACAAGATAGATGAGAGAGAAGAATACATGACTGTATTGGTTCTGGGAGTGTCTGAGATATGACTACGATGTAGGTGAGTAGGCCCCAAGCTGAATGTTGAGGTTGTGTAGAGAGAATTTGGCAAAGCTTCGCCAGGTATTGCAGAATCTGACCTCCTATCTCGAGGTGTGGACCTTTATTTATGGTAGGTATGTGAGCTGTGTCACGTGCCGTGAGCACGTGACATATATGAAGTTTGAAGCAGCTGTGAATGAGGGGGATGCGGCCTGTAAGGTGGGCATATTGAGTACCGCATCCTGTATAGTATAAGGCTGCATCCAGCATAGCAGAAGGCTGCATCCTGTATGAGGCTGGAGTCGTGGGTGCCACACCCTATGTAATATAAGGCTGCGGCATATATGAATGACCAAAACTGTGGGTGCCTCACCCTGTGTAAACTCGGGCGGCACCTTGTACTGAGTAGGGTCGCAGCCTATAAGCTTCTATGCATGCCTGAGTAACATCTGTGGCAGGGTGATATATTTGTACAATCAATAAGCCCCCAAGTTGTAGTGCCAAGAGATTGCGATTGGGGCTGTGGCTGAGTAATCAAGTCTTCTGCAAGCGACGTGATATTTCCAGGTTGACGCTTCATCTTCCCGCGCCCTCTTATATAAATTATACCGGCTGTGGACTTCATTACGTTTCCCAAATCTTTGAGAGCATATCGATAGCCAAACTCTGTTCGTTCGTCCTCTTCCTTTTTCTGCGACCTTCGAAAGCTGTGTGTGGTAGTTCTGAGGTGTTTTGGTGTGGTTTGAGACTGAGCACCGTTGGTTTATTAATTTCCAAGTAATTTTTTCAATTACCAACCTCTTTAATAGCTTTTTCAGTTCACAATTCACCAATTCATCAACTAAATTTCTGCATTTCTGAATTTTCATCTTTATGAATCTCCCGATCTTGAATTATATCTCAAAACTTACTTGAATGTGTTTTTATTGAATTGCAATCGTGTTTGCTACTTGATTATACTTGTTTTTGCCAATTTCCTAACTGATTGAACCCATATAGTTGTTTAGAATTGAACTAGGTAACCGATCTTGAATCAATCTTCAATGTTGACCTAATAATTGAATTTTATTGATTTAGGTTAAAATTTAGGGTTTTTGAGCTCCCATTATGTTCTTGACGTTCCTGAGAGGCACTCTTCATATTCTAGGGTTTTTGATCTTTGAATTTACCCAAACAACCTGTTTTGAGTGAGTGGCTACGGTGTGGCCAAATCCCTCTAGTAAATTAAGGATGCTCTGAGTGAATATAACCTTTAAATAGTTTAGAAAACATCTGCAGCATGTAGTTAATAAGGGTCGTTGCGTATCAAATAAAGGCTGCGGCTTGTAGCAACTCTTCAGATTAGAGTCCACGACATTTTTGTCCATAGTTTAGTGACTACGACTTGTAAGAAAACAACACCTTCCCCCAAAATAATATGTCGCGATGACAGTTAACTTCTAGGGTTTTTAGAACCCAACACTTGTACTTAGCCAATATTGCTTGCATTTTTATTTAGCTCATTCTCTCCTGCCACGGCCTCCGAGAGGTCTTAATACCATAATGGCAGTGGCACCTAACAACAGACTCTCTGCTTTTCAAGTACTGCTACAGCCATATGAATTTTGACCTAGATGAATTTTTGAGAGGCTTTTGGCAAAAACATTTCGGAGCCTCTCCTCCCGAACTTCCTTCAGTGCCTCTTTTAAAGTCAGTAGGGTCTTGCCAACTGAAGGATTGCCCCAACTGTGTGGTACTATCTTTAGGTTCAGATTCTGCAGCTATGGAGGAAGAGGCCAATTCTAATAATCAACCAATGGACGTAGATAATAATGTCGCGACAGGGGGTGCATCTAATGCAAGGGACGAACCTAACGGCACATCTGGGAGGGCTAGGAGACCTTTTACTGCACTTAGCATCCGCAGCACTATGACCCAAGAATGGGTTGATCAGGTAGATGAGGCCTTTGAATTTCCAGAGAGCTTGATGTGCTTAGCACCTGCCATGGAGCATAGGCCATGCACGACACTTGCTAACGATGGGGCCTTCTTTCCCCTACACACTTTCATTTATGGGCTGCGGTTGTCAGTACCTATTCCCATTAGAAGAATTTTCCAAACAATGAGGTTGGCCCCAACCCAATTAGATCCCAATGGCAGGAGGGCTATCAATAAAAGTGGGTTTTGTATCATTTCACTTTAACGTCTCTGTGCGCTTTGAGTAGTGAGTTTAATGACCCCAGCACTTCACTAACTTCTTTGTCGATAAGTTTCTTCTACTCTGAGAATTAATGTTCATTCGTTAGATATTGTTACCTTATTTCTTGATTATCTATACGTAGCTGATAACTGGGTCTGAGCTATTTCAGTGATCTGTGATTATAATGAGTCGTGATGTTTTTTTCTTTTTAAGATTGAACTTTATATTTTCAGAGATCATGTCATGAATGTCGTTTATTTGGCTGTTAAAAATTAGGTGTTGTTAGGTTCAACTAGCAATCAAGAACGCTACATATTATATCATTCTGGGACCTGGGTAGTTCATTGCATTTATTTGATGGTTGAAAATAAATAGATGGAACAACATTGATAAATGTTTTAATGGCGCTTATTGGTCTGAAATTAACCAGCACAGGGTTCGAAAATCTTTCAATGCATTTTTATTTTTTATGTTTTATTTTAGACCAGGAACTCTACCCAACTCACTGCTAATTACTCCCTTCTGGTTCAAGGCACATACTTTGTAGGCAAATTAAATTCTTTGTTACATTTATTTTTTTGGCCTTTCCTTTGTTTTTTATTGTGTTATGTTTATTACATTGTAGCTTCCAGTTCTTTTCAGCACTGACAAAAGAGAGAAAAGTGCAAAATAGGATAATGTATATTAGATCTCTTTGCAATAAACTCAATCTTACATATCATTTATGCCTCAATCTAATATAAACTCAATGTTTTTATTAGGTTTGTTTACATTGGATTGTTTTTATCAAGTTACAGATGTTCAGATCTGATTAGTGATTGTTTAAATGGTTCAATTGGTAAAATGATTGTTAATCTTCATTGTTGTACATTTCTAGGTAGTATTTGATTAGTATTTAAATAGTGCTGATTACTGATTGTTAAAGATTACTAATTGTTTAGAAAAATGATTAGTATTTGATTGTTTAAATAGTATTTGTTCAGATATGATTACAAATTGTTTATGTTTAAGATTGTCTATTTTTTTTCGAGATTCAACAGATGATTTAATAAAAGGTATTAAATTTATACTTAATTATAATTTTTAATTGAGATGTACATTTTGAGTTGCACTTGCCTTTAATCATTTCTAATTGAGATGTAATTTAAAAGTAATTTTTACCTCGGTGCTTAAAGAGGGAAAAAAAATCAAAACGGGTTCCCCGTGGGGAACTCGATACCCATTTTAAACGGGGACGGGGTTCCCCGAACCTTTATAACGGGGAATGGGGTGGGTACAGGGAATTGTTTTTCTAACGGGGATGGGGACGGGGAGTTAAAACCCGACCCCGAACCGACCCGTTACCATCCCTATTGGACTTCCTCCATCGAAACATTTGGTAGAAGTCCCCTAAAACCTCATCCTTCAGGGTTATCAACCCCCATTATAAATGATCACCTCATAAAACCACGTCTGTAAAAGATAGGAGTCACTAAAAAATGGAACGAAAGTAGAATGGAAGGAAATGCATGAGAAGGAAAATAAATTCAAAATTACCACCAAAAGATTAGTGGCCCTCTTAAAAGTTTGTTGGTAGCACTGGCTGAAAGCATTCAAATAAGAATAAAGGGATGCTAAGGTCTGACTCCCCCAATCGTATAACTGGATGTAAAAATATATCCTTAGATACGACAACAACGAAAGATGGATGTTGTCACCGCTCGTCGCCACCAAAAATCCACCCAAAAGAAGAAAAATAAACAGATGGTCCATCTGTATCACCCGCTGCCCGTTGGTCACGTCTACCCTCTTTTTTAGGATTGTCTCCTTCAAAGAAAAAATCCAAATCGAATCCTCAGATACGATCCTACCCACATCCTGCAATGCCGCCTACATCGACTTCAGTGTCACCCTCAGGGTGAGGTCCACCACTATCTGAAATCCCTTACAATCAACCTCTGTAAGCTACTATATATCTATGAGAGTGACCGTCATCTCCCCGAATCCAAGATGAAAAGTGTGGATAGTGTCCCACCACCTCTCCCCCAAAGCACACAAAATCGCAGTAGAACGCGGTGTCTCATATAAAGCCTATGGCAAATGGCCAAAATCGGCTTAGAAAACCATCCAGCACACCACAACAAGGATCTTATCCCAAACCTCCTTCAGCCGTGTAATCCTTCGAGATCGAATGCCCTAAGGATCAATGTCAATCTATAAAAGAAGAAGAAGAAAAACCCTTCATTAGCATAAATAAGAAAGTGAAAAATAAAATGGAATTCCAAAGATCATTGTACTCACGTAACCACTAGGGTTCCTTAACCTAAATGAACGGTGGTATTCCGACTCGCATAGTAGGATATGCTCATCAAATACAGGCTCAAAAAATCAATGGCATTTTCATCCCCCAAAGAAAGGGGCACTCTAGACTGCCACTCCGGTCCAACCTAGTAATCAACGACCAGCCACTCAGTGTTGTATCCCTTATTTGAAGAACCATTTATTTGAAGTCTTAAAGCAAAAAGGACTTAGGAATGGTTTTTAGAGAGAGAAGGCAGAATATTCACACACTTGAAGGTGTGAAAATTGGGATGGATTGACCCCTTTTATAAAAGGCTAAGGGTCCTATCGATCGAAAAGCCCTTGACCATACCGATCGACAACTTCCTTTTACTCTTCCCAAGGAAGCTCAGGAGTCCATGCCCTTACCGATTGGCACCCTCCCAAGACTTCCTATCAATACCCTATTCCAAATTTCGTACAAAATATGCCAGAAACTTCCATAAATTCCAGAAATTGCCCAAAAAATTCTTGAAAAATATGGAACCTCATTTTCCTCAAAAAAATCATTTTTTAAAAGCACTATCCCCATCAGGATTAATATTACACACACATCCTCAAAATATTCCATAGGAAAAATTAATTGTGTTCCCGCATCCAAGTCTACTACCATTCCCAGCCAGAATCCCAAAACTAGAGCATCCCCAAGTGGAGTCTCAAAACAACACAATCCCTAGAAAAACCACAAGTGAATTTGCACCCCCAAGGTAATTTAAAAATTCCGCAGGAGAGCTATTACCCACATTACAACTTAAGGTCCTCAGAATTAACCTTGTCCCTCAAAATCGATCGTCACAACTTAAAGTCCTCAGAATTAACCTCAACCCTCAGAATTAGTCTCCAGCTTAAGGTACACATAATTGACCTCGACCATTAGAATCAGTCGCCACATCTTAAGATCCCGCAGAATTGATCTTGACCCTCAGAATTAGTCTTTCCGACTTAAGGTCCTCGTAATTGACCCCGACCCTCAGAATTGGTCCTCAGAATTGACCTCGACCCTCAGAATCGATCGTCATAACTTGAGGTCCTCAAAATTGACCTCAACCCTCAGAATCAGTCATCATAACTTAAGGTCCACATAATTGATCTTGACTCTCAGAATTGGTCGCCACAGCTTAACGTCCTCAAAAGTGACCATGAGCCTCAAAATTGGTCGTCCTAACTTAAGGTCCTCAGAATTGACCTCGATCCTTGGGATCGATCGTCATAACTTAAGGTCCTCAAAATTGAACTCGACCCTAAAAATTGGAAGGTCCTTAGAACTGACCTTGACCCTCAAAATTTGTCATCACAACTCAAGGTCCTCAGAATTGACCTCGACCCTCAGAATCGATCGCAACAACTTTAGGTTCTCAGAATTGACCTCGACCCTCAAAATTGGTCACCATAACTTTAGGTCCTCTGAAGTGACTCTGCCTTTAGAATTGGTTACTGAAACTCATGATCCCCAGTATCAGGCCTAGACCCACTGAATTGGTTATCCCCAGCACAACTTAAGAGTTAACCTCAACCGCTGAATCAGTTACCCCTTTAGGTCCTCAGAATCAACCTCGACCCACTAAATTGGTTGCCCTAGACCTTTAGATTCAATCTTAAGACATCTTTAACTCGTTGAATTGCTCATCCTCATATCTTAGGGCCTTATAACTAACCTCGACCTGCTAAATCAATAGTCCTTGTCTCCTTAGGTCCTCAAAACTGACCTCGACCCACCGAATGGGTCAACCTCATCCTCTAGGTCCTAAAAATTGACCTAAAATCCTCTCTCCTAACATCGATGTATCATTCGATGATCTTCACTTATTCCAAGATCTCCCATCTAGGGGCTCTTTGTAGACATCCCATCCTTGGACCCCCTAAGAATACCTTTGGGTCACTAACACTCACTCATTCACTACAAACCCTAGGTCATACCCCGAGTACCGATCTAGAGGCCGCCAGGCGCTCTCGGGGCCCATTTGACACTGGTAAAATTCCTCCCCTGAGTGGAATATCAATGGTTCTTCAAAGGTCTCTGAGTCCCCTTTCCAATGGTCCTCCCGATGAACAAATTGTCCTTATGGTTCAGACGACCGATCCGTTTTACTATCGAAAATTGACCTAGAGGCCACCGAGTGCCCTCAGGCACCATTTGAATCTAGTAAACTTCCCCATCTAAGAAGAAGCTCAATGAATCATTGAAAGGCTCTGAATCTCCTTTCCAGCTGTCTACCCCGTGAGTGAAGTGGCCTTAAAGTTTAGACGAACGGTCCGTTTTACCCTAATAATTAATCTAGAAGCCACCGGGTGCTCTCTGTCCTCGTTTGACCCTAGTAAACTATTTAGATCAAATGAATATGAATGAATGTTTTAATGTCTTTGAATACCCTTTCCAATACCCACCCCGTGTGTGAATCAGCCTTACGGTACGAACGAATGACCCATTTTACTTCGAAGGTTCACCAGATGTTTTCGCGACCCTATTTGACCTAGGTCAACTCTCTGAACCAAATTAAGCTAAATGAAATCTCAAAGGTCTCTAAATACCCTTTCCAACGGTCTGTCCCGTGTACAAATTGGCCTTATAGTTCAGACGAACGATCCATTTTCCTCTAGAAATTTCCTATCTAGTGACAAATGGTGGCTTTTGGGCACTGCTTGAATTTGTTCAACTCCCAAACCTGAGAGTGGCTTAACGGATTCTCAAAGGGCTTTAAATTACCTTTCCAACGATCCATCTCGTGCGTGATTCTGACTTACAGTTCGTGTTTAATCGCCATTTTCAAAAAACCTACCTGAGACTGTTGAATAGCACCACCAGGACCCTGCCTATCGGCAGCGTGTCTTGGGTTCTATGCCGATAGGCAGGTCAAGGACCATGTCGATTGGAATCCCTCTTGGCCCTTTAAATAAAGGCTATGACCTCACTTTGAAAAGAACCCCTAAACATCCCTCTCAGCAATTCAGAGTAGATTCTCCCGAATTCAGAGTTGGTCCCCCTTAAAAGCCCATTTCTTACATTGCTTCCATACTTTTCATAGTCTTTTGAGTAAATTCTCACCCATCTCCTCATAATACGATCATCTCATCATGAGATCAGTGTATGTACAATCAAGATCAACTTAAAGTCTTCATAAGGAGGTCTAATTCTCCACCATTGGCTTTAAATTCTCTTATTTTTACATTAGTTACTTTATTTCCACTTTAGTACTTTACTTCATTACATCACATAAATTAACTTCAAATTTTTTTATTATTAGTATTTGCACATACTTTATTTTCATAATAAACACCAAAAATAAGAAAAAAGAGGGGTTACTTGTAAATTCCAAACGAGGATTTCTCATCACATTTTCTCACACCAAAACACCTTTTTGTACACACACACACACATATATATGCAAAGTCCTCGATTAGATTTATGGGTTAAACTCCACCTCGTATTTTTATCAAACTACGTGGAATTTGATGCCCCTAGGGCTACGTAGGCGTCTTGGGTAAATCCTTAGACTCGAGTCCTCCCATATACATTTGTTTCTTTGTTCTTATCATATATATTTTATATGCTTGCTTGCTTATGTCTTGTTCGATATACGTATTCCTTCTTCTATAACGACTTGTGAATCGGAAAACTCTCACATTATACTTTGAATCACTATTTTTGGAACACTCCTAAGGATGACCTCACTCCGCCTTTATCTATGATGCGAGTTGAGTGATTTCATCCTCCATTTATATTATGCACATAAGCACACATATCACAGAGTTTAACAAGAGAATATTAACACATTCCCATTAGAGATCGAAAGGGCAGGGTGGGTTATTAACACCTTCCCATTCCGTAACATAGTCCCAAGACCCTTGAACTACTTGGTTTCACAAGCATCGTTATCGTCCTTGATGTTGTTCTCTCGAGGCGGTAACATTTCTTTTGCCTATTTTGTGCAAAATAGGCTGGAGACTCTATCTCTACATATCACCCCACATCGACGACAATCGAGCACCCCAAGAAAGGACGTAATCCCGCCCACACGTCGAAAGAGGAAGGAAGGAGGGATCCACCTCTCCCCGACCCTTGGGATGGCCTCAGTGGTTAGAATCAATAAACAAAAAAATGATTTGAGGGAGCGGGCATCAGAAGCTTAGCGTGGGGAATCACATTATGTACTATAATAAACTTTGCAAATAAGACCTAATTATATCCGAGTAATTTTTGAGATAATTAAATTGGAGTAAAGTCATAATTATTTAATGTAATTAAATATGATTAAATAAAGAAAGGAAATAAATTACGAGATTGTAATTTAGGATTAAAAAGTATTTGTTTGGAAGATAATTTAATTATTTGTCTTGGGTCCTTAGTATAGTCCTTATGCCTAAGTAGTTGGGTCCAAACTCTTTGGAATCCTGATTTAGCCCATGCCCATAACTTATACTAATAATATTGGTGTAAGCTAGAGTTTTTATGCTGCATATTCATTATTAAGGGTTAGAGAGGGGAACAGGTAATATTATTCACGTTTTTGTGAGGAGGCCAAGGGATAGAGATCCATATGTCATTGAAAAGCAAGAGATTACATCTTAAAAGGTTCCTATACACCTACCTGTCACTGGGAGGATTATATACTAGAAGATCCAAGCATTTAGGTGGACACAAGGAAGATTTTGGAGTACCAAAAGAAGGAATCCCTTCATCACAAACAAATATGTTTCTGCATATCGAATCGCAATCAGATCTACAAAGGTATTTTATTCGTAACCCTTCGATTGTGTTTCAAACCTAGTTTTTATATCTTGTTCTTCCATTGCATAATCATTTGTAGATTCATGGGCTAATTTTTTTTTTATCTCGTGTATATTGATTTCCATCATGTATATCTTGTAATACCATTTTGAACCAAAGTTTTGTAAGTTAATATTATAATGATAATTCTATATTCCTCTTGCAATATTTTTTATTCATTATGCTAGCTTAAATTTAATTGCTAGGATTAGGAATGTTTGCTAGGCTTAGCTAGCGTTTAATGTTCAATTAAATTTTGTATTCCTGAAAATTATTTCAAACATTTAATTTTTTTTATTCACATAAAATATTATGAAAGTAATATTGTATCCTTCGAAACATAACTTTATTCATTACTTTGATTTTATGTATGTTTAATTTTAATGGGTTATGTCCGTTTAATTGTTTGATAGTCCATGCTTAGTTTACGTCTTAAAATGCTTAAAATTAATACTTTTTAAGGGAATACAGATTTTGGCTTTATGAATAAGATAAAAGTGAATTAAAAATTAAACTTTTTTAATTTATCTCTTGAAATTTATGCAGAGAGATCCAGTGAATTTTGAGTTATAAAAATCTTGAATCGAAATTTGTATTGACATTATAGATAATTAAAATTGATAAATGGTTCCAAAATCATATTTATTCTCCCTCATTATTGTTTACACAATTTTCTTCGATACTTGTGATAGTTTCTAGAATGGTTTCGTCTAGTTGTTATAACAAAAATAATCAAAATTGTCTAGTTGGAAAATCTACTTTATAAAATTGATCATTTTCTCATGGGATCGACCCGTACTTGCACATAATTCTATTAAGATCCCGTGAACTTATAGTATTAATTAAATTCACAACAAGTTTTCCAATTTAAATAAACCCTAACCTCATTTTCACATGTCCTCAATTTTAGTGCGATAATAACGTCGAATGTAGCATACCTTACATCACCCTTATCCACCATCAACCACCCTTCCACCAGCATCACCCATACACCAAAATTCGACAAATGAAACATCTGAAACATTATTGGAAGAATCCTCAAGGTCCAAAACCTCTTTGAATTTTCCAGTCTGTATAAATATCATCTTGCATGTTTTAGTGCTTCATTCTTATTACACTTGTTATATTATGTTATTGAATCCAAAAATACCTTAATTACACCTTTTTCTTATTATATATACTTTCAAATTTATTTTTGATAAACAAAAGAAATGAAAAAAATCTTTAAGCCATATTCACAATTTGGGTTGTTTTTATCATATTTTCTCCCATTTCCTCAGATTTCATTGTTTTTACTAAACAAAAGTATACACCCCAAATTCGGACTATGAATTATATCTATTCCCACCTACTATACGAACTACGTGAACTTTGATACGTTTTTGTCTACATAGGCATACTGAAATTACTTTTGGGATTCAAATTCGCTTTTATTCATTTGTTTTAGTTTAGTTCACAATTTTATCATTTTACTCATTTATTTAGTTCATTTTATTTACGTAGTTGGTTTTTCAACTTTCATTACTGTTTTAGTAATCCGATTCATGCGTACTCATGTTTCCATAGTTAAATTATGATTTTGGGCCATCGCTCACATTATTACATGTTTTATTCATTTTCACTAACTCTTTCTAGTTAGTATCATCATTATTTTACTTCTTAGTTGTCCCACTCTTGCTTACTCACTTTTCCGTAGTCAGGTCATGATTTTGGGGCATCGCTTATGTCTTCTTAGGAGAATACATAACCACCTTTTTCATGGTGAGGATATTTTTACTCTGCTCTTCACATACACAAACATGCACATCCATGCACACATTCACCTTTATTCCAACTTTGTCCACTTTACACACATGGAACGTTTGTTACACACACACACACACATTCATGTATTAAAGAGAAGGAAGCCATTTTTTTGAGCCCATAAGAGAACAAAAGACACGAGTGTGTGCTTAACATATTTTCACTCTGTAACATAGTCTCCGAGCTCATATCTCATTGGTTTCGCATGCAGTGTTTAGTTGACTCTTTTGAGCTTGCTCCTTCTTTTTACTATCTTTACTAAAATATTCCAGCGACTCTGATTTCTATACATTGAACCACCTCACATGCTGACGACATCCATTTATTTTTTGTATCTTGAAGGTTCTCACTCCCCTCTATTATCCTCGTAGTTCGTAGGCCACCCTTGATTATGTGTATCAACCCTCCAAATGGGCAATGAATCTCATAGGCATATGAGCGGGATTCAAGATACCTCGAGTACCACATGATGAGCTCCCCGTGGGTTTGTCGCTCCATGCGTGCTGCCGGGTTAGGATTGTCATAGTGGTAACTCCGTTGGGGAAATTATGAGGACTAGGCTCTATTTATATGGGTTTATATTTTTCCTTACTCCTCTCATTTTATCTATTGCAAATGTATATTTATCTTTTCACTTGTACATTTACTTCATTTCTTTTCTCTTTCCATTTATTGTACATACTTACAAGTTCCATATTCCATGCTCTTGTCATTCATTTTATATCACTCATATATATTCCTCTTCATATCATGTACATATTTACCTCTAGATTTGTCCCATACTGGGGAATCACTTAGTGATCGGTTGTTGGTCTTATGGGGAGCGGTTAACCTAAGAAATAGGATTCCACCTTCCATTTTCCAAGCAACCTCAACGCATATCGAATGGTTCGCCTGTATCGTACCTCTTGACCATACTCATGATGGGAGGTATATAGTAGGAACTCATTCATGTACGTCGATTATATTAAACTCTCTCTCACTCGTACCATCACCACAAGGTATATAATGAGGCAGTTCACGTACACTCGGTTATATCAAATGGATTTTCCACATGTACAAATGAATGATCGCCCCGATAGGCAAAAGGTATATCATATAAGTCATGCCAAAAGGGGGAACACATCTCACTCCCTCCCTTGAATAATCCTCATGTATATTCCTGCCCTATGCCACTCATATTAAGATCGCTAATTCCAATGGAAAAATCTACTAAAATTCTGGGTCGCCTCACCACCTGATTTTATGCTCTTTTAAACTTTTTTTTAAATAAAACCCTCTCTGTGAGTCTGGAAATAAGTTTAAAATTGTGTTTTACACCACATACCCTCTTTTCTCCCAAACTCGGGGCATGTACAAAATTTTAATTTCACCCTAGGCGAAACATAATACAAGTGACACCTAATAATAACAACTACATTAAGGAACTTTTTCCTTCTCTGCCCGTTTTCCCACATTTTAAAAACACCAAAAATATGATAAAAATAAAAGGAATTTTTTTTCACAATGTGAAAACAATCTATTTCTAAAATAAACCCCTTATTTCAATCTACTATTCAGCTACCTCAGAGTTCTACCTCAAGAAAATAATCTTTTCCTTTACCCTTTACCGAAGAAAAATAATTTTCATATTGCAACTGCCTCATGGAAAATCTGAATTAGAAGGTTAAACTTTATAAGAATTTGATAGCCAAGTTGGCTAAAAAACACTATAATTGATAGTCTACAATTAGATGTTACCAAACTATAGAGGATTAGGGCATGTGCCAGGGGCTGTTGAGCCGAAAAAGATCCCAAATCAGAATTTTACCTTACTTCCCATTTTGGGTCAAGGTGTGCTCGAACCAATGTAGGATCTGAAAGACTATAAGCCTACCTTAGGGAATCATTTTAAACCCATTGGATTTCCTTCATGTACTCCAACTGTTAATGGACCTCCATTTGATCATTTTTATATGACCATCCTTGAACAACTAAGGGTTTCTTGCATGTACATATCCCAATGGATCCTAAAGATGAAGAACTCAATCGAGTGAAGGAAGATCTCAAGATTTTCTCTCACAAATTCAATCAAATAATAATCTTTAAAAATGATGTAGAATACACTACATATATCCCTACTCCAAAAGTTATCTCCAAGAATAATTTAAGATGATAAACAATGAGATGTTTGGAGGAAGTAGACCTCTTAGTGTGCCATTGTCTAGTTTCCATATAACCGTAAGTTTTTTGAGGTGATACTGAGGATACCATGTCTCAGATGTTTTGAAACCTTTAAAGAAATGACTCTCTACTATTTCTTATCCTGATACGAGAGTCTTATTCGAAATTGTAAGGTGTTGGGGTTTTATTCTTAAAACCATGTATAATGTTTATTTTTAAGTAAAGGTGTGTCAGTATATTTTTAAATAAGAATCATGGTTGCGAGAATACCTTATATTTGATTTAAATATATTATATAAATTTTGATCAATAGAGCTCAGTAAGAATTACAATGAATCCACTTCGGGTTGATCACCGGAGATTGGAATTTCGATTCTAGCACTATTAAAATATTTGCAACCTAGGTAGGACTTTTCATCCTATCAAAATGGTTGTGATACACTCCTAGTAGTTTATCTCAAACTAAGGAAACTTTTTTGATGGTTCGATAACTTGTTCGATAGTTTGAGAGAGGATTGTGATTGGTAAATTCTAGGAATGTATTGAACGGGGCCACCAGTGAGATTTGAGTCTAAGGGTTGTCTTGATTAGACTCAGGAAATCTCATGCCATTTGCAAAGGGTGCATAAATTCTTAATCCCAAGAATTATAAGGATTGGAATGCTTACGCCTATGTCACTTTGATTGCTATAGGTGCGATCTGATTTTATATCAGGTAAAATGATCTCCACATATTGGGTGATAGTTGTGTGAGGAGGTTTGAGATCATAATTTGGAGGAATTTATGTCTAGGGGATACCTTGTATTGCGCTACCCCTTGATAGACTTATATGTTTAGTTTCCACCAAGTTAAACCCGACCGGTGGATTATTTTATAATCCTGGCGGAGTAGTAAATACGTTAAGTTTGAGAATCAAGGAATTGATTAGATGTTGGTTAGAATAAATTAAAATTAATTGAATTGACCAATAGGGTATCGTACACGTAAGGTGGGGAATCATATTATGTACCATAACTAACTTTACAAACAAAACCTCATTATATCCAAGGTATTTCTGAGATAATTAAATTGGAATGCAATCATAATTATTTAGTGAAGATTATTATGATTAAATAAAATAGGTAATAAATTACGGTAAATATAATTGGGATTCCGAGTATCTATTTGGAAGCTAATTAAATTATTTGTCTTGGGTCACTAGTGTAGTCTAAACACCCAAGTAGTTAGGCCCAGACTCTCAAGAAACCCAGTTTGGCCCAAATCCACCTTTTGGACTTGTATATAAAGGTGTGGGAAGGGATTTTAATGATAATGATCCATAATTAGGGTTTGATAGGGGTGAGATAAAATATTATTCACATTTCTGTAAAGAGACCTAAATAAAGACCACTATATCTCAATCAAAAGCAAGGGTAATCTCAAAAGGTGCCCACAATCGTACTTATCTTTGGGGAAAGTCATACACTAAAAAATCTGAGCTTCACAGAAGGTTAAACAAAATTTTGGAGATTCAAAAGAAGGCATCACTTTATCATCAACAAATTCCCCATCAAGTTGTAACCAGATCCGCAGAGGTATTGTGTTCTAAATCCTAGATTTAATCTCTAAACCTAGTTCTTGATTTATTTTTAATGCATGATTAATAAAAGATCTTTTGGGATTAAAATTTTTGACGTTTATAATGCCAATCCCAAGTTTTTTTCCCAAGTGATTGGTATCAGAGCCCTGATTGAGATCGATCGTGTATTGAAAAGGTCCATGGTGTCCACTAAGAAATTCTAGTTTTGGCATGTTGTATTATAATAAAATCTTGTTTATGGCATCATACTAACATTATTTTTTTGTTTTATAGATTCTCTGTTTATATTTATTTTGTTTGATTGGATCCTACTATGGTTTATCCGTGGTTATTTTTTACTCCTAGATTCGATATAGTTGTAATAATTAGTTTTTTTAATTATTTCATTATTGATTTATTGGGAGGCAATTATTGTAATACGCCGTATTTTTATGCTATATTAATTTGGGGATTTATTAAATTTAATGTGAATTAATTATTTAATATAAATTCGGAAATTAATTATGTTATATTTATTAACGTGATGAGAGTTAGTAATTATGGGAAATTTGCTGAATATTACTAATGAGCAAAGTAATATATAATATTGGTTACATTAAATGTCACGAGTGAATAAAATGACAATTTTGGAAATTTAAGTCGGGACGCGCCCGTGTCGCGTCGGGACTAAATATTTATGAATAAAAGTGAATATATTATAAGTTGCTCGTATGGTTGTTTTGAGTGGGACAAAGTGTCCGGAAGGGTCGAGATAGTCAGAAAAGTGTATCCTGGGGTTTAGTTTGGATCTCGGGGCATTTTTAGGCTTAATTAGTATCCCGGGAGGGCATTTTGGACATTTCGCATTTTTGGGTAATTAAAACCACGAAATTTCAAGGGGTATATTAGATGTCTAAGGTTTTCTTCTAAGATTAAAACAACCAAAGACAAGTGACGGCCATAGGAGAGGGAACGAGAGAGCTCTCAAAGCAATCCAAGGCCCAAAATCCATCCGTTTGCACCGCCACCACCACCAACGCGTAGATCGCGCGACGGGGAACGCAACCACACCAAATTCATCATCAAACCAGAATTCTAAAAATCCCAGGCTAGTTTTTATCTTGCTTATTTTCGTTAATGCATCACTCATGTTAGTCTAGGGATGATTAGGATGAGTTTATGGAAGAAAACCCAAATTTGAGATAGGAAATCGCATGTAGTAATGATTGGAATGTTATTATGGAAACCCCTTCACATGTAGAGGATTAAACCACGAAATTATGATGTTTTAGAAGAAGAAAATTATGGAAAAGATGGATTAGAACCATGTTAAAGAACTCTAGGGTTCTTGAGATCTTTATGAAGTTTTTGCCTATAAATCCATGATTAGTGAGGGAAATTTACATGCTTTACGTAGAAGATACATAAAATGAGATTATAATGTTAGTAGTATAAATTTCTGGGCGATTGGGAATGAAAAAATTGGATTTGGAGGAGGTTATGTGATAGAACCCGTAAGTGATTAACTACAGAATTCGCCATACCTGTTTGATCAATCGATTGAGCCAAGAGCTTCGATCGATCGAAGGTTCGATCGATCGAGCCCCAGACTTCGATCGATCGACCCCTTCTGGCAGACTCATACTTCCCCTTTTTTTAAATTAGTTGAATTCAATTTAATGAGAAATAATTCTTGGACACCCTTATTAAAATGTTTTGGGAGATAAAGAAGACCAGTAGGACATATGAATAATTTTGGGACCTTTAATGTAAGACGAGAGTTGTATTTTTAGGATACTTACATATAAGGGATGATGAAACTATGTATTAAAGGGAGAGATGCATAAGAAAGTTACGTTGGAACATAAATGAATATCTACTGAATTTTTCACTGGAGAGGATAGAGTCCATGAGTATTACGTAGTAAGTTGGAAAAATCCCTCGAATTTAAGGTTAGAGATGAACCGTTATACGTGATAACTAATAATGGGAAAATCAGGATAAATGTCGTGATTACGGGTTATGGGATGAACCTAAATTGATATGATAAAAGTAGTATATTTATATGACTGCGTGTATGCATATATTATATACATGTGAAAATCATGCCCGCGCTACTTGCTATTCCTGAGGTTACCGTGTTGGGACAGTCTTATCTCGATGGGACCTTTATGGGGGATATTGACTCGTACCTTAGAAGATAGATATCCTTGGTACAGGCTATCTGATCGATGGTCAGACGGTCCTAAGAGACGTGAGGGTATGTACTGACCTCTTAGAGACTTGGAATCTATGCTTCGCCTCAATATTGTTTGTGTATGTTTTAATACAGTTCTAGAGTGATTCTAAACTTATATTTCCCTTAGTACGAGTGATACGGGGATTGGATAGCAGAGTATGCCCGCACCATAATTTTTATGTGGGGTGCTATTAGAATATATATATTATACGAGCATTTAATATATATATGAAATTCTGAAATTTGGAACTGCCTACTGTGTTATGGTAAGTAGGACATGTATGATGACTCAAATTGGAAATACTTGTTTTGGAAAGTATAATATGACACCGGGAAACTTTATTAATAAATAAAGTTAAAATGAGAGCTTTGTTACTAAATGAAATTTTCCTTTTAAACAATTATATTGTTTAGTTTTAAATCTTACGAGTAACCTAAGATAAGTTAAACCATTGGGAAGTTTAGTGCGATATAAGATAAGATAATCCATTGGGAAGGTTAGTACGATAGGCATGCACATTAGAAGAGAGGTGAGAATTTCTCAAGAGAGTGCCGCACTAATATGTTGTTGCATTGGCCTGTAAACATTTTAAATACTTGCTAAATGAATTTTAAATCACTTACACTATCGGGCTCTGACCCGTTTCTATTTCTCTTTCTCTCTTGTATATATATGTATATATTACAGGTGCCCAGCCACAGGGGCGTCTTTCATAGGATCCTTTGGAAGGAACGTGCTGCAGCTTAGGTGGGAGTTGCAGGCCTCTTGCTTAGACGACTTCATTTATTTGATTCCACTCCTAGCATATTCATTTAGTTGGGCATGTGTCGCCCGTTTCCATCATTCAGTTGTTTTGTTGGACACTGTGATTCAGTTATTTCTAGTATTGTCACTTTGGGATTTATTACTGTCTGGATATTTTACTTTAAGTTCTTAATGTTGGGATTTAGTTGTTGAATGTTTAAATTATTTGGATTATTTGTTCCAGGATTATTGTGGTGTGATTATTTAATATTGAATTGTTGTAAATAATTATTTTTTAAAAATAATAAAATTTGGGAAGTAATGTTTAATATTGGTTTTGACACTTAGCTTAATTAATTAGGGTGTTTAAATTGGAAAAGTATTTTTTTACGACAGTGATGCTAAGAATGAACCAACTGTTCACCTTGATTTTAATTTAATAAAGGAGTGATCGCCCGGTATTTAATTAGGCGGGGTGTCACAGATGGTATCAGAGCATCAGGTTCTAGTGTCATTAGGATCTGTACGGCTTATTTCGATCTCAGCTTAACATTTTTGCTATAGAGCCCTATTTTAGGATTGTTGTATTCCTGTTTTTACGTTTACGTCTTCAGCTATTTGAGATTTGATAATAACTGTAGACTAATGAATTTCTTCACATTTCAGATGCCTCCGAGATGTGCACCAAAGGATAGGCGTGCCCAATCCGAGCAGCCAGCAGCTCCGGCACAGGGTACTATGAATGCTAATGAGGTAGCCGCTATTGTTGCTTAGGTGGTGAATGCCGCGCTAGCGGTGGTTCCGCAGGCTCCACCCCAGATTCAGGCAGTGGCGCCAGTACCTGCACAACTTCCATCTGCATGGGAGCGGGTTAGGGATGCCTTTCAGAAGGCGCATCCCCCTGAGTTCTCTGGTAGTTCAGATATCATCATCGTCAGCCAATGGAAGAAAGATATCCAGCGACATCTTCGTATGTGTGAGTGCACAGACATGTAGAAATAGTTGTTGGCTTCCTTTAAGCTGGTGGGGGCTGCTTTGCAGTGGTGGGAGTCCACCACCGCCTTGGAGGAGAGGGACACGATCCCAATTCAGTCATTTTGGGAGCGGTTTGACCACAAGTACTTTCCACACGCCGTGCAGACTGAGATGAGGCGGAAACTACTGAACTTGAAACAGGAGAATTCTACCGTTGCCGAGTATGAGGAGGAGTTCACGAGACTTATCACTATAGTTACAGATGAGGCACCCACCGAGGGCAAGAAGATAATGCTGTTTGTGGACGGGTTAACTTGGAGGATCCGTCAGCACCTTATAGGGAATCTATCTCTGAGTACTTTCTCTGATGTACTCAATGATGCTTTACTACATTGCCAGGATCACCGCTTCCATCTGCAGGGAAGCAAGAGAGCAGGAGAGTCCGGCCAGCAGGGCAGGACCGGGGGTAGTGGTTCTAGTGGAGCACCGACATCTCAATGATAGACTCGTCAGCACGAGCAGAGTTCCCATCAGGGGGACCCTGCTAAGCGATTTTGTTCAGGTGATTCCATACAGGGATTAGGGGGTTATAGGCAGGGCCAGGCTCATCAGCAGGGCCAGCAAGGCCAACACCGACAGCAGCAGGGCCAACAGGGCCAGTGACGGGGTGGTAACGACCAGCAGGGCCGTGGTCAGCAGGGTCAGAGGGGAGGAAACTTTAGAGGCCGATGTTTTGGGTGAGGTAAGCATGGACATAGACGCCAGTTTTGTCCAGAGGGAGAGAGGGCCCCACAGCAGCAGGGTGCCCGTAATGAGCCATAGAGGCCACTTTTTCCAGCTGCCCTCCCAGCACCTGCCCAGGTGCCAGCCCTACCAGCCGTTCCAGTAGCTCTAGTGCATCAGGGGCAGTTACAGTATGGAGGTGTCTATAATGTCCACCAGGCAGCATCTCCACAGGCACCACCCGCGATTGAGGGTATGTTTCCTATCCATGGTACTATGGGTCGAGTTTTGTTTGATACTGGGGCGACGCATTGTTTTATAGCTACGCATTTTGCGAAGGCCTTAGGGTTGTTAGCCACAAAAGAGAGCACTGTGACGTGTGTAGACTCACCACTGGGGAATGGTTTGCTTATTTTCTTTATATGCCGGGGTGTGGGGGTAGATATTGGTAGCTTGGTATTACCTGCAGACATGTTAGTCTTAGATATCCATGAGCATGATGTTATTATCGGTATGGATTGGCTCGCAGCTTACAGAGCCATGATTGATTATTTCGGTGGGAGTATTGTCTTTGCAATTTCGGGGCAAGAGATGTTTGTAGTGGCAATGCCTCGCCCAGAGGGAGGCTCGACCGCTCATTTGTATTACATAGAGGAGGATACCTCTAAGGAGGTTGTGATTCCCTTAGACTCGATTCCAGTTGTTCGTGAGTATTCTGATGTATTTCAGGAGATACCAGGCCTACCCCCCAGTCGAGAGATAGACTTTGTCATAGACTTATTACCAGATACTAGACCTATAGCAGGCGCTCCATACCGTATGGCTCCGGCGGAGATGAGAGAGTTACGAGATCAGATAGAGTAGCTGTTAGGTCAGGGCTTCATTCGTAAGAGTACCTCACCTTGGGGCGCTCCAGTCTTGTTTGTGAAGAAGAGAGATGGTTCACTGAGGCTATGTGTGGACTACCGGGAGTTGAACAAGGTCACGATACGTAATAAGTATCCGTTGCCTCGAATCAATGATCTGTTCGACCAGCTGAGGGGAGCAACCTTCTTTTCGAAGATAGATCTGAGGTCGGGGTACCATCAGCTACGTATTAGGGAGCAGGATGTTTCAAAGACTGCTTTCTTGACGAGATATGGGTCCTATGAGTTCAGGGTGATGCCATTTGGCCTCACAAATGCCCCATCTGTGTTCATGGACTTAATGAATCGTGTGTTCAGAGAGTTCTTGGATCAGTTTGTCATCGTCTTCATAGATGACATTTTGATATATTCACACTCTGAGGAGGAGCATGCCGAGCACTTGAGACAGGTTATTCAGACTCTACGAGAGCATCAGTTTTATGCAAAGTACGAGAATTGCGGATTTTGGTTGCGAGAAGTACAGTTCTTGGGGCATGTTGTTTCTGAACAGGGGATAGCAGTTGACCCGAGTAAAGTGTCAGCGGTGAGGGAGTGGGGACAACCCACGACACCAACGGAAGTGCAAAGTTTCTTGGGGTTAGCCGGATATTACAGGAGATTCATTCGAGGATTCTCCAAAATAACGGGTCCATTGACGAACCTGACTCGCAAAGGGGTTCCATATGTTTGGGATGATGCTTGCCAATTGGCTTTCGACGAGATGAAAGACAAGCTTACTTTAGCACCAGTCCTTACTTTACAGAAGCCGGGTGTGGAGTACCTGGTTTACACCGATGCCTCTTTATGGGGACTTGGGGGAGTACTTCATCAGGAAGAGAAGGCTATAGCTTTTGCCTCCCACAAGCTTAAGCCGCATGAGAAGAATTACCCCACCCATGACCTGGAGTTAGCAGCGGTCATTGTTGCATTGAGGATATGGAGACACTATTTATTAGGGGAGAAATTCCGCTTGTTCACAGACCACAAGTCACTGTAGTACCTGTTCACTCAGCGAGAGCTGAATATGCGTCAGCGCAGATGGTTAGAGTTTGTGAAGTACTATCAATTCGACATACAGTACCATCCGGAGAAGGCCAACGTAGTTGCTGATGCATTGAGCTATAGACCGGTAGAAGAGGTAGCGGACGTCTGGAAAGCAAAGTGGAAGGAGTTAGGCCACCAGGACGCAGTAGCCCGTTCTGTAGAACCCCGAATTCTGATTTTCTCAATAAAAATCAAAGTTATAATTTCCTTTTATGTAAACACGAGATGCGGAAGCGTAAAGATGGTTCACAAAATAAACAAATGCCAAATTTTAATTTCTTAAAAAAAAAATTAAAATTACACCAAGTGAAGTAAAAATAAACAATTAATATATTCACTTAAACCAATTAATTAATCCAAGTCCTAGAATTTGCCTAAGTCATATTTATCAATATTAGCAATTTAGGCGAAACCAAATTTTAGCAAATGACTTGAATTAAACAACATTACCCAATATTTAATTTAAGTCCCAATTAAAGTGAGTGTGATGATTTAAACCGAATTTTATCTTGAATTATTCTAAACATGCGTTCTACGTTATTTATGCAAGATAAAATAAACCAATCACACTACGCCGCGATGTACGAGGAAAACCCAAGACGGGAAACAACCTCGGACGACCCTAGCCACAAATCCACTAGATACGGAATTACAAGTACAAGACAAAAGACTTACAACACACGGCTCGATCCCTCTCAAGCCCCGATGCTTCTTCTTGTAGACACCTCTTCCTAGCGGATAACCTTGGAACACCACCGCGGTCTCGGAATCCACCGATAGGACTTTATATGGTCACCGTCACCCGTACATGGAGCCTTTCTCCAAGTGGGTAAAACAACATTAAAAACACTTCTTCTTTCTTTGTGGGAGGTAGAAGCAAAACCCGAAACTTCTCTTTCATTTCGGTGTAGAGAAAACCGGTACCAAACTCCAAGCAATTGATAAGTATATAAGAACTTGGAATAAACTCATTTGGGTGAAAACACTAGAGTGATGGAAATTTTTCTCTAAAAATCTCACTCAAAACATGAACATTTTCCTAAACAATTTTTGCTCTCAAACTCTCTCTAAGAGATGAAAATAGATTGGAAAATGTTATTCCCGCACATAATAAAGGCTGAAAAAGTTGGTTAAAAACCAAGTGGGGAAGTGGGTGCAAAACTGCCAAAAAACTGCCAAAAAATGTTCCCGCCTGGAATCTCGTTCGAACGACATTTCGTTCGAACGAAATCTCGTTCGAACGAGACTTCTAACGACGTTCCAGATTGAACTCGTTAGAATCTCGTTGGATATCTCGTTCAAACAGAAGGTTCGTTCCAACGACATATCGAACGACATGTCATAGGCCTATACTGGAACCTCGTTGGCAGGTTCGTTCGAACGACATTTTCGTTCGAACGATAATTTCGTTCGAACGACTCTATCGAACGAAAAACCAAAAAGTTTGAATATTCTTGTTTAAGCCCAGAAAACTTTATAAACTTTTATTTAAAGTTTTAATTAATTCTTTCTTAAAACAAAACGCAGTTTTTATAAAACCTAACACCCAATAAACTTTGTTCCAAGCTCCTATATATATATAATATTGCATTCATACCTTGGGAGCATGGAACTATGGTTGATGACGTAAAAATGAGGCACGCAAACCGGCACATTTGATGAAGCTTTATACTCTTTGCCGCTACGTCTTCAACAAACACTTCATAGGCTTGAGCATATTACAATTAAATACTATCCTATGAATAAATGTTTTTTTCGGAATTGAGCCAAAACTATATATGGACTCAATTGGAAATTTGTGTCTTTACACGTTCCTTCATATCTGTTATGATAAGACTCTTAGCTGAGGGTGCTGAGTCCTATTCTGTTAGTTCTGATGGAGGTTTGAGGTTTAGTGGGAGATTGGTGGTTCCAAAAGGAGAAGAACTACGTCATGCAGTGATGACCCAATCTCACGGGTCCCGATTTGCGGTACATCCTGGAGGAGATAAGATGTACCAAGATATGAGGAGGCAATACTGGTGGAGTGGGATGAAGAAGGACATTACTGAGTTTGTGTCCAAGTGTTCTACCTGCCAGCTGGTAAAGGTGGACCATCACAAACCGTCAGGGTTGCTTCAGCCATTGGAAGTACCCGCGTGGAAGTGGGAGAGTATTTCCATGGATTTTATTACAGGGTTACCTACATCACAGCGGGGCCACGACTCTATCTGGGTGATTGTAGATCATTTGACCAAGGTGGCTCATTTTCTGTCGGTGCAGACAGACTATACCACGGGTCGGTATGCTCAGTTGTTCATTGCTGAGATTGTCAGATTACATGGGGTGCCCCTGAATATTGTGTCAGATAGAGACAAGATTTTCATGTCACGTTTCTGGGAGAGCTTTCAGGAGGATATGGGTATTGAGTTGAGGTTGAGTTCAGCTTATCACCCACAGACAGATGGACAGACATAGAGTACTAATCAGATGTTGGAGGATATGCTACGCATGTGTATTCTTGATTTTGGAGGAGGTTGAGAGCCACACCTTCCACTGGTAGAGTTTGCTTATAATAACTCTTATCAGTTCACGATGGGCATGGCTCCATTTGAGGCTTTGTATGGCAGGCCTTATCGTTCCCCAACTTGTTGGCTCGAGGTGGGGGATAACAAGTTTCTAGGACCAGAGGTAATTCAGGAAACCTCCGCGAGGATTGAGATGATCAGGAGTCGCATTCGAGTAGCCCAGGACAGGCTGAAAAGCTACGCCGATGCGAAAAGGTTCTTCCGGGTGTTTGATGTGGGGGACCAAGTGTTACTACGTATATCTCCTATGAAAGGAGTGATGAGGTTCGGGAAGAAAGGGAAATTGGCTCCGAGGTACATGGGACCATTTCCCATTATCGAGAGGATTGGGGCGATAGCATACAGATTGGGACTGCCAGAGCATTTACATCGCATTCACGATGTATTCCACATCTCGTCGTTGAGACGATATCTTCGGGATGATATGGCCCATATTCACATCGCGATAGATGAGATAGACTTACAGCCTGACAGCTCTTAAGAGGAGAGACCGATGGCTATCCTAGACCATAGCGAGAGGAGATTGAGGTCGAAGATAGTTCCACTTGTACGGGTCCAGTGGGAGCATCATAATGTGGAGGAATCCACTTGAGAACGCGAGGCAGACATGCGCGAGAGATACCCAGATTTATTCTTACCAGGTATGCCTTATATTTCGAATTTCGGGAAGAAATTTCGCTATTAGGGGGGAAGTATGTAATACCCCGTATTTTTATGCTATATTAATTTGGGGATTTATTAAATTTAATGTGAATTAATTATTTAATATAAATCCGAAAAGTAATTATGTTATAATTATTAACGTGATGAGAGTTAGTAATTATGGGAAATTTGTTGAATATTACTAATGAGCAAAGTAATATATAATATTGGTTTTATTAAATGTCACGAGCGAATAAAATGACAATTTTGGAAATTTAAGTCGGGACGCGCCCGTGTCGCGTCGGGACTAAATATTTATGAATAAAAGTGAATATATTATAAGTTGCTCGTATGGTCGTTTTGAGTGTACCAAAGTGTCTGGAAGGGTCGAGATAGTCAGAAAAGTGTACCCGGGGGTTTAGTTTGGGTCTCAGGGCGTTTTTAGGCTTAATTAGTACCTCGGGAGGGCATTTTGGACATTTCGCATTTTTGGATAATTAAACCCACGAAATTTCAAGGGGTATATCAGATGTCTAAGGTTGTCTTCTAGGTTTAAAACAACCAAAGATAAGTGACGGCCATAGGAGAGGGAAGGAGAGAGCTCTCAAAGCAATCCAAGGCCCAAAATCCACCCGTTTGCACCGCCACCACCACCAACGCGTAGATCGAGCGACGGGGAACGCAACCACACCAAATTCGTCATCAAACCAGAATTATGAAAATCCCAGGCAAGTGTTTATCTTGTTTATTTTCGTTAATGCATCACTCATGTCAGTCTAGGGATGATTAGGATGAGTTTATGGAAGAAAACCCAAATTTGAGATAGGAAATCGCATGTAGTAATTATTCGAATGTTATTCTGGAAACCCCTTCACATGTAGAGGATTAAACCATGAAATTATGATGTTTTAGAAGAAGAAAATTATGGAAAAGATGGATTAGAACCATGTTAAAGAAACTCTAGGGTTCTTGAGATCTTTATGAAGTTTTTGCCTATAAATTCATGATTAGTGACGGAAATTTACATGCTTTACATAGAAGATACATAAAATGAGATTATAATGTTAGTAGTACAAATTTCTTGGCGATTGGGAATGAAAAGTTTGGATTTGGAGGAGGTTATGTGATAGAACCCGTAACTGATTAACTGCAGAATTCGCCATACGTGTTTGATCGATCGATCGAGCCAAGAGCTTCGATCGATCGAAGGTTCGATCGATCGAGCCCCATAACTCGATCGATCGACCCCTTCTGGCAGACTCATACTTCCCCTTTATTTTAAATGAGCTGAATTCAATTTAATGAGAAATAATTCTTGGACACCCTTATTAAAATGTTTTGGGAGATAAAAAAGACCAGTAGGACATATGAATAATTTTGGGACCTTTAATGTAAGACGAGAGTTGTATTTTTGGGATACTTACATATAAAGGACGATGAAACTATGTATTAAAGGGAGAGACACGTAAGATAGTTACGTTGGAACATAAATGAATATCTACTGAATTTTTCACTGGAGAGGATAGAGTCCATGAGTATTACGTAGTAAGTTGAAAAAATCCCTCGAATTTAAGGTTAGAGACGAACCGTTATTCGTGATAACTAATAATGGGAAAATCAGGATAAATGTCGTGATTACGCATTATGGGATGAACCTAAATTGATATGATAAAAGTAGTATATTTATATGACTGTGTGTATGCATATATTATATACATGTGAAAATCATGCCCGCGCTACTTGCTATTCCTAAGGTTACCGCGCTAGGACAGTCTTATCTCGATGGGACCTTGATGGGGGATATTGACTCGTACCCTAGAAGATAGATATCCTTGGTACAGGCTATCTGATCGATGGTCAGACGGTCCTAAGAGACGTGAGGGTATGTACTGACCTCTTAGAGACTTGGAATCTATGCTTCGCCTCAATATTGTTTGTGTATGTGTTAATACAATTCAAGAGTGATTCCGAACTTGTATTTCCCTTAGTACGAGTGATACGGGGATTGGATAGCAGAGTATGCCCGCACCATAATTTTTATGTGGGGTGCTGTTAGAATATATATATATATTATACGAGCATTTAATATATATATATATGAAATTCTGAAATTTGGAACTGCCTACTGTGTTATGGTAAGTAGGACATGTATCATAACTACTATACTTTAGTAGTTGTTGTAACCACCCTTAGCATTTTCCACAAGAAGAGTGGCCTCTACTAAGGTCTTCGTCCCCAACTTCTACTAGCTGTTCTAGCTAAGCTCCACCTCCTGCGGCCATCCAAGCCCCGTACACAATTCTAAAACGAGCGCGCAAAAGATTACTATAATCTTCTAACATGGCAGGAGAACGAGATCTCACAAGAGAAATAAACAATCCTAATCCTGGGGCTCTATAACAAATCGAGAGCAACGCTGAAAGCGTAGTACGTCCGCACAGATTCCTAAGGACACTAGAACCTGATGCTCTGATACCATCTGTAACAACCCGCCTAATGGGATACCGGGCGATCACTCCTATATCAAATTATAACAGGACTTACATATGGATCATTCTTAGCATCACTGTCGAAAATCCATTTAATTACTAATATCCTATTAGGCGAGCGTTAAAAACTTTTACTTAACTACTCTTTTTAACGATTAAAATAAAACATCCACAATTTAGTGCGTAAATAAAACTGAAATAAAAATGACATAAATTAAAAAACTGAACACTCGGTTCAAATTATACAACCATATCGAATATCGTGTGAAGAATAAATAAAAACAGTTGGACCATTGGCCCGAATGTTTGTACAATACCTCCTATCTAGAGTACAAGGAAAGAAGCGTCTATCGAGAACTCGCAAGCATCCACAACTGCTGCAGCAGACGTCTGACTCGAAAGAATTTCCATCCAGGCGTCCCTGTGTCTGGACACCTATATATATATAATATATAGAAAGAAAGGAGAGTAGATAAACGGGCCAGAGCCCGAATTTTGAAAATATTTTGCAAGTTCATAAATGCTTTATTTTTAGAAAAATAGTTTTATCTCATATTTAAATTGGTATAACACTCCCATGAGATACCCCTCACCTCTCCTCTAGTAGTGCACACCTAACGCATCCTAACAACATACCCTAGTCAAGCTGTCCTGGCCTAACTAGTCTATTCCCCAACTACTATCTACCCCAGATAGTCCAAGTGCTAAGGGCTAAACTTCCCTCCATTCTCAACACTGCACTAAGTTCGTGCGTGGGGTGTCTCGCAAATCGAAATCCAAACAAGGAACCCCCCCGATACACTACTACCTGGCAGGGTTAATGGTAGAGATCCATTGGGCCCGTAACACACACAAATGTATAAATATATATATATATATGTACATTCACAATATACGTCCGGATAATATCTCCCGGACTGAGGTTTACATAATATCAATTATATCTTATAATACACATCCGGATCTATCTCCTGGAATGAGAATCCATATACAAAGTATTTATCACTACTTTCATTTTCTCAAAACTTCCCATTTCCTTGATTATATCAAGGAAATGTAAATATAAAAGCCAATTCATTATCATAATTTGCTTTAACAAATCTTATACTTTTAAAAGCCAATTTTATTATCATAAAAATGCTTTTCCGTTTCAAAATATCCCATTTCCCTTTTTATATTCAGGAAATGTATTCAAATCCATTTTCATTATCATAAAAAATGCTTTGATCATATCATATGCTTCCACATCCCTTCTTCCATCCGGGAGTGTTACCGAAGCTAAACATATAACCCATTTCCCTTCCTATATCCAGGAAATGTAATTAAAGCCAATCCATTATCATGAATTTCTTTAATATAACGCGTTCTAAGACCGCCCGTCCGGGTTTCCTCACTGTGCGCGCCCCTAAATGGCTATCATCTTCCAGGGCCTATCATCAAGACAACCTGGGATCCTACATCGCAAGCCGTCGGGAAGCGGCCATGTGCCTGCGGGATAGTCAAGACCACACCCATAATCTCCTAACCAACACAGAAAATATATATCAACAAACTCTCATATGGCCTATAGGACTATATCCACCCTGCATTCATTAGCCAGGGGGATTCACCATACGAACGCAACTTCCCTTATGATAGCGATTTAGAGAGGTGTGTAATCCATATTTTATCAATTATGAAAATCATTTATTTACCATTTTGAAAATATTCATTTTTACATTTTCAAAATCATTTCCATCATAACATATATATATACCAAAATCACACAGTATATACATATCCTATATATTCTTCCTAGAATATATATAAACGGCCATAGTGGCCTATAGCATCTAGCGATGACCAATAATCCCAAAGATTCCCTCCAGTAATCATAATCATGCATTCATATAAGCATGATACTAAACCCAAATATTTCTTAATTTAATAATCACTATATACCTCAATCCCATCTAAGGATTTATTGGATATCTCCAATGATACCCTTCACTCTAAGTGAAATCAACAAATACCTATATTCCCAGTTTATCCTAATTATCTCCTAGGATTCACTTAACGATAATCGATATAATTATGCTTTCTATAAGCAAAATTATGTAGGCCTGTATGTCTACGAGAAATATCCTCGGGATTTATCTTACCCGAACAACCTTAAATTCAACGAGTTAAGGATTTCATTTCCTTGAACCCCTAAGACTACACCTAGTCCAATTAATCATTTAGAAGTCCCCAATATAATTTAAGAACCATAATCCATCAATTTCTACAGATATTCTATTTTCCTAAAAAATATAGATTAAGGGTTATATACTAAAAACCCTTACTTTACCCTCCTAAATTGCCTTAATTTATGGACCATAAAGTCCTAAAAGGTCCTTTAGGTTATCACCTAATTAACCTCAAAGTAAGATGAAATGGAATCTATCCCATCCAAATCATACTAGAAAAATTATCAACTTTCAGCAGGGGTCGATCGATCGATCCCCATGATCGATCGATCGATCAAGTCGGGCAGCTTCTTCTCCGAGAAGCTGTTTCGGCCATGGAAGCTTCCCCCAAGCTTCCATCTCTTCACCAAATGGCCTACAACTTCAACCAACTACAAATACACTTATAATACGGGTTCTAAACATCCTAGAACCCGGAATCACCCAATATTTTTGGTAAATTTCTAAATTTCTCCAATTCACCATTTTTAGGGGTTTATTCGTTTTAACTCCCAAAAACCCATTTTATCCACGAATACCCAACCCAAAATCATTAGGGTTTGTTATACCAACAATGATATGAGATATTTATGCTTAAATATAAATAAAGCAAGTAAACACTTGCCTCGTGGATAAGATCCGACGTCCTCGAGCCGAATCCCGCGGAGGCTGGCCGAAATCTCCCCCTTTTTCCTCTTTTCTTCCTCCTCTCTCTCTTCCCTCTCTTCTTTCTTCTTTCTCTTCTCTTTTCTCCCCCTCTCCCTCCTTTTATAAGGAGAAAAGGGTTTAACCCCTTTAAAACCCAAAAATGACTCGTTTACCCAATTACGAGCCTATTTAACTCCAAAATTACTCGAAACTCAATTTCGACAATCGGGCACTCTTTTCCGACTATCTCAGACATTTCGAGACTCATGGCGCAGTCGAAATTTCCATCCGAGGTACTTGACCGCAAATCACTATTCTAACCCAAAATAATAAATGCGGTCTTCTACTCAAAATCTTACCTCTTTTGTCGCTATACTCCACGACGACATATAATTAAATTACTTCGACCTATATAGTCCCAAAATAATTTATAACACCCTTCGAAAATTATTAAATCCTCAAAAATCCCAAAATCACTATTTCGAGAAATTCTCCAAATTCCAAATTATACTTAATTATGGAATTTAATCCTCTCCAAAAGGGCGGGTTATTACAGTACGATAGGCGTGCACATTAGAAGAGAGGTGAGAATTTCTCAAGAGAGTGCCGCACTAATATGTTGTTGGATTGGCCTGTAAACATTTTAAATACTTGTTAAACGAATTTTAAATCACTTACACTATCGGGCTCTGAACCATTTCTATTTCTCTTTCTCTCTTGTATATATATGTATATATTACAGGTTCCCAGCCGTAGGGGCGTCTTGCATAGGATCCTTTGGAATGAACGTGCTGCAGCTTAGGTGGGAGTTGCAGGCCTCTTCTTAGACGACTTCATTTATTTGATTCCACTCCTAGCATATTCATTTAGTTGGGCATGTGTCGCCCGTTTCCATCATTCAGTTGTTTTGTTGGACATTGTGATTCAGTTATTTCTAGTATTGTCACTTTGGGATTTATTACTGTCTGGATGTTTTACTTTAAGTTCTTAATGTTGGGATTTAGTTGTTGAATGTTTAAATTATTTGGATTATATGTTCCAGGATTATTGTGGTGTGATTCTTTAATATTGAATTGTTGTAAATAATTAAAATTTTAAAATAAAATAAAATTTGGGAAGTAATGTTTAACAATGGTTTTGACACTTAGCTTAATTAATTAGGGTGTTTAAATTGGAAAAGTATTTTTTTACGACAGTGATGCTAAGAATGAACCAACTGTTCACCTTGATTTTAATTTAATAAAGGAGTGATCGCCCGGTATTTAATTAGGCGGGGTGTCACAATTATGAGGGTATGTAGTGTTTCTTTATTGTTATAATAATTTATTTGTATGAGTTTAAGATTTGGGGAAAGTTTCATGAAGATTTGGAAGAGTTATGGCCGTTTTTGTATGAATTTGTGAAGTGGAGAGGAAGCTGTCAACACAGGTGATTCAGACTGATTCAAAATCTAAATGGATAGATCCAGAAATTAGATTGATCCAATTTCCAAGATGGATCGATCAGACCAGGCACATACAACCTTATATATTTATTTTATGGTGTTTTTTGGTAGCTTCTCATAGTGGTTCTTCCTTATCTCCCTTCCAGACCATGTTGAATCAGTTTCTAGAAGGAAAGATCTTCAAGAACACTTGTTTGTGATGAAGTCTACTTCTAGTTGGACTCTAAGTCAAAGGGAAGTCTTTTATAATAATGACTATTGGGACTAAAAAGTTCTATTTTAAGAAGCAGTCTAGGCAATGATGGATAGAGCATACTTGTCCTTATTGTTTTCTTTACTTGTGCAATTATTTAATTATTTTTGCATGTTTTCTCTTTATTATTATATTGCATAGTTTGACATGTTAATTGGATTAATTAAGGACACCATTTTATGGACAACATGGATTCAATTTTGAGACCGACGTAGATCATCATTTTTCTGAAATGTTTGTTTAATTTTTTCTTTTCTAAATTCAATTAAATTGGGGTTGTTAATTTTAGGGTGCAAATTGAAGTTTGATCTCCAAGTTTTATTTTAATTTAAAAATGATTTTATTTTTGGAAATTAAAATGGGAGATCGAGTAATTTAATTTGCAAACCAAATTGGGAAATCACTGAGGATTTAATTCGATCTTTTAGATTTGAATGAATACTTTTTCAAAACTATCAAGTTTTCAAAATAATAAATGGGAGAGGGATTTAAACATAAATCCCACGGTCTCTATCGATGTTTTATGAATCAAATGTGATTAATTCCTCATGTCAGTTAGGTTGTTCCCCCTGAATGGAATTAATTAAGGCATCAGGGATTCATTAAAACTCTTAAGTGATAATCTAGAGAATTAAAATGTGAGTGAGTTCGATCCCCCCACCGAAAAGTCCTTCATGAGCGGGTTTTATTTAGATGAATGAACTGGTGGTATAGACTTAGACATAATTAATGATATTCTCCCCCACGGAGTAACTGTCATTAATTGTGGGACCAAAAGTCATTGGCTATTCATTATGTTAGACGGAAGGGTCCTGAGCTATATGGATATCATAATGAAAGACGAAAATATGTCTAGTTGAAGGTGATGTGATTTAATCTCCCCATGAGAAATCTCATCTCATAAGGGAACTAGGTTATCCGACGGATTAGTTTTAAAAATGGCAGTTGAAGGATGCCACTTTAAAATTTAATCGAATTAGTTATCTTGTGTTAATTTGAAATTAATTTTTGAGTTTGATGATTCTAGGATTTCAAAATGAATTCAACGTTTTCTCACATTTATAGTCTTAAAGTTTTAACTGGAATAAGTTTCAAGGACTTTAATGTAGTTTGGACATTGTTTTAGCTTAAAGGTGATAATAAACTTATTTAATTCGAAATTCTCATCATTATTTTAAAATTGTGATGTGATTAATTCCCCATGTCAACTTGATCTGCCCACCATCATAATGTTTTAATCATGGAATCACCGTATTTTAAAATACATGGTAATTATTTTAAATTAAGTGTTACATGCATTCGATCCCCCTAACGGAAAATTTCTATATGTGCATATTTGATTTTAAAGAATTAACCGATGGGAATTCGCAGACACCTATGATTGGTTGATGACAATCAAGTGATAATTATATTCTTTGTAAGGACAAATTTCTACTAGAGTTAATTTGTATGTATTTTGACTTGATTCCGTTTGGACTTAAGTCATAGGTTAGGATTTGAGTTTATTTATCCTTTAAACCTATGATGTATGATTGAAGATCGTAGCGTCCAAGTAAAGAGACTTCATCATCGTGTCGTGTTTTCATGTCGAGTTTCGTCTTCAACATGCATGGGATATCAAGAGGTATAAATGAGTATTATTGTTTGATCACTGGATACATGTTTTGTATGTTAGTTTTCAAAATGATTTGAGGCCATTTTTCGTAAAAGGTTTTTAAATAATTTTTTTTTCATTTTTAAAGTTGTTCAAACAAGCTGGTATATCTCATTCAAATAAGTTTGTACAAGTCGTTCAAATAAGGTTTTGGTTTCATTCAAATGAGTTTGGACATGTCATTCAATCGAGGTTTTGGTTTCATTCAAATGAGGATATTATTTTCATTCAGACAATCTTTGAATGAGTTGCTTCTGTTTAGCATAAAGTTCTCGTTCTCATTTGTTTGATCCTCATTCAAACGAGTTTCACATTGTCATTCGAATGAATTTTGGTTTGATCAAACGAAACGTGTTAACTCATTTGAATGACCCCAGTGATTTCATTCTAACGCGTTTCCTCAATTTTGGTGCTGCCTCGATTCTATTTTTAATAAATTGGATGGTTGGCATGAGTGTTTATGGAGAGTTTTTACGAAAAATAATTTTCCAAAACAAATCCAAGAGCCTCCAAACCCTAGTTTACACACAATAAGTTGAGATCCAAGTTTCATTATAACATGCTAGTTTGAGATCTCGTGTTTCAAAACTAAAGTTTTATTACTCTTCATCTTTGCTGAGTATGATTTCGTAAAGTGGATTTCGTGTGTGTTGCAGTGATGGGTTTCTAGCAAAGATCGGTGGATACCGGACTTGTGAAGAGAACGCGTTGTTGCATTTGTGGGTGGATTAATACATGTTGCTTTGAAAAAGGTTGAAAGAAGGAAGATAACATCAATTATTTAAGTATTTGAGTCATTTGAGTAAGTCATTTGTCGTCTTTGTGTAATTCCTATATCATTGTGAAATTTGCATGGCTGGATCGTCTGAGGTTTTTCCTATTGTGGATTTTTCTCGTACATCGACGTATTGTGGTTTGCTTTATTTGACTCTTTATTATATCACCAATATGCATGGAACGATAGAATTGGGATTATTATTTACAAAACATATTAGTGCCTGATTAATTGGGTTAATTATTTAATTAGAATTGATAAATTAAAAATTGGCATTTGGTTGGTAATCCATACAACCCTTTTATACTAGAGCACTTTCAAATTGGTATTAGAGTGGTTGTCTATAAGTTCTTTAGTTATGAGTCTAAGAGGTTTTTATATTGATGGTCAATTGATATCTCATCCACATTTGTTTGATGGGTCGAATTACACTAACTATATGCACATATGAAATTTTATTAAGTCCCTCAATGAGCGGATATGGTTAGCCGTAGTAAGGGGCGAATCCCACCCACAAAAATTGTAGGTGATCTTCGTGTCCCTAATTCTGTTGAGAGATGGAGTGATGATGAACATACGGCGTGTAACTAAAATTCTTGTGGCCTGAATACTTTCTTCTGTGCGGTTACACCGAAGGAGTTCCGTCGTATTATGATGTGTGAAACATCCAAAGAAACTTGGGTCATACTCCAACTCACCCATGAGAAAACTAGTTCTAAAGCTTCTAAACTCAAAAACCTCGCCACTACGTTTGAAACTATTAGGATGGATGAAGATGAAACCTTCAATGAGTTCTATGCGAGACTTTGTGATATTGCAAACTTATCTTTCAACTTGGGAGAGAAAATCCCCAAAACCAAAGTTGTGAAGAAAATTTTAAGGTCCGTACCTGGAGGATTTAATCCCAAAGTCACTGTCTTGAACTCGTTGGGGACTATTGAATCTATAAAACTCGAAAAGATTGTTTGTGACCTTCAAACTTATGAACTCGATATTTTTCCTCTCTATAAGAATAATAATGATAAGAGCATTGATTTGAAAGTCTGGAAGGATGAAACACACATTTCTGATGAAGATTCTGACATTGATTCCGATGATATGGCCTTGTTAACCAAATTATTCAAGATATTTATCAAGTTTAAAAAATAGAACTCTAAAGTTGGTGGGAAGAAATTTGAGAAGAACAAATTTAATAAGGCTGAAAAATTCCATAATGATTATGACTTTAAAAATAATAAAAACAAAAATTTTAAAATGGATGAAACTTATAGATGCTTTGGGTGTGAGGGTTATGGCCATAGGTCATCCGAGTGTCCCACTAAGATTAAGAAATAAGGCAAGAAAAAAGTTTCTTACAATGCTACTCTTAGTGATAGTGAGTCAGAAGAGGAACTCGATTCCCTCATTGAGTGTAACTACACCGCTTTGATGGTCAGTCATGCGAGACTTAATGAAAAGTCTTACAAGGGAGATAATTTTGTGCATGATGGTTCAGAGGTTCGGTCATGTTCATCCTAAGATAGTGGTGATAAGGAAGAAAGAAAAGAAGAGGAGGCTATTGAACTTCAAGTTGCCGTCCATGAGTTGTATATAGAGATATGTTGAAATTAAAAAAAGTGAACTTGAGGTTTGAAGCTATGTTCAAAGAAATTTCCATAGGGAATGATGATGCTAAATTTAATAAGGATTCGAGGGCATGTGAGAAGACTCTTAGGGAAAAGCTCTTGTACCTTAAGGGGAAAAAGGTAAGCTTAGTGAATTATTTGATAATTTGAAGAAGGAGTCCCTAAAGTTTGATGAGTTTAAGCTTTTTCTCAAGTCTGATTGAGGAATTGAAAAGGGATATTAAGAGAATCGAGTTATGTCAAATTTGATTTGGAGTCTAGGTTGGAGAAGTTGGATAATATGTAAGGAACCATCAAAATAAAAAATGATAAGGTTAGAATTAGCTTCGATGATCCAAATGATTCCGTTGCTAAAGCTAAGACCAACATTTTAAGAGGGTCAACCATAGCTAAGGGCGTTAGAAAAGGTCATCCTAAGGGTAAGATTCATCATCCTGTCTACGATTGCACAAATTGCAGTAGGAAAGGTCACCTTAGAAAGTTTTGTTATGATGTTCGAAAAGGTCCTAGGAAGTCTAAGTCTAGTGTCACAAAGGTTCCCCGAACCTAAGATCGCCGTGTTGCACCTATATGGGTTAGGAATCATATTTGAAGTCATTAAATGTTAGATATGCTGATTCTCACATGCTTGCACGTGATTCTTCTCATGTTATATCTAATGGTTGATTGTGTTTGCATATTTTTCATACACTAGCATTTTTGCTTCATGTTATATGTTATTACTAGTTGTATGATGTTCGTGTCTTTTGTCTTTTGATTTTTCATTTATTAAGTCTTATTGAGAAAAATACAACAAGGATTTTTTTTTAATTTTTGAGTCATTTTGAAAAATGTTTAAAAACTCAAAAATAATTTTTTTTGTTTGTGTGGTTGAATTTTACACATTTTGTGTGGCATATCGTTGTTTTTGAGTCCCATTTGTTCCATATTTTTCATGTGAACAGGAAATTTGATTATAGTTCACAATACTTCAGATTATTCTTAATCATGCTTTCATGGAGTTGTTCAAAACTGATTTGCATAATGGATTCACTTTGCATATGCCTGCACACACTTGCATGATCACTTTTGGATTATAACTACTTATGTTGCATGAGATAAGTGAGGTGTTCTCCTATCAATCTTGTCATATACATATGTATTTGATTGCAAGATTTGTTCATGTAAGAAAAATTACTCGAGAGTTTATTTTTTTTGAAACATATGAGAGTGCAATGAAAAAGGGCTACGAAACGAGTAAACCTCCTTTGCGTGAAAGGGGTTTGCACAATGAGTCCTAGTTAAGCTAAATATTAATTTGAGAATCATCAAGATTTGTAGGCTAATGTGCATTGTGTATGTTAGTCCATTATGAGTTCTTTATTTATCACTTGCGGATAAATTGGATTTTGATAGATTAATGCGGTCAAATAGAACTCCTTGGACATATTTTTTTTCTAGTTCACGCCTCTTGACTCTTTACCACATTTTTTTTAGACACATTGGTGCTATACGAGTTTGGAAAGATTATTATTTTTGTGGTGTTTATACTTATATATTCTTGTGCGTTATATATATATATATATATATATATATATATATATATATATATATATATATATATATATATATATATATGTGTGTGTGTGTGTGTGTGTGTGTGTGTGTGTGTGTGTGTGTTTTGAGTCTTTGCATTACATCTAATCCATGTGTATCATATGTTTCATGGCTTTATCTCATTGACATCATTTATGAACAAATTGGTATCTTGTGTTTCACTATTTACATTGGTGTCATTTGTTCATTGTTTGGATTATTTGTGCTCGTGTTTCTGAGTTTTTTTGTCATTGCATGTTTCACTTCACATCATTGCATGATATTTCTTGTTTTACTTTGTGTTAACATGTGTTACATTAAGGGGGAGAAGTTATTTATATTGTGCATTCGACCTTTGTCTATTCCTGAACAAAAAGGGGGGAGAGATCAAACCTAAGGGGGATGCATACTCTAAGGGGAAGATGTCTAAAAAGGGGGAATTTTGTTTTCATATGCGATTATATATTATTGTATTCTCTTTACATTTGAAAGGCGTGTTTAAGTGTGCACGTTTGCAAACATACGACAAAGTTTCACAAGAGCAAAACTACTCAATGGTTTATGTCTGTCAGGTGTCTCTACTTTTTCCTTTGGGGTTAGAATTTTGTCTTAGGAGATCTTGATGGCCCATAGGTTTTTGTTTTGGGGTTTTGTCCCAGAATATCCGAAGGGAAAGATTTGTAAGGGCAAATTTCTAGACGAGTCAATTTGTATGTATCTTGGCTTTTTTCCATTGGGACAAAACCATATGAATGATAGTTTAGGATTTGAGTTTGTTTATACTTCAAGCCTATGATGCATGATTGAAGACCATAACAACTAAGTAAAGAGACTTCATCCTCGTGCCATGTTTTCGTACCGAGTTTCATCTTTAATGTGTATGGGATCTCAAGAGATATGAATGCATATTATTGTTTGATGCATGGATACATGTTTTGGGTGGTAGTTTTCAAAATGATTTAAGGCCATTTTTTGTAAAAGGTTTTTAAAGGAAAATATTTTCATTTTTAAAGTAGTTAAAGAAAAATGGTATATCTTGTTTAAATGAGTTTGTACAAGTAATGCGAATGAGGTTTTTGTTTCATTCGAATGAGGATACTATTTTTGGTCAAACAAGATTTGACAAGCATTTATCGAGTTGCTTCTATTTGACAGAGAGTTATCGTTATCGTTCATTTAATCCTCTTTCAAACGAATTCCACGTTATCGTTTCAACCGGTTTTGGTTCGATCGAACAAAACATGTTAACTCATACGAACGACCCTAGTGATTTAGTTAGGATGAGTTTCCTCAATTTTTGTGTCGCCTTGTTTTTCATGTTTTTTTTATAAATAGGAGGGTTGACATTAGTTTTTATGGAGAGTTTTTACAAAAATGATTTTATAAGATGAAAGTGTGGGATATATGAAATGGTCTAAACAAAAGTCAATTTTTAATCTTTTCAAATTAAATATTAAACTTAAAAGATTTAACCCAAAGTAAAATGTTTCATCAATTTTAAATAAGTTGTGATTAAACAGATTAACCAATTGTATCTTAACCTAAACATGCATCTAGGTGAGTGCGGGGCAAAATAAGTAAATCAACCCCAACATCCGATGCATGAGGAAAACCCAAATGGAAAAAAACTCAGACGGACCAGCCACGCAAATTCACTATGTATGGAATTACAAAGGACACAATAGTAGACTTACAACAAAGACACAACGCCCACGCAACTGCCACAACGTGTGAGTTCACACACACCTCGGTATTCACAGATCATCTCAATAACCGTCTAGTGATTAAATAACATAGTCCATAGGTTCTTCACTACAACACCACAAACATGGATTCCACCGTGTGTAAACAACAAATACGAAGTCCACCGTATGAAATGATTCTCAAATAGACGTAGAGAATAAACCAATGGTGTCCAAAACAAGATCTTAAAGCTTAATATGATGAAAACTTGGATCCTAAACAACTTAGGTGTAAACTAGTGTTTTGGAGAGCTTTTTGATAACGTTTGGGAACTCAAAATAGAATTTTTCGTCTCAAATAAAACTGTTGCTCTAAAAGTAATTTATTACACAAAAGTGCTAAGATTAAAAATTCTCTTTTAACCTTTTGGTAAAAACCTTTTAAACTTCAATGGTTGAATACATACACAAAAAAAATTAGTTCAGGTTAGTGTGATGTTCAAAGTATAATGAATAAAAGTTGAAACAAAATGAAATGAGAAGAAGAATATTTGAACATAATAATTTTGTTAACGAGAAATCAACATACTGGAAAATCCCGAGTGTTTTAGTTCGAAAACCACACACATCACAAGTCCACTATAACAACAATTTAGGTACATATTATAGTTTATAATGTGTAAATGAATTTTACAGCCAATACACATAGTATACTAAGGATAACACTAAACAACCCCATAACTAATGAAATAGACCAAACACAAAATAGTAGACTTAGCAGTTGAAAAGGCGACATAGTGGTCTAGTTATATGTATAAGTCGTAGAGTAGGTCACACACACAAAAACCAAATTCAACTTAGTTCAAATTTTATCTTGTTTAAATTAGGCAATCCTAAACAAGCAACATATTCAAACTAAATGAAAAACAAACCATAACTTAACAAATAGAAGACAGGAGATCAGAAAAATCTCTTTTGGGCAAAACCTATGTTCAACACTGTTTCCAATTAGGTATTACAAACATACATCCACAGACTTACAGAACTTATAGCTCCACTAAGCGATGCAATAATGTCTTTAATCCAGGTTGTCTCCATCAATCGATGTAGATCTAACACTGTCCCACTTGTCTCGGTATCCACCGATTAGCCTCAGGAATCTGAATTTCTATCTTCAGCAGTAGAGGTTCAACTCCACAAGGTTAGGAGTAGAGAATAAACTCCCACTACAACAAAACAGGCTATTTATTATGCTCAAGGACCTTGATAAGTGGCACTTGTCATGGTAAAAAATGATGATAGGAATGAGAGTGAAAATGATTTTTATTACGGACTTGGCACGGTCATAGTCTGTAAGAAGTTCACATTTTCACAGACTTGTCACGGTCAAAGTCGGTGACAATATGTCATGGACTTTGACAAGTTTGTGACAATGTGAAATTGTCATGGACTTTTACCATTACAAGTCCATGACAAAGGAAAACTTATCACGAACTTTGACCGTGACAAGTCCTTGATAAGTTTTCCTTGTCATGGACTTGTCACGATCAAAGTTCATGACAATACTGGGCAGTAGAGTTAAAAAAACTACTGGGCGGTTTGGCCACTGCCACTGCCCAATAGTGTATTATTTCGCCTGTTGCAGTAATCAATGATATATTTAAAAGTAACTATCAACAATCAACACCAATATTCATAATAACCAATCAATAACCAAATATAAATATGAAACACGATATATAAACCCAAATTTGAATGTTAAATAGAAATTATTACATAAAAAATAAATGTTCATTGATTTCCAGGTTGTAGGAGAAAGGTTGTCCATTCAATATAAGGACCAATAGAGTACTCAATATGTTGTACGCTGCACAGTTCATTCAACCACATGGGTTCATTCTCTTTCCCCACTATAACTTTGGTGACGCAAACCCGAGCCCAATGAGATTGTAGTGGGAGATTATGCACCAATGAACCTGGGCATATACTCGGGTCCCTCAACCCCCTAACAATTCTATCACCTTCTCGTAAGTTTAGTAAATAGATTTATCCTAACCATTTATAAATGGAGTCTGGAGTGTTGGGAAGGGGGTGGCGAATAATTTATATGGATATGAGGGGTATATCAGTGAGGGTGAGGGTGATAAATAAGGAGCAATGGTCCTCTCATCCATTACTTTCTCTTTTCCCTTCCCCGAGTTACACCCCACTCGACCTTCAAGAGCTCGATTAACTATGAAAAACATTTTATTCAATGTTCTTTCGATGTTGTCAAACTTTTGGTTCGAATTGGTCTTCATTTTTTCGACCTTGTGTGATAATCCAATGTTGCTCGACTTAATCTCGACGAGCCTTGACTTTCCCACCCGAGAGCTACGACATCAAGTAGGACCTTTATGATTCCTCCCGAGCACTGGGCTAAGTGCATCCGTACTCGGAGATGCCTTTTCGGCATCACTCTGCGAGTTGTAGACTTCTTTAAGCTTTTTCTGAAATAGCAAAGAAGTACATGATTAGATAAAACAACAAAAAGTATGTGATTATAAATAATGAATTTATAACATATATACAATTATAACTTACAATAGTGGGAGCCACAGTTGGATTGACCTCCTTATCCTTCCATTTCTTCATTCGAATTTCCACATAGGCATCGAGCCTATGTGGCTTACCCCCAGGACCACTACCCATCTCCTGAAATAAAATAATGCAAAATTGGTGAATTAGTATATAATTACCACCAATTAGAATAAAATAAAAGTAAAATTAATAACATTCAATACTCATCATCCTATGCTCCACCTCTGCATAAGATGCATGCCCAGAATAGTGCATGTTAACATTCTTGGCCCGATTTTCCCTCTTCGATTCATAAGAGATTAACCGCCTATCTGATATCTCATCATTTACAAACTGTTCCCAATCTTCCAATGAGATTGACTCCTTATTGGGTATCGTGTCCCTACACCGTAAGATGGACTCCCGGTCCCTGCCAAAATACCGTCCATTCATGTTTTTCTTCAATGTTTTCCATTGCTCCCTTAGTTATTCCAACGTGGAGTCACGTTCTTCTGGGGGTAAGTCGAATTGTTCCTGTAAAATAAATACATAAAAAAGTGAGTTAGTAATATTTAAATTATAAAATAAAATGTAAATATTATCGACTCAAGCATGCACTTGTAATGCCCCCCTAAATGGCCATCTTAAGCTCAATGGGCACCCTCCTGCAATCAGTGTATCCGAGCGAATTACTTTGATTAATAAAAAGGCCCTAGCTTTCAAGGCCATCTTTTTCCCCACTATGATCCCCAACTTGCCCACTTTAGGGGCCTAGTGCTAGATGAGGCTTCCTCACCACCACTTCCCCGACGCCCTGATGAATACATATTTTGCAAAAAATGTTATTTGTGGAAACACACACACACACACACACACACACACACACACACACACACACACACACACACACACACACACACACACATATATATATATATATATATATATATATATATATATATATATATATATATATATATATATATATATATGAAGATGATTTAGAAATATAAATAATGAGTTAGTTTGACGTTGTTAGATAATATGCATGATAAATTAACAACGACATTTATCGTAAACCATACTAAGAATTGTTTTAACTAATGCTTAAACTAATTAAAATCCAAATTAACATAGTTACTAACTAACCAACAAATATTGACTCAAATCCCCCAAAACTGATCAAATCCAAATGAATAAAGCATTAAACTATCATCCAATAATAATATATCCAATAAAGCATTAAACTATGATAAATTAACTATGACATTAGAAGAATACAAATTAACAATGACACTAGAAGAATACAAATCCATATCGTAAATCAAACTAAGAATTATTTCAAATAATTAGAATCCTTACTACAAATATAAGAATTGTTTCAAATTTGGGTTATCATCCAAAATGGATTGATATTTGGTAGGAGCAACTAAATCATCCACATTACTGGTTTGAACCTTTAGCGCATGTAAGATGATTGACCACGACTCGTTATTGATATACTCCGAGTAAAACACTTGGTGCCCATAAGATGTTAGGTGATGATGTTCTCCTCTACACGCATTGCATCTAATAAATGATTCACCGAGCTACCCTTCTAATAAGGTAGGTAAAATAAAATTGACCTCCTAGACCATTCCCTTATTGTCTCAGCTTCATTCTCAATTGCAATATTCTTACACTTGACATTCTTCTATTTAGTATTCTTTCTTGGAATATTAGGTCCACAATTAAAATATTTACTCTCAATTTCTTAACCTAAAAGTTTTCTTGAAGGTAATTATGTTCAACCATGCTCGATAAAAATAGGAACCTCTCTCCAATCTAAAACTATGATCGAGGGGTAAAAACCTCTTATGGGAAAGGTATATAATTTTCCCACTAGCCTTGAGATGTTAAGATTCTATCTCCTCTCCACAAATAGGACACCCCAAATAACCATGTACTACACAACCGGATAATATCCCATAAGATGGGAAATTATAAATTGCCCAAATCAATATAACTGTAAGCGTAAACCTTATTTTTTACAAGAGTCAAATGCTTTCACACCCTTTACCCACAACTAATTTAATTATTCTACTAAAGGAGACAAATAAATATCGATGTCTTCACTTGTTGCCTTTGGCCAGGTATTAACAAAGACAACATCAAAAATTCAGGTCTCATACACTCCGAAGGAGGGAGATTGAGTGGTGCTAGGATAACGTGCCACACTCTCCGACTGGTGCTTAGATTTCCAAACGGATTGACACCATCTGTTGATATTGCCAAAAAAATGTTACGTTGTTCCCGAGAAAAATGAATATAATCATAATTTATCCTCTTCCAAACTATAAAACCAATAGGATGACACATGATATTATCCCTTACTTCTACCCTAGCATGCTAAGTCATGGCCTCCGCTATCCATGGTACTATGAAAAACCGCATCAATCTATGCCCAACGGGAAAATATTTCAATACTTTTTAGGCACTTTCGAGAGTGTACCTCCCTCACTAATAGATTGCACATATTTAGGTTCCCCGCATACCGGACAGCGATTGAGATTTTCATACTCCTTTCGATATATTATACAGTCATACCTACAAGCATGAACTGATTTATACTTTATTCCCAAGCCTTTCAAACTGTTATTCATACTAGGATAACTATTTGTATGCGTATTCTTTATAGCTAGTAAGCCCTTCACCCAATTTAGAATTCCTTCCATGCTATTGCGAGACAAACCATATTGGGTCTTTAAACTATGCGAACCAACCGTGGCATGCAAATTTGTTTAATCTTTGCCATAGCTAGGGTACAACGGTTGGGTCTCTTTAAATTTCAAACTTTGATAGTCATCATCAAGGTTTATCCCAAAATATTCATGAGTACCTGAACCTTCTATATTTTCAGTTATCTTATTTTCTTCCACTTCATGAACTCCATAAGTGTCATCAATTAAATCCTCTAATATATTATGATCTACATTATCCTCCTGGCCTTGTACATCTATCCTACTTGATGATTGTTGTGAAGGTTACTCGAGAACAAAGGGAATATACATTTCCTCATGAAAAATCCACGACAGATAACTATCTTACATACCCCATCTAAGAAGATGTAGTTCAACTGTTTCACTCAAACACCTTATCATTCCTACAATGTGCACACAGACACGAGAACTCTTCATCATTATGACCTTTTTTTATTTTATTTAACAAACTCATTAGCACCTCTACGATACTCATCCCCTAGTTTATTGGTCTTACCAATCCACCCTTTATATAGAGGATATCCCATCATATCTACTACGAACAATAATCTATTATAGGTAAGAAACATATATTCATGGATTAATATTAACAAAAGTGCAAAAAATTTAAGAACCTTAGGTTAGATACTATAATACCTATTGCGTTTGAACAAAAAAATGAATTTAAGTCGTGTTTGAACATGTTCAGTTTCAATATTTCAAATTTTGAATTAAGTAGTGCATTTTAACAAAAAAATAAACTACTATGTGAGATTTGGATCCTCTTAAACAACATATAAACTAAACAACATATCAACATTGAGGCTATCCCGGGCGGCGCAATGCGTTCGTTCCGGGGGGAAGGGGGAGGATCTATCGAGGAAGAACTACGTCGTGGTGTCATACCCTTATCTTAGAAAAGTTCTTCGACCGTCGTCTGTGTGGGGTGAATGTAAAGAGATGGAGTCGCCAGCCTATTTTGCACAAAACAGGAAAAAGAACATGTTGCCACTTCTAGAGAGCGGTATCAAGGACAAACTGATGCATACGAAACCAACAGATTGGAGGTCCGGGGGCTAAGTTACGGAATGGGAAGGTGTTAGGCACCCATCCCGCCCTTTCGGTATCTCATGGGCAAATGTTAATATTTTTCTTTATCCCCGTGAAATGTGTGTATGTGTTTAGATAATGGAGATTGGAATCCTTTGACTCATACCATGGAAGAGAAAGGGTGAGGTCATCCACAGGAATATTCCCAAAATAATAATAAATGTAGAAGATAGAATATGAGCATTCATCGTGATATTTAGATTTATTAGGAAACGATAATATGTGTGAGATGAAACGCGAACAAGCATATTATATGTATATATATGGTAAAAATGAGAGTTTTTGAGAAACTTGGAAAATAAGAGAAATTAGAAAATTGGACTCGAGCCTCGGATTTTAATCCGAGAGGTGTACGTAGACTATAAAGGTATCAGAGTCCACGTAGTTCAAATGTAGAATAGGGGTGGATTTTATCCCATAGATTTGAACGGAATTTTATTCGGTGTGTACGTGTAGAAAAATGTGTTTTTGGCTTTGGAGAAAGTGTGGTGGATAATTCCGTTCGGAATTTACGGGTGTAACCCTCTTCTATTTATTTTTGGTTTTTTTTATGGAAAATAAAGTATGTGAAATATACTAAAAAAAGTGTAGATGTTAATATGTATGAACTAAAGTGAAACTAGATTATGAACCTAAAGTAACTTATGCAAAACCAATGAATTTAAAAGAGAGGGAGAAGGAATTGGACCTTGCTTGGAGCTTGAGCTTGGATCTTGGATGAACTCACTTGAATATTGATGGATGCGGATTAGAGAGAAGGATATTTGCCAAATTGGGTGTGAAAAGGATGGGTATTTAGGCTTGAATGGAACTTCTTATATGGAACTTCACTAACTTCAAGAGAATGTTGTTGAGATCACTGATGCTATTGAATTTGTCGTGTTTTCTTGGAAGTGAGTTCATGGAACTTATCTATAGGGTCAGGGGGTGACAATCGGTGTACCCCAGGGGGTGACTATCGGTAGGTCACCCTTGAAACTGTGCCGATAGGCAGGGTTTAGGACCTCCTAATTGGTAGTCTCATGCAAACTTTTTTGAAAAAATGATCGTAGTACACAAATCGTTGATCTAAATTGCACATGGATCATACCGTTAGAAAGGTATTTCAGAGACCTTCGAGAGTTATTGGACCAATCGCGGGTCTGGGAGATGACTTTGGGTCAAATATGGCTCGAAAGTGCACGTCGGTCTTTTTGATGGGAGATCATTGGACGGAAATGAATCGTTCGTCTGTATGGTAAGTCAAAGTTGTTCATGGGGTGGATCGATAGAAAGGTTAGGAGATTTACTTCGACATTCCAAAGAGTTTAGCTCGATTAAAAAATTTAACCTTGGTCAACCGGGCCCCATAAGCGTCCGGCGACCTCTCGGAGTAAAACAGATCGTTCGTCTGTACCGTAAGTCAGAATTGCACATGGGGTAGATCGTTAGAAATGGTATTCAATTTCCTTTGGAGATTAATTTAGTCTCATTCGAGCTGAAGAGCTGAATTTGGTGAAACGGAGTCCGAGAGCTCCCGATGGCCTCCGGTTTAATTTTCGAGGGAAAACTGATCGTTCGCCCGAACGGTTATGATGTTTCATGCACGGGATGGACCATTGGAAAGGGGTTTTAGTGCCCTTCAAAGATTTAAAGAGCTTTCACTATGATGGTGGAGTTTATTGGGGTCAATTTGGGGCCCGGGAGCGCCCAATGGCCTCTAAATCAGTTTTTGGTAGTGAAATGGTCCGTTCGTCCAAACCGTTATGCCGATTCGTGCATGGGGCAGACCGTTGGATAGGGTATTTGGATCCCTTTAAAGATTCAAATATCTTTCTCTATTATAAAAGAGTTGATGGTTCCCGATGGTCTCTAGATCGATACTCAGAGTACGACCTAGGTTTACGGAGGAAAGGGAAAGTGCTAAGAGTCTAAGGAGAGAGTTATGGGGTGATCGAGGTCAGAGGATCGAGGTCAATTATGACCTAAAAGAGGTGATGATCCATGACCGAGGTTATGACCTAGAAGAGGTGACGATCGAGGACCGAGGTCAATTCTAACCTAAAAGAGGTGACGATCTAAGACTAAGGTCAATTCTGACCTAAAAGAGGTGACGACCGAGGATCGAGGTCAATTCTGACCTAACTAAGGTGACAATCTAATACCCAGGTCAATTCTAACCTAGAAGAGGTGGCAATCGAGGATCGAGGTCAATTCTGACCTAACAATGGTAACGATCCAAGACCAAGGTGAATTTTGACCTAAAAGGGGTGACGACCGAGGACCGAGGTCAATTCTAATCTAACTAAGGTGACGATCCAAGACCGAGGTCAATTCTGACCTAGAATAGGTGATGATTGAGGAACGAGGTCAATTATGACCTAACTAAGGTGACAATCCAAGACCGAGGTTAATTATGAACTAAAAGAGGTGTACTTTTCCTTCGATAAATTTGGGGACTCCACTGGGGAAGAGGATTGGATTTTAGGTTCCGCTGGGGAATAATTAATAATCCGAGGATTTTGTAGCTGGGGGAAAATTTGGAGTGTCTGTTTGAGACGTTTTTGGGGAGAATGATTCTCTGGAATCCCGTTGGGGGTGTAAAAAATGTTTTCCTTGGTGAATAAGGTCCTAGAATGGATTTGGCAATTTTAGGAATTTTCTAAATTTTGTTCGGGATTTTTTTGGTATTTTTTTTGGGACTTTTTGTATGAAATTTTAAAGGGTGTGCCGACCGGCATGGATGGAGGTGTGCCAATCGGCATTGGCATGGACTTTTGAGGTGCCTCGAGCAGGTGAAAGGATCATGCCGATCGGTGGGCGTAGGGCCAATTGGCATGAACTTTAGCCTCCTATACAAAGGGGGCAGGTTCTCCTCATTTTGCAAAGCTTCTGGAATTTTTTCTTCTGCTATAAACCTCTGCACAATCATCTTAATGTTCAAAATGATTAAATTCTCAAGCAATGCGACTCATATGGCATGGATTAATGCTGACGACTGGGAAGGGTTAGAGTGGAGGGCTAGGGTGCCCCTCGCATTGGGCAATGAGAATGCTTTTGACTCGTTTGAGCCGGTGACGGATGATCAGACTCTTCTTCATGAGCCTTTGCATCATCGTTCTTCTAGGGTGGTGAACCCTGGTGTTTACGTAATTATTTCATGACTCTTGGTATTCCTTTTTTCTTTTCTTGGCGAGATTACTTTATTTCTTGAATTTGACAAGGATTTTCTTCATTTCTTGATTGTATGACGTCTCCATGTCGACTATTCATGCCCATGGTACGACAAGGCTTAAGGACATTTGGTATCACTTTCCTGCTGTGGTGCGCTGGATGGTGTCCTCTGCGGGTTGTGGGAGACTAGCGTCGGCTTTAGATGAGACTCCCCACTCTACTGCGGTTCTATGCGCTTTAGGAGAGCGGTGGTGGGACACTACCCATACCTTCCATTTTGGCTTTAGGGAGATGAAGATGACTCCCATCGATGTTCAAAATTTATTGGGGCTAGATTATGAGGGTGCCCAGATTGAGGTGGACAGGACGCTGAGGGTGATGCCGAAGGAGGTGACGACGGCTATGGGTAACATGGAGAGGGTGGTTTTCGAAGACTCTCTCCATTTGTCTTCTTTGATGGAGCTTTTACTCAGGAGGAGGGTTGATGAGAATGACGCTCAACAGGTGCGTCAGATGGCCCATTTGTTTATCTTGTTGGTGTTGGGAGGTTTTCTCGTGGCGACGAGTGGCGATGTCGTCCACTTGTGTTTTTTGCCTTTTCTGAGGGTGTTTTCAAACATCCGCTTCTATGATTGGGGGAGCCTGAATTTGGCGACCCATTACTATTATTTGGAAGCATTCAGCCGGTGCTTCCAGTCGACTTTTACTAAGGCTACGTATCTTCTGGAGGTACTCTTTATTTTGTGCATTTTCCTTTATGCATTCGCATTTTCCATTCATTCACTTCTTTTTGATTTCTTGAATGATGATCCTTGTCCCTTGCAGATGTGGTTCTTTGAGGTGATTGGGTTGAACACCCAACTGATTTTTTTGAAGGATGACTATGTGGGGGATTTTTGTCGAATGTTCCGATGGCAGAGGTCTAATTGAAAATCGAGGAAGAACCATTCTCTGGAGACCGTGCGTCAGGTCTTAAATGGCCTGACGAGCGAGCGGATAAGCATTATTTTGTCTTTAAGACTGTTCTTTTCCTTTGATGATCTTTTATTGATACCGATCCTTCACTTTTGTTGGGGATTTACTGGTGACCTTTATCCTTGGGGGATGACTATTCAGTACACCGGGGTAACTGGGGGACATGCGCAAATGCGAAACCTGCTGGCGCATGAGTTTGGTTACTCCTGGTATCTTGAGGAGAGGGTAGTTCAAAAAATTATGGAGTATGAGGTTGCGGTTCCATCGGTAAGTCCCCCTATGTTCATGAGGCATGTATGGGATATGTTTGATGAGGCTCGGGTGGCTACGATAATGGGAGAGCCATACTTTCTGTTCACTGACATAGCGGTGATGTACGACTATCTGAACTTTGTCTCGAGTTGGTTGATCCCCCCTGGGATATATGATGTGTTCCTCTCCCTAAGGAGGGAGACAGGTGGGGTCCTCTCATAGCGCAGGTGGTGCGACCACGTTAGTGGTAATAGTGATGACGTCAGGGCCTTCTTTTGTGCGTCTGCATTCTCCTAGTTATAACATTCGACGAGCTGATAGGGGATTGGTGCGTCTGCAGCATCATCCTCATGCGATGGATCCAGAGGAGTTAAGTCTAACGGAGGAGGTCCTTTGGCCTATGACATGTCTTTTTTAATTTCCTTGATATCTTTCTCTTTCCTCATGCTTGACTGATTAGATCTTTTCTATTCTTCCTCGTAGCATATCTGTGTTTTGACCACTTGGCTGAAGGACATCAGGGACTGGATATCTTCTGTGACTGCTCATATTCGTGAGGCGATTCCAGTCCCTTCTTGCTTGGTGTCATCTACCTTGACTGGAGAAGGGTCTTTCTTTGGAAGTGGGGACACGTCATCTCACCGCAGGGGGAGGAGAGTGCGTCGCAGGGATGGGGGATCTTAGGGAGAGAGTGAAGAGAGAGATGAGAGAGAGGGAGAAATTAAAATTGGGTTCGGGCTGAGTCCCATTGTTTTTCTTCTTTTCCTACAAAATATCAATGTAATACAAAAAAATATATGCCAATGAAAGAGGAGTTCTTGTTAATTTTCTTATTTCGTGATTAATGCACATGCTCTTTTTACTTTGCTACTGAGACCGTAAAAAGAATTTTGAAGATTGATTTGAGAAGGACTTTATTTTAAAATGGGATAAGTAAAAGCATGAGGAAATTCCGAATTCCCTTAAGATAAAAATTGTTTTTATTGAGGTATTTGATTTTGACAAAAGAGGAAAAAGGGAATTTTCCCAAAATAGGGGGGTGCCGATCGGCATGACCCCTGTCTAGCCTATCGGTATATTAGTCCAGTCCAATCAATCCAAGGTTTTGATTTCACTGTCTTCAATTTCTTGGTGCTTGGTGGGGCAAGTTTTATTCCAATTTCTGTAGGGTTTCTTGTCCTTGCTAGAGAGTTTCCAAGTATAAATAGGGGTGAATGGGGATTTCCTCCTCACACTTTCATCTTTTTTTTATCACATTCTTAGTTTCTTATTATCTTAAAGATGGCTCTCCCTGGTAACATTGAGTTCGCTAACTACCTCGAAGCCTTGGAAGCAATGAGTTCTTACAATGTCAATTACGATGCCTTTCACATGCGATGAGTCTCTTTGTGGTGCAACCGACCCATTGAGTGGAATATGCTAATGGCGGCAGTTGAGTTCTGGTATCCCAAGGATCATGTCTTCCACTTCGGGTTGGATGAGATTTGTCCTACCTACGAGGAATTTTTTGCCATGCTAGGGATAAATCCCAGTGTTTCTGCGACTTTTCTTGAGTTTTCCCGTTCTCCTAGGGAATTGCTGGCTAGACTTATTCATATTTTTCCTTTCGCAGCCTGGCCATTGGTTACAGGGGGAATGATTTCCCTTCCGATGGTGTTGCCGTTCGTGCATTCGCAGGATGTGGGTAATGCTGGATATGCCAGGGACATCATCCTAGGCATTGTTTCAAAAGTTTTGTTGGTGACTTGGGAGATGCTGGTGGACCCCCAACTGGCTGTTATCGTTTCTTGGATATCATAACGTCTTAATCCTACGCGGTGATACTAGAAGAGACCTTGAATGGCCTAGATGCCTTGCAGGAGGGTCATTCTGACTTTTTGAGGGGTAGCCCTGTAATGTTGTTTTTGTGGCTGTTAGAGAGGTTTCGTATGGCTGTCCCACCTAAGTATCCTTTGTCAGCTGTACCAAAGTTCTTCTCGTGCTATTTCATTTAACGTAGGCTTAGACATTGAGAGTTGGGGGAACTGGTTTATAAAGAACGAGGCTTGAGGCTTACGTTGGTCTGTTCCTTGGTGGGGGGAGCTATTATCCATTCTGGAACTTTAGGAGTACCAATATGTCCGATTAATAGGCCTCAGGCATATCACTTTCTACGTTCCCGGGTGACTGCTGCACTAATTTGGTTGGGAGAAAATTGTAACACTGCGAACACCGAACTTCTTTCCTATGGAGGACCTGACAGAGCGTATGAACATGATACTTGGTTCTCTATGGGAGAATCATCATCCGCCGACCCGTCCTTCTCTGTCTACTGGGAAAGTCTGTCATGTCTCTAAGGACTACATAAAGTGGTTATGAAAGAAGGTAGTGGCCAGGATGCTAACTGTGGAGACTTTTCAAAGGTGGTTTGCCATATCTTACATCATGAAGGGAGGCGTTATGGTCTTCCCCAAGCTAGTCCGGGCTTATCGCTCTATGGAGCGTCTGCGATACTCTATTCAGGCAGGGGAGGTTTGGGGAACCCAGGATGCAGGTATGATGGTGTTAGTTCCTCTATCAGTTACGGGTAGGGCTTTGGGAAGCTCTTTGTAATAGATGTGGTTTTGTGCTTTGTGGGAATAATTAGGGTGATTTTCAGGAGTAGTGGGGCTTGTTATTATCTGGGGTTTTTTAGTAGGTGTAGTGTTGGCAAGCGAAGTCGTTTGACTCCTTACGCTGATGTAATCGTATGGAAATTTTAGATAACGAAACAAATAAATTTTTGATCATCTAGTTGTGCCTCTTGATCACTTTTTGCTGTTTGAACTATCTATACTTATCGCAAAGGCATACATAATCCTTTTGTTCATGTATATGTTAAAATGAATTTTTATTCTCGGGGATAAGAAAAGAATAGCATTTTATGAAAAGAATAGGGCCGTGCTAATGTGAAGTGAATGAGCTGCCTACGTACCTCTAAGGGTTTTGAAATTCATTTTTAAAAAAAATATTTTTATAGGATTAGGACCACGTAGTTCTGGGTAAGGGGGAACATAAGAGATTTTTTTAGAATAGAATCGATATTAGAAGAGTCATAGCGCGCCGAGATTTTGGACATGGGGTAGAATTTCTTGTGACGGTCCAGGTTGACTAGACGCACCATTTCTTCTTCGTCAAGGTCGATGAGCACAGCGGCGTCGCCCGACAGGATCTTCTTCATAATGTAGGGGCCGCTCCAATTGGGCTTGAAATTCCCTATGGGGTCCCAGATTGGCTCTATTATTTCTTTAAAGGCTAAGTACCCTTCTCGAATAGCGCGGTCCTTAAATATCTTATTGAATGATCGCGATATATGATGATGGTACCCTTATATGTGATATAGATCTTTCAATCTCCTTTTGTCCAAGAGGGACAGCTCATCAAGAAGGATTTGGTACCAGTCTTCCTTGCTAACCTTTCTTTCATGCATGATGAGCAACCAAGATATTTCCAGCTCAATGGGTAGGACTTCATCCATGCCGTAGACTAGAGAGTAAGGGGTATCCCCAGTAGGAGTTCAAACTGAAGTACAGTAGCCCCATAGGGCATAAGGGATCCTGTCAGCCCAATCCCGACAACTCTTGGTCATTTTACTGATAATAGCTTTGAGATTCATATTGGCTGCCTCAACCGCCCCATTGGTTTGAGGTCCGTATGGAGAGGTTTTGTGTCTTTGAATTCCATACTCGTCGACCACTTTTGTAACTTTCACCTCGAAATGTAACCCATTGTCTGATACCAGCTCGAGTGGGACCCCATATCGACAAATGATGTTTTTCTTAATGAATTTATCCCTTTCTTAGCATTAAGAATGTGTATGACTCGATTTTGACCCATTTGGTGAAGTAATCAATAGTGAATAGGATGAACTCATGCCCGTTGGATGCCTTCAGTGTAACTTTCCCTATGATGTCGATGCCCCATATGGAGAACGGCCAGGGATAGGTCATGTTGTATAATTCTCACGGAGGCAAGTGTTGTAGGTTGGAGACCTATTGGCATTTGAGACATCTTCGCACATAGGTTGTGCAGTCTTGAACCATGGTAGTCCAGTAGTACTCCTATCTAATGATCTTTTTGGCGAGCATATAGTCGTTCATGTGGGGTCCTCATTCCCCACTGTGGATTTTTTGCATCATTTCTTCTATATCAACCCCTGCTATGTAGTGTAAATGGGTTCCATCTAAGTTTCTCTTAAACAGTGATTTATCATAGATAATGTACTAGGCTTCCAGTCTACGGAGAGTTTCTCGATCTTTCTTGTTGGCTCCATGGGGATACCTACCATGTTTGAGGAGGCGCCATATATTATAGTACCAGCAGTTGGCTATTTTGGGTTCATCCTCCGTGCAGAGATCGATGTGGTAGCAATGGGTTGGTTTATCTTATTTTTGGACAAGGAAGGGGGCAATGGTTATTCCTTCGAGCATGCAAATCATGGAGGCTAAGGTGGCAAGGTCGTCAGGTAGGTTGTTTTTTGCTCGAGGTAGGTAGTGGAAGGTGATTTCTTAGAATTGGGAAGCTAGTTGTTCAAGGTGATCATGGAAGGGTTAGAGTTTCTCATCCTTTACTTTCCATTTCCTGAGTACTTAATCGATGATGAGGGATGAATCCTAGTAGACATTGAGGTATCTAATTCTTTTCTTGAGGGCAACTTTGAGGCCTAGCATGCACACCTCGTATTCACTCATGTTGTTAGTGTAGGGGAAATCCAATTTTATGAAAATGGGAGTGTGGGAGTCATCAGGGGTAATTAGGAGGATTCCAATTCCATATCCTTTTTTATTGGAAGCACCGTCAAAGAACATTTTCCATCGAAGATCTTCTAGGGAGGCGCAAAGGATATTCTCGTTTGGGAATTCAAAAATCTAGACATCGGCTTCTTCCATAGGGTAGTCAGTAAGGTAGTCAGAGATGGTTCTTCCATTCATGGATTTTTGTGTGACATAGGTGATATCAAACTCTGATAGAATCATCAACTAATGGGCCATTCGGCTGGATAGGCAGGCTTCTCGAGTAAGTATTTGATGGGATCCATTCGGGAAATGAGTTTGATAAGGAAGGTGAGCATATAGTGCCGTAACTTTTGGGTAACCTAGACAAGAGCGACACATGCTTTTTTCAAGGCGATGTAATTAACTACGTAACTGACCAATCTCCGACTGACATAGTAGAAGGCTTTCTCTTTATGGGTTTCTTTAAGGTATTGGGCTAGCAAAGTCCCTATCGCAGTATCGATCATGGTTAAGTATAGGAGTAAAGGAAGACCTGGCTGTGGTGGTATGAGCATCAAAGGTCGAGTTAGGTATTGCTTAATTTTACGAATGTTTCTTGGCAAGCTTCATTCCAGAACTTGGTTGAATCCTTTCGGAGGAGTTTAAAGATGGGTTCACAGACAGAAGTTAATTGGCTGATGAATCGATTAATGTACTGTAATTTCCCAAGGAATCCTCGGACTTCTTTATCCGTTCATGGAGGTGGCATCTCAAGTATGGATTTTAACTTAGTAGGATATGCTTCTATTCATTTCTCACTGACGATGAATCCCAAGAGTTTCCCTTTGGTAATGTCGAAGACACATTTCTGTGGGTTAAGCCGCATTTGGTACTGTCGCAATCGTTCAAAGAATTTTTGGAGAGCGAGAACATGACCTTCTCTAGTCTTGGATTTAATAATCATGTCATTCATATAGACCTGGACTTCCTTATGTATCAGATCATGCAGAATGGTTATAGTATCCCTTTGGTAGGTAGTCCTTGCATTTTTTTGGCCAAATGGCATGACAGTGTAGCAAAAGGTTCCCCAAGGGGTGATGAATTCGATCTTCTCTTGATGATCAGGGTGCATCTTGATCTGGTTATATACGACAAACTTATCAATGAATGACTTGAGATCATGGCTGGTTTTGTTGTCTACAATCATATCGATGTTGGGTAAAGGGTAATCATCTTTAGGAGAGGCCTTGTTCAAGTCTCGGTAGTCGATACACATGCATACCTTTCCTCCTAATTTCGACACGGGTAAGATATTGGCTAGCCATGTGGGATACTCAATTACTCGAATAAAGCCCACGTTCAGTTATTTTACTACTTCTTCTTTTGCCTTGAGTGACCATTCGGTGCGGAGCTTTCACAGCTTCTGTTTGACCAGTTTACATTCCGGGAGAGTTAGAATCTCATACTATGCTATCTCAGGGTCAATGTTGGGCATATCATTATAGGACCATGCGAAGACATTCACAAATTCCTTCAACAGTTCTTTGAGTTGCGTACGTTCGTGCTCATCAAGGATATCCCCTATCCTAATCTCGTGCATTTGTCTATTAGAATCGAGATTAATAACAACAGTTTCATCCTCATTAACTTGAACGTGGTTATGTTGTTTTTTTATTAACCTTATTTAGATTAGTTAAGAATTGTTCATTTGCAAAGTCATCATAATCAAGAGTATGATTAGAATCAAGAAAATTAATGTAAGGCACAACAAGATACTCAAAATCTTCATTTGTTTCATTAATAGGAAAAACAACATTGAGAACCTAATCAAAGGAGGTCTCGATTACATCAGAGTGAAAGGAAACAACTAAAGGGGAAAGGGATAAACATCAGGGTTAGGTTGAATAACTACAGGTGGCACTAGTGCAGCATGCCAGTTAAGAACAGGTGCATCACCATCTTTGATAAGGTATGATGGATTGGATGATGTAGTCCCTAAGTGGATCATACAGAGTGCCAGCCCCGATATCTGCAAGTTAAAAGAACCCTTGGAGTTTCTATCCTCAGAATCCATGGTATCAATTATGGTCTCTTTAGTGAATGGTTATACATAGTGCTAAGAACTTTCGGCCCCCCAAGTAGCTATTTTGGAAAAAGATCTCCATTCCTGGTTTCATTCTCTCGTCTACAGGGTCATACTAAGGCCCAGGAAAGTGGCATAAGGGGAAATCTTCATCCTCTCTGATGAATCTTCCGTTTAGGGAATCTCCCGAGATAGTTCTGGTGCATTCTAACTTCCTCTTCAGTCGAGGCTGACGGATCAATCTGAGTTCTTCTTCTGATGGTTAATAGCCCAAGCCACAGGGAGGAAAGGCCTCTTTCAACACGATAGGTTCAGTTATCCCTTGTTGTCTTTGCCCTAGCCCCAGTTCGTGCATGAAGTGCATGTTCTTGAACATTTATATTACATTGACGTATCCATAGGGATTATATTATGTACAAATCTTGTCTTTAAAGTCGTTCCTTGTTGGGAGTAGGAGTGGTTCGACCTGGAAGCCTGATATCAGCATATCGTTCACCCCGTGTTGTATCTCGAGTACCTAATTACCGTTTCTTGCATTCTCAGTGTTGTCACTATCTCTTAAGATGGTGATAACTTGTCCATTGGCAAAGAATTTTAATTTTTGATGAAGGGAAGAAGACACCCCTTTGATACTATGGAGCCACGGTCGTCCGAGCAGTAGATTGAATTAGGCTGGAATGTCAATGACTTAGAATTCAACAATAGGATTTATAGGGCCAACCCCTATTTCAATCTTGATAGATGCCATTACTTCTCGGCGGGTGTTATCATAGGCACGTATGACAGTATAAGTTGGAGTAAGGTCGCTCACTTTTAATCCCAGGCAATTGAGGGTTCTTAACGGGCAAACATTCAGAGCTGATCCGTTGTCGACGAGTGAGAGGGTAACAATTTTCCACATGAATTCAAAAGAGATATTGAGAGCATGATTGTAGTTGGGACCGGTCTTAGGTATTTCCTCTTCAAAAAAGGAGAGCATTCGAGTGGAGTTCAAGGATCTAACTAGGTTCACTGCTTCTTCTAGCGTGGTTGAGGGTGGAACTGTGGGTCCTGTGAGTAGCTTGATTAGGGCATTTCGAGGAAAATTAAAAACCCTATTTTTTCATCGATATCGGGTTGCTCAGCTACCTAGTTGATCTCTCCTATCAGCTCTTCGAATGATATCACTCCGCATAGGTTGGCTATCATACTAGTCTTTCCTTAATCTGGCTCTTCATCCGAATCTTTGAAATTATCCCCCCATCCGGTGGAAACGATATTGTCTTTCCATGCAAAGTCAATGCACTCTATAAATTCTATGGCTTATTCATATAATTCTTCCCATTCGACAGGTAAATATAGGACTGAAGGGATGACGTGACCTTATAATTTTAAAGCATCGAGGAGCTCGAATATGCTACAAATATCACCAGTCTGTTAAAACAAATCTACTATGATCTGGACCAGGTCATCTAGACTGACTTCGTCGATTGACACTACCTAGTTTTTTGACTCTAGGACCCATTTTTGAGCTTCTAAGAATAACCCAATAAATCTCTGATAGTCAATGGTCATCTAGGAGGGCAATTTCAGCCTGAACTCTAGGAGTTGGTTCAGCACTTCTGATAATTTCATATTTTTACCTCTAGAATGGGTACGGACAACGATGCATGCTCTGTTAAGGAGTGATAAGGTTTGATCAGCAAGGTTGGTAGTGTGTAAAAGAAAATACGGGCATGTTTGGAGAGGTTTAGGAGAGTATATGGGTATGATTGGTGATTTACTTAGCATGATTTGGGTAGATGGGTCGAGTTCTGAGTCTTCTTCCAGGAAGATGGTGTTTGCATGATTTATGAATGGATTATGGGTAGTGTTTGGTTTATGGTTAGTCAGTGGGGTGATGATACCCGAGTCAATCAGGCTTTGGATTGTGTTTTGAAGATGGAAACATTGGTTTGTAGTATAGCCAGCAGTTTGGTGAAAGTCACAACGGGCATCAAGTTTGAAATTTTTTAGAAGTGGATTTGGTAACGGATGAGGGTCCAATGGTTTAATCAGGTTTCGGTTCAAGAGAGCCTAGTAGACTTTGGAGAGAGGAGCACGAATCTAGATATATTCCTTTTAAATTGGGTTTGGGCGACTTTCTAGTGTCCATAAAGCGACAGGCTGAGAGATGTTGTTGATAGTAAAAATTGTGGTACTAGCAGGCTTTTCAAACTTTATAGGAGCAAACTGGCTAGAGGTTTTCTTCGGTTCAACTTCTGTCTTGGCAAGACCTTCTTCGATTTCTACTCCTGCTTCTCAGAGGGCTCATAAGTGAAGGTAATACTGTCCTCCCATTATTGCTCAAACATGGGGTAGAAAGTTCTTCTTCACAATGCTGACTTGTTCTTCTTCAGAAGGCAGATTGGACATGGTAGATTCTTTTTCTCTCCATCTTGCTATAAAGTTGATGACTGATTTGCCAGGGTTCTGTTTAAGTAACTCTAAGTCACGACGGGTAACCTCTAGATCCTCGTTGTACTTGTATTGTGACATGAACTCACGTGCAACGTCTTCCCAACTGCGAATTATGGATTCTTCAAGGGATAAGAACCAATGGAGGGAGCTATCTTTCAAAGTCTGCTGGAACATCTGAGCCATTATTTCTTCAAAATCCCCTAGGAGATTCAAGGCTCGGTGATAGCTATGAAGATGAACAATCGGGGTTCCACTGCCTCAAAAATTCTCGATATTGGGCATATTGAATTTTTATAGTAACCTGGCTTTAGGATAGGGAGACATGTGGGTATAGTCCATATAGTTCCTAGAGATTCTGACCTGGTCGAATTTCTTGGTTAGCATCTTGAGGTCTTCCTTGACCTTGTTTAGTTATTCCTCTTTCGGATCAACAGTTATGGGTATATTAGCCCCGATCTGAGCAAGGTTTGGCATAGAAAGCTGGGCTGATGGCGGCCCTTTAGTAGGAGGAGCACATGGAGCATGATGGTATTTTTCAAGAAACCAAATAGGTTCGGGTGTAGGCGGACCCATGACGCGAGGGAAAATGACCTCAAGGACAGGGACCCAGTTTCTTTGCATCACATGAACCTCGATTTAAGGGTTGTCAATTTGGCAATGAGCTGAGCCAGAACCGTCAACAAATTTGGCTGTACATTCGAAACTTAATTTGTGTTCTCCATGAAAGGCGGGTGAGTCTCTAACTCGGAGGAATCAAGGGGACTGACAGAACTTCGGGATGATTCAAGTGAAGACCGAAGCCAATAGGGAGCCAGACCAAGGGTATATGATCGACTCGAGAAAGAGAAAAATTGGAATTTTTTTTCGAAAAATAAAAAGGGAAATTTGTTATTTTTGGAAAAGGAGGAATTTTTTTTTGACATTTTTGGAAAAGATGAGAACGAAAATGTTTTTTTTATTTATTTTGAGGGAAAAGGAGGGAGAATATTTTTAGTATTTCTGATAAAAGAGGGAAAAATGTTTTTGGACACTTTTGGGAAAAAAGAGAGAGGAAAAGACTAGAGACGTGTCTCAGCATGATTATTATGTTTATTAGGTTCTCACTTGTATTAAATTTACCTAAATGAAATGTTGTACGGGACCCGAGCCTAGAAAAATTGGGTTTGCAACATATGTAAATCTATGGTTGGACTTGTAACTAGGCTCACGGGCAGGGTCCCGTTTTAAAAATTGCACGAAAATTTGGGCGGCAGGCCGACCCAAAATTTCTGTAGAGTTTCGATTCGAAACCGATAATCTAACATGTGTGCCCTAGGCTTGACACCTTTATGCAGGTATGCAGTTGGTTCCAGTAAGGACACAAGTCTCCGACTGAGTCTTAATGTAGTGTTGGCTCAATTCCGGATAAAAATATTTGAGTTATAGGAGAGTGTTCAAGTGTATCCATCCAAGCCTATGACGTGTTAGTTAAAGATGTAGTGGTCAAGATTATAAAGCTTCATCATATGTCGGTTTCAGTGTGTCTCATTTCTACGTCATCAACATCATATTCCATAGTCTCCAAGGTATGAATGCATCTTTATATATATAGGGAGACTTGGAATAATTTTATAAAGGGTGTAATTTTATTTTAAAATGAAGTTTATTTTCAAAAGGTTTCTTTAGCACTTTAAAATAAAGTTTTTGGGCTTAAAATCGAATTTTGACCATTCTGGGACTTCGTTCAATATCGTCATTTGAACGAGAATATCGTTCGAACGAGTTTGCCAACAAATTTTTCCCATTGGCCTCTAGAACTTCGTTAGAAGGGTCATTCGAACGAAAATCTCGTTTGAACGAGATTTCCGACGGGAAATTTTTTGGGCATTTTTTTTGGAAGTTTTCTCCACTACTCCACTCTTTTGTTCCCACTAATTTTTCCAGAATTACTAATGTGAGGGAACCAATTTTTTGGAACTAATTTTTTCATATTCTTAGCGACTTTAGAGAGTGCAAATATTCCAAGAAAAAGTTCCATGTTTTGTGTTTGATTTTTATGAGGTAAATTCACCAAAACACATACACACCTAATAATTTTATTTATTCCAAGTTCCTCAATATATATCCTTGCTTGGAGTGTTTGGCACCAGGTTTTTCTCTACACCTCAAAGAATAGAAGTTTGGGTTTACTTCTACATCTCACAAAGAAGAAGGTTGTTTGCTGTGACATACCCACTTGGAGAAAGGCTCCTTGTTCGGATGGCGGTAATCGAAAAAGTCCGATCGGTGGATTTCGAGACCGCGGTGGACCTCCGTGGTTATTCGCTAGGCAGAGGTGTGTACAAGAAGGAGCGTCGGGGCTTGTACGGAGTCAAGTCGAGTGTTGTAAGTCTTTTTGTCTTGTGCTTGTAAAACCGTACTTAGTGGATTGAGGCTAGGTCCGTCCAAGGTTTTTTCCCGTTGTGGGTTTTTCCACGGACATCGTGGCGTAGTGGTTGTTTACTTATTTTATCTTTTGCAAAATCACATTAGATGCATACTTAGGTAAAAAAGATAAAATTGGTATATTTAATTTGGTATTAATTTAATTTGGGTAAAAATTAATTTAATACAAGTCTTTAATTTTATTAGATAAAATTTGGTTTGGCCTAATTTGCAAAAATGGATTAATTATTTGTTAGGCAAATTTCTAGGACTTGGGTTGAGTTAATATGTTTAAGTGAAAACTGTATTTCTTGTTTAATTTAATTTCACTTTGAGTTTAGTTTATTATAATTTAAAAGATATTAAAATTTGGTTTATGTACTTGTTTAATTGAACCATCTCTATGCCGCATCTAGAAGGAAATTATATTTTTAAAGAGAAAGTTTTTAAAAATTGGGGGTCTATCGTTTTTAGATTGGTATCAAAGCATTGATTCAGAAAAACTATCGTTTTCAGATTGGTATCAAAGCGGGATCGCTAAATTATTGCGTTTAAGATCCTTTTAAATATTTTAGACTAAAATGGAACTTTCTCCATTTTTAAAATTTCCTATTTTCGATGGTTCTAATTACGCATATTGGAAAGCACGTATGCATTCGGCACTTAGGTGCCTAGATGAGAGGGTTTGGTTGTCTGTCGTTAACGGGTGGTCCCCACCTACATATTTAGTTGAAAATGAACGTGTTCCCAAACCCACCGATAGATGGAGTGAGAATGAATTTAAACTTGCAAATTTTAATTCCCATGGTTTAAATGCCTTGTTTAACGCGGTCACACCGGATGAATTTCGACGCATTATGACGTGTGAAACCGCTAAAGAAGCTTGGGATATTTTACAACTCACTCATGAAGGAACTAGTGTCGTAAATGCTTCTAAACTCCAAAACCTCACCACTCAATTTGAAACCATCAAAATAAATGAAAAAAAACTTTTGATAAATTTTATGCTAGACTTTTCGATATAGTCAATTCATCTTTTAATTTGGGAGAGAAAATACTCGACAACCGAGTAGTAAAGAAAATTTTAAGGTCCCTACCTGATAGATTTGTTCCTAATGTGATCGTGTTAAATTCTTTACCCACTTTAGCCTCTAAGAAATTGAAAGAGCTCGTAGGTGATTTACAAACCTATGAACTAGACATGTTTCCCTCTAAAACTGAAAAGAAAATAGATAAGGGTGTTGCTTTGAAAGCCCAAAAGGAGGAAAAACAAGTAGTAGAGAGTGAAAGTGAGAGTGACTCGGAAGATATAGCTATGTTTGCTAGGAAGTTTTGAAAATTTCTTTAATTTAACAAAGATAAATTTAAAAATGATTTTAAGAAATTTGAAAATTCTAAGCATGACAAAGCCGAGAAGATCCCTAAAACTTTTAATGAAAATTTAAATAGGGACGAGTCAAATAGGTCTTATGGTTGTGAAGGGTATGACCATAGGGAAAAAGAGTGCCCCACTACACTAAGGAGAGAGGGTAAGCAACCAATTTATTTTAATGCAACCCTTAGTGGTAGTGATAAGGAAGAGGGACCCGATTCCCCCACTAAGCCCAACTTTGTGGCTTTTATGGCAAGTCATGTGAGTGAAAGTGAGCACTCCTTTAGTGATGAAATTTTAACACATGACACTTCCAAGGTTTTTATTTATGAATCCCAAAGCGATGATGGTAGTGAGAGTGGAGAAGAAAGAGAGAGTGAAAGTGAAAATGAGGTTGATGTGAGTGAACTTCAATTGCGTTTCAAGAGTTATATGAAGAATCTATTAAATTAAAAAGAACAAATTTAAAGTTAGAATCTAGTTTAAGAGAGCGTGTCAAGGTCATTGATGAGAGTGCGTTAGTGGAAGACCTTAGGACACTTGAGAGAGCTCTTCGTGAGAAGCTTGAATATGTAGAAGGGGAGAGAGATAACCTTATAGGTTTAATGGAATCCTTGAAAAAGGAGATTCTTGCATTTGAAGAGTGAAATGTTTTATTAGAGTCTCACATTTTAGATTTAAAAAATAAATTAAAAGACTCTAGTAAAGTCAAATTTGATTTGGAGTGTCGTTTGGAGAAATTAGATAAAATATTAGGAACGGTCCAAATTAAAAATGACACTTGTGGTTTAGGCTTCGATACTTGTAATGAATCAACTCATAAAGCCAAAACCAATGTTTTAGGAGAATCCTCTAGGAATAATGTTATAGATCAGTCCTTAGGTAAATCTTTTCGATGAGTCTTTAGGTGCTCACATTGTGGTAAAAAAGGTCATCTTAGAAAATTTTATTTTGATCTTAAACAAGGTCCTAGAAAATTCCAACGTAAGGCAACCGAGGTAGCCAAGATTCCTACACCCCGTGATCATCATTCTTCATTAGTTTGGGTTAGGAGATCCGACTTGGTAGCTTTACAAAATAGGATTTTTTATTCTCATTTACTTTCACATGCTTCCTCCCTTGCTAAATCTAAAGGTTGAATGTGTTAGTTGTTTGCATACTTTAGGTTTTGTACTTCATGCTAAATTATCATGCTATTTTTATGCTTCTCTATCATTTTCTAGTCATTGCTTTATCACATATCACATGCTAGAATTATGATGTTTGTTTATCTTTTGTATTATAGTTCTTTCATTTTAGTTTGCATTAAATGAAAAAATACAAAAAAGATTTTTGATTATCATTTGTGTTTCATTTTTTTTATTTAGTAGGCTTAATGAAAAATAAAATGATTTCTGTTTGTCTTTTGGAGTAAATTTTTTTGTTTGTTTGGTTTAAAAATTCCAAAAACTCAAACAAATTTTATTTGTGTGTATTTCAGTTTGACACACTCTATGTGACATATACTTGTGTTTGAATCCCTTCTTTTTCGCTCCCATATGGCTAGAAATTTTGGTTTAGATTATCAATCCTTAAAATGTTCTTTACCATGCTTACATGGAGTAGTTGGATTTTTTGTTGATATAATGGATTCTATTTTTATATGCCTCAATTAACACATGCATGAGCTCACTTGAAATTATAACTTCACATGTATATTTGAGCTTTGTGAGGTGCTCTACCAATCTTGTCATCTACATGTTATGTGACCTAGGAGGACTAGTGCATGTTAAAATTCGTTGCACGTGAGATATAAAAGAATATATATATATATATATATATATATATATATATATGTGTGTGTGTGTGTGTGTGTGTGTGTGTGCACGGGGAAGGGCTTCGAAAGGAAAAATCATCCTTTACGAGTAAGCCACCGTTTGCTTGGACCTAAAAGAAATACGTGGTCCAAAGGCCTAAAAGAATAATGGCATTAAAATAAAATATTTGCCAATGCCTAATTTGTTTAGTTGATTTATTAATTTAAAAGATTAAAATAATATGCTTAAATTGAGGGAGTTTGGATGGTATATCAACGGTTTGCACAATTTCCATTTATCCTAGTTGTACTTTAAATGTCATGACTCTATTGGTTTGTAGAATCATCAAAATTCTAGGCTTGTATGCATTGTGTATGTTTGTTCATTGAGTTCAATTTATATTGTCACATGAGGTTATATTCAAATGTGATAAAGTTTGCAATCAAATGAGAACTCCGTGAACATTTTTTAAGTGACTGGGTCTAAATTTAATTGTTACCAGTTCACACCCCAACACTTCCGTTTCCATATGACACATTTTTTCCATACGAGTGTGAAAAGCTTATTGTATTTTGTGTCATGTGTGGTGTCCATACCTATATATATGTGAGTGTGCGTTAGTGATATTCATTATGTCTACATATATATGGTATTTTTTTTTCTTTACCTCGCTTTCTAGTCCATCTATGCTTCTAATTCATAATTGGTATCTATCGTGTTGCATATTGTTGTTGATATCACATTCTTAGTATCTTATATATCACATTGGTATCATTTTTTTTGCATCTTCGTTGGTATTCGTTATTAATTGTATGGATTAGTTTTTGATTTTGTTGCCCATATGCTTTCATGCTCTAATCACTCTAAGCTTCTTGTTAAATTATTTTTTATCCTTTGTCTATTCCAGAACAAAAAGGGGGAGAATGATAGGGGGAGAAGTGGTATTTAATCCTATTGTAATCGCATTTTAGTTTAGGAGATTTATCTTAGGGGGAGACATCTTTCTAAGTAGGTCATTTATTTGATAAAGGGGAGAATTAATTTAGGGAGAGTATTTATTTATTTTACATGCATTTGATAGTTTGCTTAAGTGTGCAGGAAGTTTTCTAAAATGGCAACTTTCATCGGCAAAGATATTGATCCTTGGGTTTTTGAGTAAAACTATGTACTTTTTATTTTGACTGGGATATTTTTTAAAGTCTAGTAGAGCTTGACGGCCCTTTAGAATTTTTGTTTGGTTTTTGTCCCGGAATAGCCAAAGGGGGAGATTTGTAAGGACACAAGTCTCCGATTGAGTCTTAATGTAGTATTGGCTCAATTTTGAACAAAAACATTTGAGTCATAGGATAGTTTTCAAGTGTATCCATCCAAGCCTATGATGTATTAGTTAAAGACGTAGAGGCCAAGATTATAAAGCTTCATCATATGACGGGTTCAGTGTGCCTGTTTCTACGTCATCAACATCATATTCCATAGTCTCTAAGGTATGAATGCATCTTTATATATATAAGGAGACTTGGAATAATTTTATAAAGGGTGTAATTTTATTTTAAACTGAAGTTTATTTTCAGAAGGTTTCTTTAGAACTTTAAAATAAAATTTCTGGGCTTAAAATCGAATTTTGACCATTCTGGGACTTGGTTCGATATTATTGTTCGAATGAGTTTTTCGTTCGAACGAGAATGTCGTTCGAACAAGTTTGCCAACGAATTTTTTCCATTGGCCTCTGAAACTTCGTTAGAATGGTCATTCAAACGAGACTTCATTCGAACTAAAATCTCGTTCGACGGAATTTTTTTTGGGCAGTTTTCTCCACTAGTCCACTCTTTTGTTCCCATGAATTTTTCCAAAATTACTAATGTGCGGGAACCAACTTTTTGGAACTAACTTTTTGATATTCTAAGTGACTTTAGAGAGACCAAATCTTCCAAGAAAAAGTTCCATATTTTGTGTTTTATTTTTATGAAGTAAATTCACCAAACGACATACACACCCAATAGTTTTGTTTATTCCAAGTTCCTTAATATATATCCTTGCTTGGAGTGTTTGGCACCGGGTTTTTCTCTACACCTCAAAGAAGAGAAGTTTGGGTTTACTTCTACATCCCACAAAGAAGGAGATTGTTTGCTGTGACATACCCACTTGAAGAAAGGCTCCTTGTTCGGGTGGCGGTGACCGAAAAAGTCCTATCGGTGGATTCCGAGACCGCGGTGGACCTCTGTGGTTATTCGCTAGGCATAGGTGTGTACAAGAAGGAGCGCCGGGGTTTGGACGGAGTCAAGTCGAGTGTTGTAAGTCTTTTTGTCTTGTACTTGTAAAACCGTACTTAGTGGATTTGAGGCTAGGGCCATCCGAGATTTTTTCTCGTTATGGGATTTTCCTCGTACGTCGCGGCGTAGTGGTTGTTTACTTATTTTATCTTTTGCAAAATCACATTAGATGCATGCTTAGGTAAAAAGATAAAATTGGTATATTTAATTTGGTGCTAATTTAATTTGGGTAAAAATTAATTTAATACAAGTCATTAATTTTATTGGATAAAATTTGGTTTGGCCTAATTTACAAAAATGGATTAATTATATGTTAGGCAAATTTCTAGGACTTGGGTTGAGTTAATATGTTTAAGTGAAAAATGTATTTCTTGTTTAATTTGATTTCACTTTGAGTTTAGTTTATTTTAATTTAAAAGAAATTAAAATTTGGTTTATGTACTTGTTTAATTGAACCATCTCTATTCCACATCTAGAAGGAAATTATATTTTTAAAGAGAATGTTTTCAAAAATTGGGGGTCTATCATTTTCAATTGCGTGAATCGGAAAGGGTTACCCCATTTGGCGTGACTTCCACGATATACGTCTTGCTTTTGAGGGAAATATGTACGTGTGGACAAGCCATTTGTTATACCTGAGTGTATGTGAATTGCCTCACTATATACCTCATGGAGACGGTACGCGTGAGAGAGAATTCAATATACTCGACATACGTGAACGATTTCCCTGCGTTATGCCTCCCATCATGACTTTGGTCAAGCGGTATGATGAGGGAGAACCGTTCGATATACGTCGAAGGTACTTGGCCAATGGAAGGTGAGAGTCATATAGCTTAGGCTAACTGGGACCTGTCGGACTAGCGCCCATCACGAAGTGAATCCCCAGTTACGGGACAAACTTTGGTCAATAACAATGCTCTTTGGTGATGTCGTGTGAATCATGCATGATTTATTTATTACTATCTTATGGAGAGAGTATATTTTTCTTGATCATGCCAAGCAGGGAGCAAGATGAAAGTACAAATAGTAAAGCTACACCAAGCATGGATAGGTGATGTGTTAATATATACAAGTGAGTGTGTGATGAGTGAACATGGATATCTAAAGTAGAGGTGTGTGTTGGTGACGCCTAAGCATGGATTTCTAAGTGATGTGTGCAACATCTGGATATGCGTGATCCTAGGTGCACGTGGTATAAAATGTACATAGAGAGTCTTCTACAAGTGTGTGAATCGTAGCATAAGCATTAATTACATATGAATAATAAAGGGGAACATGTAAATAGGGGAATATACAAGAAAATAAAACACTCATGTAAATAGAGTCTAGCCCTATTAAAAACCATTCCCAGCGGAGTCGCCACTGTGGCCATCCCAAGAAGCGCGTGACGTTCATTCTGGGGGGGGGGGGAAGGGGAAGGATTCCTCGAGGAAGAAATACGTCGTGGTCTCACACGCTTCTTTTAGAAAAGTTCTTCGATCTTCGTCAGTGTGGGGTGAATGTAAAGAGATGGAGTCGCCAGCTTATTTTTCACAAAACAGGCAAAATAACACATTGCCACTTTGAGAGAGCGGCATCAAGGACAAACTGATGCATAAGAAATCAATAGATCGGAGGTCCGGGGGCTAAGTTACAGAATGGGAATGTGTTAGGCACCCATCCTGCCCTTTTGGTCTCTCATGGACAAATGTTAATATTTTCCTTTGTCCCCATGAAGTGTGTGTATGTGTTTATATAATGGAGATTGGAATCCTTCGACCCATACCATGAAAGAGATAGGGTGAGGTCATCCACAAGAATATTCCAAAAAAAATAATAAATGTAGAAGATAGAATATGGGTGTTCATCATGATATTGATCGTTATTGGGAAACGATAATATGTGTGAGATGAAATGCGAACAAGCATATTATATGTATATGTATGGTAAAAATGAGAGATTTTGATAAATTTGGAAAATAAGAGATATTGGAAAATCATCAAAGTCCACGTAGTTCGAATGTAGAATAGGGGTGGATTTTTTCCCATAGATTGGAACGGAATTTTGTTAGGTGTGTACGTGTAGAAAATGTGTTTTCGGCTTTTGAGAAAGTGTGGTGGATAATTTCGTTCGGAATTTATGTGTGTAACCCTCTTTTATTTATTTTTGGTTTTTTTTATGGAAAATAAAGTATGTCCAATATACTAATAAAAGTGTAGATGTTATTATGTATGAACTAAAGTGAAACTAGATTATGAACCTAAAGTAACTTATGCAAAACCAATGAATTTAAAAGAGAGGGGGAAGGAATTGGAACTTCCTTGGAGATTGAGCTTGGATCTTGGATGAACTCACTTGAATATTGATGCATGTTGATGAGAGAGAAGGATATTTGCCAAATTGGGTGTGAAAAGGATGGGTATATAGGCTTGAATGTAACTACTCATATGGAACTTCGCTGATTTCGAGAGAATGTTGTTGAGATCACTGATGCTGATGGATTTGCTATGTTTTCTTGGGAATGAGATCATGGCCCTTATTTATAGGGCCAGGGGGTGTCGATCGACGTACTCCAGGGGGTGCCTACCAGCAGGTCACCCTTGACACTGTGCTGAATAGCCAGGGTTCAGGACTGACAATTGGTAGTCTAGTGCGGACTTTTTTGAAAAAATGATCATAGTGCACAAACCATTAATCTAAATAGTGCATGGGGCATACCGTTAGAAAGGTATTTCAGAGACCTTAGAGAGTCCTTGAACCGATCCTGGGTCTGTGTGTTGACTTTGGATCAATTATGGTTCGAAAGCTCACGTCGATCTTTTGGGCGGGAGATCGTGGGATGGAAACGGATCGTTCATCCGTATGGAAAGTCAGAATCGCGCACAGGGTGGACCGATGGAAAGGTAAGGAGATATAATTTGACAAACCAAAGAGTTTCTCTCAGTTTGAAAAGTTTACCTTGGTCAATCGGGGCCCGAAACCGTCCGATGACATCTCAGTGTAAAACGAATCATTTGTCTGTAACGTAAGTCCGAATCGTGGACGGGGCAGATATTTAGAAAGGGTATTCAGTGGCCTTAGAAGATTCATTCCGTATCATTCGATCTGAAGAGTTGACTTTGGTCAAATGGAGTTCGGGAGTGCCCGGTGGCCTCCGAATCAATTTTCGGGGGAAAATTGATCGTTCGTCCGAACGGTTATTCTATTTAACACACGGGGTGGACTGTTTGAAAGGGGTTTCTGTGACTTTCAAAGATTAAAAGAACTTTCAATCTAACAGTGGAGTTGATTGGGTAAATTCGGGGCCCGAGAGCGACTGATAGCTTCTGAATCAGTTTTTGGTAGTGAAATGGTCCATTTGTCCAAATCGTTATGCCGATTCATGAACGGGGTGGACCATTAGAAAGGGTATTTGGATACCTTCAACGATTCAAAGAGATTTTGCTCTAGAAAAAGAGTTTACCGGAGTCAAATGGGGCTCAGGAGCACCCTATGGTCTCTAGATCGGTACTCGGAGTGAGACCTACATTTGCGGTGGAAAAAGGAAGTGTTAGGAGCCTAAGGAGAGAACTAGGGAATCTTAGAATGTGGTGTCTACAAACATATTAACTAAATAATTTGAAACTGCCCTAAAAACACTACAAACCGCTTGAAGAATCTACCTTTTACTTATCACACAAACTTGCACATGAGATTGTGATAATGTCTCACCCAAACGTTTTCAAATTTAGGGTCATCAGATTATGCTATATATTGTCATTTAATCAAAAATATCCTATTGCTAATTTGGGGCCACCAAATTGTGCTGCTAATTAAACTACTTTGAAAAAAAATTTGTCTATTGATTTAGAGATTGGTTATTGGTAGCTATGACATAAATCATAGTAAAATATTTTCAAAACCTTATACGCATGTACATGTTCTAAGACCTTCAACTGAAACCCATTCCTCGAGTCTAATTAGGCATACAAGTTTTTTCACCTTAATCTAAGACCTTCAAGTCATTAAAAATTGCTATGATTATTTTCATTATTCATAACCAAACAAGTGTAAACCAACATTATAAAAATTGGTTATGACAGTTAAAACCATGAAATGGTGCCACAAAATAAAGGAGTAAGGTCAGACCATAGATTCTTTAATTTTTGTGTGTGTTTTTCTTATTAATATTTTTTATGAACTCTTTCTAAAACCATGATATTTGATTTCCATATATCATAAACTGTGAGGTTAAACCATATCATTTTATTGAATCATTGATTTCAAATCCCACATTTCTTAACTAAAATATTCTAGCACTCTTTTTGTAAACTTGGGTTTTTTTTATTTTGGGACTTACCTATGATATTAAACCATATAATTTTTCTTTGATTTCAAAAATTTTAATTTTTGCTTTCTATCGTTGAAGTTATTCCGTAAAAGCCTTTATTAGATTCTAATTTTAATCCCATATACATTTCCCATCCATATAACAACAAAGAGGCCTAAAACTTCAAAATAATTCCCATAAAAAACAAATGTACTGAAGCATTTGTTTATCTTCATATCATCAATTTTGTTTAATAAGAGTTTTAGTGTTTCACTTAGTGGGGTTACTTAAAAGCAATAAAAATGAAGTCCCCGCAACAATAAGAATTCTCTATAAAAGAGACCAAGCCCAAAATTGTACATATGACCAAAATCGTTCTCAACTAACTAATAAATTTTTTAAACCCAAGTTACTCCTTCTGCCCAAAATTAAGTCTCCCTAAATTTTGAACCCAAGTTACACACGAATGTATATGTATTCAGATAAATAAAATTACACACAAATGCCATGAAAAAAAATCCATAAGTATGTATACCTTTTGAGGAGAGAGAACGCGGCAGTTGATAGAATGTCGGTGGTAGTAGTGGTGCAGCGGTGCGAGGTAGAGAGGAAAGAGAGTGCTAGTATAATTTTTTGGGCAGAGAGAGAACGTCGAAGGAGGTTCTTATGGTGGATGAATGGGAATCCATTAGGGTCTTATGGTGGAGGAATGGGTGTTGGAGGTGGTGGGTGGTTGAGGGCTAAGAGAGAGAGAGAGAGAGGCTGAGAGAGAGAGAGCAAAACTGTGGTGAGATAGCGAGTGAGAAAGAACTAAGGTTATTTAAACTCATTTTATTGTCATGATATTTGACCTTAACATGACCATGATAACAAAATGACTTTCGTCATATTCTTTGATCCTGACATGATAATCATAACCCTATTGTCAAGCTTTTTTTTCATGACACGATTATGACAACTCTTTGTCACGATCATGTCAGAGTCAAAGACCGTGATAAGAGATTCGTATTTTTTTGTCAAGGTTTTTTATCGTGAAAAATATTATGGGTGAAACGTGACAAAAACCCTTTTTTAATGTATTATCCATAAGGGTATGAACATGGTGTGTAGTTCTTCTAGGGTTTGATAAATCTCAACAAATAATTCAAGGGATTTGATTTGGAAAACCAAAGAGTTTTAAATAAACTAGGGTTTGGAGACCTTTTGGATATGTATAGAAAAACAAATCTCGTTAAAAGTTTTGAGAAAAGCTGATCCCAAGACCCCTCTTAATAGAAAACATAAATTTTAAGGCGGCATAAATTTTGAGAAAAGTCATTTAAACAAAAAACTAGACCTCATTCGAACAAAAAGACAATCTCATTCGAACTAGCTTTGAACGAATTAAGTTCTTTTAATAGAACAAACCCATTTGATGTTTATTGGAACTAACTCTCAATCTCGTTCGAACGAAGACATCAATTCGTTTGAACAACTACAAATTTTTAAAAAAAAATAATTTTAAAAACAACCCTCTAACATTTTATAAGAGAACCCCTAAACAAAGTGTTTATTCATAATCAAAACCATATACCTTCTTGATGATTGTAGCGATGATCTCAACTCATTCGATCTTTGATTATTGATCGGTCACTAACTTGTCTTCACCTTGAAGCTCTTGAGAAGTACATGATGATTAATATGTAACAGAATATTCCAAACTAAAATAGATGATGAGCAATTATAAATATTTCTCTTATAGCAATACACACACAACTTCACACTCAAGACACGAGTATTCAATGAAGATGCAAAACAAAAATCAAGTTTTAATAACTTTTGATTTTCACAGATGGTTGGAGGATCAAATCTAAAGTCAAAGATAGAAAAGTTCTTTGCTTTAGGATTTGATGTTTCAACCGTGTTAAAACTGTAAAATTAATTTGTGTATAAAAAGGTTTAGATCATGAGTTTTATAAAACCACAAAAAGATCTACACAAATGAGAACATAACACAATATAACTAAATCTTGTTTCCAACTATATATAAGTTTCAACCACATATTTAGTTCGTAAATCATATCTAATATCTCTCTCTCTATCTCTCCCTCTCTCTCTCTCTCTCTCTCTCTCTATATATATATATATATATATATATATATATAGTTATTGCATGTGTAAGAAAAAGTTAGAAATATACCCTAGTAGATATTAAAAGCCAAATAGAAAGCATCAAACAAAAAGTTCCAACAACCTCAAATGATCCAACCCAGAAAGCCCTCATACTTTCAAACCCAAAATCTAAACACTCATCATTACATAAAGTTTATGTTGTAAGATTTGTAGGATAAAACATGTATTGGTGAAGAAAAGACTATAAACTGGGCAGACTATAACTCTCTCTTTAGGCGATCTAGGGTTTACTAGCTTTCTTCTAGGGTTTGCATGGATTCAACAACTCATTATCTAAACCATCCTCTAATTCCTTCCAACCCTAAACCCCTGAACCCTCCTAATATTTCTAATACATGGATGAAGTCTTTCGCCAGTGTTTTTGCTGGACATATTTCTCTCTAGATACAACGATCGTCAGTCCCTTGGCGGAGATTGCAATATGAAGTTTTTTCAACCGACATCAGACAAATTTGATAAATGAGCTCTAAAGATAACTCGAAAATGAGATTCGAAGAAGAGATCGAGAGGGAAATAATATAAATATCCTACTTCCCTCTACTTTCTTCAAAGGTAAACCTACATTTATGTTTTCGAATGACGAGATACAGTCATTAACCCTTCCTTTCATGCATTCTATCATTGGAAAGTTCTCCTATGGTCGACCCTAATTAGATGTTATAAGTAAAACACTAACCACTTTTTCTCTCAAAGATGCTTTCACTGTTGGTTTGTTAGATCACAAACATGTATTAATTTGCCTTAACTGTGAAGAAGATGTTGTTCGTCTTTGGACTCATGACCACTGGTTCATTGGTAAATTCCCCATGCGCATGTTCAAATGATCTCAATTATTAAAATTCATGAAAAAGGCCCGATATATCAAGTATCACCTCTTCCTTACACTGGACCCCCTCGGCCAAGGCCGACCAGTGCCAGACCATTAGTTTAGAAAAGTTATGGCTCGACTATCGGCATATCATGAGGTGCCTTATCCACGGCCATAAACTCATCACAAAAGGCCTCGTCCTCATATCTAAATGCAATCAATGATATCAATATCAGTGGTTATATGACTCAAGTACCCTTGGCCTTGTCCTTCAACTGGAAGACGTGGGACGACTGAAGACTCAACTCAGCATAGAAATTATCGTACCATTAGAGGATCTAACTTTAAAACTCATCCTCGACCCGCTCCAAACGGTTGACAATTGACAGCTGGCAGAGCGCATGGATTGGGGAACGTGTGGAAAGGTGCGTGTGGGTTTTAGATCCCACGTGCACAAAAATGTTATAATAAGACTTCCTTCACAAGTGAGGGAAAATTTCATCATTATGATCTACATGTGATAGTGACATATGGCTTAACCTTATTGGCAAGAACATTCTACACATGCTTATTACATGCTTGGGGGGTATAGTACACCCCCAAGCACTATATATACTTGTCTTCTCTAATAATGTAAAGGATCGAACTATTCAAACCCTATCCAAAACTCTATTGCTATCACAGTAGAGAGATAAAGTTGTGTGATTTGTATCACTAAGGCCATTAGTTCATGTGGTATAAAAAATATCACAATAAAGAATTTACGAAGAATAATCATAATCAAGCAAGAAAGCATACAATCGTGCACATGCAACAAAAATATATACATGGTTCGACAACTTGCCTATGTCCACGAGGAGGTCTACTGTTTTATTAAGTAACTCTCAATATGATTGGTTACATGCCCCTATGTCCAGGGCCAGGGGTTATAATGAATAGATGTAGAATTTCAGCTGTTAAAGTAACTCCACAATGTCCATGATGAAACAAGAATCCCTTGAATATCTCCATAAGATTATTGGGAATTAACTTAGTCCTAGAGCGGTTTACATAATACATAAATGTATCTTGATTCCAGGATTTGGGTTGGGTAGCCTTTTAGATCTGTTGGGATTGGTGGGCTACTCTCCTAGGCTGAGAATAAATGGGTTCCTACAATTGCCCCTAAAATACTTGGCCGCTACTTGGGCCAATGGATTTTAAATGAGTCCGAGAATGCAGCACCATCGGTAATGGTATGTTTATAATTTTGTTGAAATATGAGGGACGCGCTTGTCTTTATATGGGAAATTGAAGCTCCAAATCTTTCCTGAGAAGTGTAAAACATCATACGAGTGCTTGAAACTAGTTGTTGGGCAAAACTTAACCGTCAGTTCATCGTCCTTGGTCGTTCTTGCGCATATTGTGTTCTCAAGCTTCCCTTCTTACTCTCATTCTTTAAAATCAAGGCTTTTTCAGCCTTCCAAGATTCATTTCTGTCTCGTAAGTTTTGGCTCTTCTCTTCCTTCTAGTTTTCATCTTCTGTGAATCATTCTTCTACTGTAGCTAGGGTTTTTATATTTTTCTTATGGCGATGCTTGATAACAAATCACTGCCCGAGTTTAGAAAATGTTATAATATTCCTAACTGGGTAGATATAGAGTGTACATTAGTACCTAGGAATGTTCGTGACCTGGAGGATGGTCACCGAATTCATGTGTCATTGGTTTCTCAAGGGGGTTTAACATTTCCCCCTAATTCTCTATTCTTGCACTATTTTCAATATTTCAACATTGTTCCCCTCTAGTGTTCTCCAAATGTATGAAAGATTGTCAATGGAGTTTATAGGATAAACCAACTTTATGGTACCAATTGAGGATTATCTAAGATTTATTATTGTTATATCTTTTCTCGCATAAGTGGGGGTCTTCTGTACTTGAAAGCAAGAAGTCCTAATAGGGTTTTGGAAGTAAATCTACCAGATTCCCATAAAAATTATTGGTATGAAGAATTCATTGCCAGAAATTGGCAGTATCCTTCTTAATCGGAGGGCGTAAGGTACAGAGGACCTCAAATCCCCACTTTTGGGGAGGAGTACATAGGTTGTTATCACCATATCGTTTTCCATTATTTGTTTGCCTATCCTTATATATTCTTCTGATGATGTTTCTTCCTTCTTCTTTACAACAAAGGCTAAGAACCAGGAGCCTGCTCTTCATAAAATCCGAGCTGCAGAACTTAAAAGTTTGGAGGATAAGGGACACTGTTGCTGAGGGTGAACATCCTCGATTAGCTGCATTTTTACTGGAGTATAAGAACACCCACTCTAGCTTCATTTCTCATCCAGTAAACATAATTCTCATTTGGATATTCCAGAAGAAGAAGTTGGTGGTGCTTCTAAGCCCATTGAATCAGAGGACGAGGAGGAGAGCAGCTCGAAAGAATATTTGGTAAAAGGAGAGGAGTGTAGTGAAGAAGGTAATGAGGGAGAGAGCAGTAAGGAATAATCCAACGAGGAAGAAATGAACCCTCCAAGGATAAGAAACTTGATTCAGGATGATGATGAAGATGACCTGTTCTCTAACAGAATGAAGTTCCTGAAGCAAAAAGTTGGAGACTCTATTGGTAGTTCCAGGATGATAATTCAGGAGAGTGAAGTGGAGAGACAGAAGAAAGAAGATGAGGAGAAGCGATAGAGAGAAAGAGAAAGAGAGAGGAGGAAAAGAGAAGGGCACATACCTTAAAGGCCTCCCTGGTCCCATCTGCTATTGCTATTAAGGGGGCTTCAGTGGTTACTACCCCCCCATCTTGCCCCTTTACTTCTGGAGAAGGCAGTGCTCGCATCTAATCGTGGGTGATCAACGAGCATGGGATCAGACCAGTTAGCTCTTAAATATGCTCAAAGGCTTGCTTTGGTGAGTCTTTTTCCCTCTATATTCTTTATTCCTTGTTCTCTTGGATTATCTCACACTGATCTGTGTTTCTTCTGATTTTTAGTTTGTCTCTGACTATACTATAATACGCCATTGTCGGGTGTATCTATTGAAGAGGAATGTGGAGATGGTCAAAGCTCTAAAGACTTTTGAAAATCCATTGGCGGATATAAAGGAGACCTCTGATCGAGAGAGGTAACAGTCGATAAATGAGTTATCCCACCTTCGAGAAGCCTATAGCGTCATGATTGCTGATAAGCTGGCAGTGGTTGAGGAAAATAAGGAGTTGGTCACCAAGGTGGACAAGCTGGAGGGGGAATCAGTGACTATTCAGGAGAATGGGTACAATTAAGGTTGGGAGGTGACGTATGACGATGCCAAGAGCTAAATTTCCTATCTCAGGTGAGCATGCTTAAAAAAAGGTTGAGATCAAGCCTTGACTGCTGCTGGGATTACTGTTAACTCCCACCTATTCTCTCAGCATCATCCAGGCCTTAATCCTATCAAGGTATCTCCTAATGACCAAAATGTTAGGGACCCCACTGTTCCTCATGCATAACTTATTTTGGACAATCCAGTGGGGGTCATTGCTTTAGCTGGAAGAGTTTCCCAATCAAACCCTAGTGCTAGTGGAGGTGAAGTTATTATTGACTAGGCTGCTGACAAGGGAAAGGGCTCCTCAACTTCTAAGCAGATTGAGGCCTCTTACTAGGAGTTTAGGCTTATTTTTGTTTTGTTCAAATGTTGTATCTTTGGTTTTTTTCCTTCCTTTGTACTGGCTTGTGCTTATCTTTTAAATGGAAAGAAAACTTTATTTCATTACTGATGTTTGTTGCTTTTGTTGCTTGTTCTATTGATTGTAGCCCATTGATTTATATAAATACATTCCTATTAACTCCCTCCTAGGCCAGGTTCTTAGCCCGAACATAAGTGTTCAAGCACGCGGAGCCTTTATAAAGATTTGTAAATCCCTCAGGGAAAGAAATCAAGACTATAAAGATCAGTCTGAGGTGGTCGCTAAGGTTAAAGATAGGCTTGAGAAGATGGAGGAAATTGGTTCCTCTATGCAGGAGGAAATAAACGCCTTGAAGGAAAAGCTTTTGGATGCGTCCGAAATTAACTAAGTGGGGGAGTTATTACAGAGGGAGAATGATTTTTTGAGAAGAAAAATTGCTAGTCTTAAGGAAAACACTCCAACTGGTCCCCCTCTTGTGCTATGAGGATCCTCTTCATCATCGTCTATAGTTACTCAAACTGATAATCAAGCTTCTATGAGGGATATTTTTGAGCTAAAAGGAGATGTTCGGCGAGCTTATGTGATCGTTGTTGGTCTCCATAGCAATGTCACTCAATTAAGATATTTATTTCGAAAGGGTCCTCAGCAGGTCTGGGTTAATGGTTATGACCAAGGTTGGGTAGATGCCCCAGCAAGACTGAAAGAGGCCGAAGACCTTGATTTTACTAGGGTATGGTTAAGCTCTCTTAAGGAATTGAAACTTCCTAAGGAATCTGCCCTGTGGTATAAGTATTAGACCGTTCACCCATCCGGTGGGTAGAATCCCTTTTTGAGGGATGACCATTGGATCCCAATAGATGTTATTCATGCGCAACTTCTGGAACCATGCCCAGAGGACACTGAAGAAGAATTAGTTCCTCATCCTGATGATGGTCGAAGAGCTCGAGTAGTGGGCTACCTTTCTTATCGTCCTGGTCCATCTTAGGTTTGTAAGTATTTTCTGATCTGTTGATGTAAATGTAGTCATATAATTTTTAATAAAAGGTGCAGCTGGTTATTTATGTTTTGGGCGTGTGCTGGCTAAACATATGTTAACCTTATTTGTTTATTACTTGATATCATTATTTGAACAAAAAAAATACTTGATAGGACTGATCATAATATGAGTGATCAGTATAAATTTTAAATCATTTTGGGCTTTATATCCGACTAAATGATGCTAAGCTTTTGTCATCTCGTGTTTGAACATTCTCCCAGTCCAATATGCCTTATCCATATCATTCCGTCCAATTTACCTTTTAGGTCCTGTCGTCACACTTGCTTAGGCCTAAGTAGGACGATGGAGAGAATGTACCTGGTTAAGGGGGCATTCGCTCGAGAAGGATTTTTTGTTCAACTTGAGTTGGCGACCAATTCGAGTTGGCTTTATTGCCTAAGGATCCCCTGTAGGGTTTTCATTGTTGCTGGAGCAACCCAGGACGCCAATTATGTTTTCAAAAAAGGCCTGAGGAAGGTTAATTATAAACCATGCTTAATATATTTTAGATTTTCCTTGATTAGAACAGGTCTATCATACTGTTGTAATCACAGGAGCTTTATTTGTTGATGGCATGTGAGATTCCTTAACTAGAGCAAGTTGGTCAACTTGCTGCAACTCAGGAGTTCTGTTATGCTTTAAAGGAAGTATATTTCTTTGAAAAGGTGCGTATTGAGGTGCTATGAAGAGACATTAGACAACCAATATATTTAAAATGCGTGGGCCAACCGTCCTTTATTGATTAAAATGATAAATAAAAGGCAACATTAGTTTGTAAATGAAAATTTTCCCAAACTAATGGTGCTAAAAATAAAAGATATAGAAGTTTAAAAGTAGAACTTTCTGAGGTTGGAAGCATTCCAGGACCTTGGTATCACCCTGCCCTCTAGCTTTCCATGTGATATGATCCGTGTAGGCCATCCTTTATTACTTTGAAAGGTCCCTCCCAATTTGGTCCCAGTTTGCCGTCTGATGGACTTACAACACTGTCGAGGACTTTCCTCATGACGTAGTCCCCTATTAAAAACCTCCTCGAATTTATTTTTTGGTTGTATCGCTTGTCTAGTTGATGTTGGTAAGATGCCAATTAACTAGTGTCAGTTCTCATCGTTCATCAGCTAAGTCAAGTTCAGTGAGTAATGCTTCAAAGTTGAGGCCTTGGTCGACCAAGATGGTTTTTATAGTAGGAAGATCTGCTTCTAATGGAATGGCTGCCTCCATTCCATAGGCGAGTGCGAAGGGGGTCTCCCCTGTTGCTCTCCTAGGAATTGTACGATAATCCCATAAAATGTGGGATAATTCGTCTACCCAGGCGCCTTTATCTCTTTCCATCTGCATTTTAAGTCTATCCATCATTGTCTTATTGGAAGCTTCAGCTTTCCCATTACTTTGGGGATATGCCACAGAACTAAAGTGATGCTTGATGCCATGCTTATCGCAAAAGCCTTGAAAGAAGCCACTTTTGAATTGTGTGATATTATCAATAATGATCATTATTGGTATCCCAAAGCATGTGATGATATTCTTTTATATGAACCATATCATACCAGAGTCCCAAATGTTCGTGAGTGGTTCTTCCTCTTCCCATTTGGTGAAGTAATCAGTGCCAACCAGTAGATACCTGCGATTCCCAGATATGATAGGCAGCGACCCTACAATATCCAAGCCCCACTGGGCAAAAGTTCATGGGATGGTAATGACTTGAGATCGCTAGTAGGCTAGTGTACCATATGGAAGTGCTTTTGGCATTTTTCACATTTGCGAACGTAAATTCTAGCATCCTTTTGCATGTATGGCCACCAGTACCCTTCCTTAATTGCTTAAAAATCCAATGATCTTCCTCCTGTATGACTCCAACAAATGCCTTCATGAATTCACTAAGAACCTGCTTGACATCTTCTAGATGAACGCATTGGAGGTAGGGGCCAGTGAAAGACTTCTTGTAGAGTTTTCCTTCAGAAGATAAGTGAGTCCGAAGAAGTCTGTTGGTATAGATGTCATATGAGATGTGAAAGCAATTTTTGACTGAAAGACTACTAGTTGACTAAGAAGTAGAGCCGACTGTAACATCCGACCAGAGAGGTCAGCCTTACTCAAATAGGGGCTGGGGAAGCAAAGAATGGAATGTCTGTTCATGATTTTATTTGATTATTATTTTTTAAGAGCAAGCCATAAGGGCTCTGTAGATCGCGAGAATGCATGTTCTGATGCTTGCATGGGTGAGAGCTCATCTGCTTCCTTAAAAGTAAGTTTCACAGAAGGGAGGTTAGCGAGATCCCTTATCTAAGGAAATAAAATAAGCTCTACCATGAAAAGGAGTGGAAACCCTAGCAATAAGGATGACTCTCGAACTTTTGTTGGTACCTTGGTGCTGGAAAGGGGGCCAAAGAGGAGAAAGCTTGCTGACTCAAGAACTCATTCATCCTTGAGCTTTGACTTGCTGACTTGGTTCATTAAAACCTATTTCTATGACTTGGTCTGCTCTCCTTGCCTTTAAGTAGGTGTTTCGCTTTGGTGCTATCCTTCCCTTTGACTCCTATCTCCTCTTTCTTGCTCCACACAGATCAGGAGGGCGAAGTTCGTTTTCTCATCCAACGGGCAAGAAGCGAGCAACCTAGATTCTTATCTGAGGCATCGACCTATTGTTATCTGGCAGTGTGTCGCTCCGTAGATAGGTTATGATGGGATCCATCCAACTGGGTTCCCTTTCTATATGGAGGACTTGCTCGGCTACGACTGACTGGTTGATGCTCGTATGTGCAAGGAATTCTATCTAAATGGTTCTTTTTAAATCGAAGTCAATGATTGAGATTAGAGCTGCTAAGGCATCGTCATGACTGTTCTGCCCCGTGGGGAACTGCTGAATGTCAACTTTATCAAACCTTTCCATAAGTCTCCTTATAATAGCAAGGTAAGCTACCATCCTCTCATCCTTGAAAGTTGAAATATCCACTTATCTGCTTGGACACTAACTTTGTGTCACTAAATACCCGATGGCATTTTACCCCCAGCAGTATTGTTTTGTGCAAGCCGGCGATCAATGCTTTGTATTTTGATTCGTTGTTAGAGGCTTCAAATCCTAGCCTGATCCCCTATTTGAGCACATTATTCTTTGGGGTAAACAATACAATGCCTATTCCTACCGTCGAGAGTTGGAGGCTCCGTCAACGTAAAGGGTCTAATTGAAGGATTTTGCTTCCTCTTCTGTTGGTTGCTCAATTTCTAACTGGGCAGTAGGCTGGTTCCTTATGAACTCAACGATATTTCCCCTTATTTATTATTCTTGGTTGAAAGTGGATATCGAATCTTCCAAGATCTACCGACCACTTTGATAGTCAATCGGAGAGATCCTCTTTCCTTAGAACTTCTTTGAGAGGATATGAGGTGATCACAATGATGGAATGAGCCCCAAAGTAATGCTTCAGCTTCCTCGAGGCAACCATTAAGATATAGATGAGCTTTTCTGGGGGTAAATAACGTTTCTCGGCATCCAGAAGTGTCTTGATTGCATAGTAGACTGGGTGTTGACCTTCTTCCTTCTCGCATACGAAGGCGAACCTCATAGCATGGTCTGATACAATAAGGTAAAGATACAAGTGATCTCCTTCGCTTGGAATCACCAGTAAGGGTGGCTTGCTAAGGTAAGACTTATGTTATTCCAGGGCTTTGGATCAGTCGTCATTCCATACTAGGCCCTTATCTTTCTTTAATAGTTAGAAGAACGGTCGATAAACGACTGAAGACTTGGAGATGAAGTGATTGAGTGCGTCGAGTATACCGGTAAGCTTCTGGACATCTCTTATCATCTGAGGGTGCTGGACTTTTCTGATGGCGTCGATATGATCAGGGTTTGCTTCAATCCCTCTTTTTCTGACCAAATATCCTAGGAACTTTCCTGACTGGACACCGAATGAACACTTGCTAGCGTTAAGTTTCATCCGGTACTTCCTGAGGATCTCAAAGGTTCCTGTTAGGTCTGAGAGGTGGTCTCCCTTATGCTTGATTTTTATAAGCATGTCATTAATTTACACTTCCATTATTTCTCCCATTAGTTTCTTAAATATCCTGGTGACCAACCATTGATAAGTCGCTCCTGTGTTCTTTAGGCCGAACGACATAACTTTGTAACAATATAACCCAATAGGGGTTATAAAGGTCTTATCCTGGTCTGGCTCATAAATTGGCCTCTGGTGGTATCCGAAGTAAGAATCTAGAAAGCTCATCCTTTCATGTGTTATTGTGGCATCGACCAGTTAATCTATCTTTGGGAGAGGGAAACTATCTTTTGGGCAAGCCCTATTGTGGTCGATAAAATCAATACATACCCTCCAGTTTCCACTACTCTTAGGCACTACGAGTGGGTTGGATATCCATTTGGGGAACTGAACTTCCTTAATGGAACCTGCATCCAGTAATTTTCCAAACTCCTTCTCTACTGCTTTTGCTTTTTCTGGGGTTGTTCGACAAGTATTCTAAGTGACTGGTTTGAAAGCTGGGTCGATATGCAGTCGATGGTATGCAACAGTAGGATCTATCCTAGGTGGCTCGTACGGTTCCCAAGCGAATATATCTAAATTAATTCGAAGGAATATGGTTAGCTCCTTCTTTTCTCGGTCGGTGAGAGAGGCAACGATTAGAAACCTCCTTTCAAATGAGTTGTTTTCTTCTGTAACCTCTTACAGGTCTTCAATGACCCTATTCGTGGGGTGGACCCTGGTTTCTTTTACCCCTGGTCGGCCGTACCGTAATTACTATTTGGATGGAAATCCCCCCTCCTGGGCTTCCTCCTGGACCTTCTTCTCGTATTTATTCTTCTCTTGTTTATGGTGAAGGATGCAATGAAGCATTTTCTAGCCATAGCCTGGTCGCTACGGATATTGACCACACCCTGATCTATAATGCACTTGAGTTTTTGATGATACGAGGATGGTACGATCTTTATGGCATGGAGCCAATCCCTGCTTATGATGGCATGATAGGGGAAATCGATATCTACCATAAGAAACTCGATCATCTTTAAAATATTTCCCCCTGATTGGTAAGACTATCTTTCGCAGCGGCATGGTTATCTTTCCTACAAAGCCAACTAATGAAATGGTTGAGGTCGGCGATATTCAACTTCAAATTATGGAACAGCTCTAGGTACATGACTTTGTAAGAGCTAGCTTAGTCAATGAGCAGCCTGTTGATGTCCCAATTATTTATCCTGAGTGTGATAGCCAATGCATCATGATGTGGGGTCCTCACCCCGATTAAATCATCTTCGGTAAACACAATGTGTTTGTTTTAGTTGACATTTTCTGGTCATCAACGCTTCTCGGCCTGAGTCTTGGCAGTATCTATATGAAAATCTTACATAATGGTATTAAGCTTTTTGACTTCCATCTGAACAGTATTTCCTTGTACTTGCTTGAGGTTTGATGCCCCATTAATTACTGCGAACTCGTGGCCCATATCTTCCTCAAGGACGTTATCCAACTTCTGGTCTCCATTCTCCGTGACCTTGTCCTTTTTCTTATCTATGAACTCACTGAGATGGCCAGCCTGGGACAATTCCTCGAGATGAGACTTGAGTGCTTTACAGTGTTCAGTCCCATGACCGCCCTCTTTGTGGAATGCACATCTGAGTGTGTTGTACCATTTTGTTGGGTCTCCTCTCATCTTCCTGGGCCATTTGACAAATGGATTTTCCATGATCTTGATGAGAATTTTGTATATCGATTCCTTATAAACTGTGTTGATAGCCTGGTACGCTTTCGAGTGGGGTTTTTTGTTGCCATTCCCGCTCCCATTCTTGTTTACTTTCTTCTGAGAATCTTTTTTATTTATCCCTTTGTTTGTCTTCGTGCGACCACTGTCCCCTGTGTTAAGATGGTTTACATCTTTGAATCTGGCGTATTTTTTAATAAAGGCCATTAGGTCGTCGATGGAATTAGCCTTCTTCTTAGTTAGGGATTGGTACAATAAAGAAGTGCTCGGCAGATCGATCTCGAAGGATGCTACGGTAACTTTCTCTGAGAAATCCTCAATCTCGTTGAAAACCTCCCAGTACCTCTTAGCATACTCCCTGAGGTTCTCTTGTGGTTGTTTCTTCATTGTGAGTAGTGCATCCATCCGCTTGGGGTGGGAGCTGTTAGTTATGAAGAGAGTTGTGAATAGTTCAGTTAGAGCCTTAAAGCTCCTGATGGACCTATGTGGTAGCCTCTAAAACCATTTCTGCACCTTATCGTGCAGACTGGAAGGAAAGATGTGACACATAAATGCATTGTTGTGGCTCCACAAGGTCATAGGCTGCCTGTACTGTCAGATATGTTCGATGAGATCAGTTTGTCCATAATAAATCTTGAATCTAGGGATTGCGAATTTCTTGGGGGATCCTTTTCTTCTATTTCCCTTAAAAAAGGGGACTTCATCTGAGTGTTAAGAGCTATTCTGGCTAGCTCTCGTGTGGATCTATCTCCTCGGTGGGCTGGATGATGATCCATCTCCGTTCGGACCAAGTTCTTGATTTCATCATTCTGTCGACCAGGACTCATGTGGCGTCGATCTTGTTACAGTCATTCTGATCGGACATCCTATGACCTATTTCTCTCAAATCTTTCTTGGTCACGCCTGGGTCTCCTTCCTCGAATGTGAGATTTACTCACATGATGTCTAAGAGTCCAATCATGGCGTCGCCATGTGTTTATGTAGAGATCTCTCTCCATTCTTTCTAGTCGCCTTTTTAGGCGATCATTTTCTCCTTCCTTATAATGCGTGGCTTCTTCTTGATCTCGAAGTCTAGCCTCTTAGGCGTCGACCAACCTGGAAATTTGCGTGGACTTAAGTGGTCCATGGCTTTCTTTAGAAGGATGCCTTTCTTAATGAAGCCAGGGATTTAGTTGGCGAATTTCAGACCTTACCCTAGGAGGGGAAGGTTCTTCTTGTACGTCACTGACTTGAGGGAGGTTATTTATGTGGTGAGATATTGCAGGCTTTCAGTTAGTGAGTGTTCTCATAGGAATAACAATCGATTCCCACAGATGGCGCCAATTGTGGTATTAAAAAATATCACAATAAAGAATTTACGAAGAACAATCACAATCAAGCAAGAAAGCATATAATACACACAACACAACTATGTACGTGGTTCCACAACTTGCCTATATCCACGGGGAGGTCTACTATTTTATTAAGTATCTCTCAATATGTTTGGTTACATGCCCCTATGCCCTGGGCCAGGGGTTATAATTTATAGATGTAGAATTTCAGTTGTTAAAATAACTCCATGATGTCCATGATGAACCATGAATCCTTTTAATATCTCCACGAGATTATTAGGGATTGACTTAGTCCTGGAGCGGTTTAGATAATGCATACACATATTTTGATTCCACGATTTGGGCTGGGTAGCCTTTTAAATCTGTTGGGCTTGGTCGGTTACTCTCGTGCACTGAGAATAAATGCGAGGTCTACTATTTTATTAAGTATCTCTCAATATGTTTGGTTACTTTCTTCCTATGCCCCGGGCCAGGGGTTACAATTTATAGATGTAGAATTTCAGTTGTTAAAGTAACTCCACGATCACTACACCCAAAATAACAACCTGGCATGGTTTTGAACTATGCGAGAATCGCGTGTTTCAAACTGACATTTTTTTCTAGCACAATTTAAAAGTGTGCCAGATTCTGCCAAACAAGTTCACTTGTGGCACACTTTTGGCACAGTTTCTAGCTGTGCCAGATCGAGTACATTTTGGTACACTTTTGGCATAGCCAAAACCGTGCCAAAATTTGATTCGCTTTTGGCAGGGTTTTGAACTGTGCCAGATTTTTGAGTTAGTAAAAAAAATTTATAAATATTACAAAAAAATTAATTAATCCTGAATATCGAGTAACAAAGAATTAATGAGTAACTTTAGTTAATTAACTCTTCTAGAAAAATTCACAGATGAAGACTATTTTTGTAGAAAACTCGAATAGCTAAATTTATTGAAACAAAAATAAGAACAAGCAGATAAAAAATCCCCAAAATGGAAATAATGAAAGAACCTAAGCCTTATAGAGATGTCTATAAGGAACTAAAGTCTGTGGTTGAGTATTAAACCAATGATACCCAAGCCAAGGATAATTAAAAAAGGAAAACTGGGGATTTTTTTAGATGCGAATGAAATATATACATGTAAGGAGCACAAGTAATAAAAAGGAAATCCAAATGTGGATCATAGAGATCCGTTGGTAAAAAGCTTGCAACTTTCCATCATCCAAAACACCATGAGCTCTATGCAAATAAAACGCTCTGGCATTAAATTCATGAGGCCGTATCGAGATGATTTACAGACTGCAAAATAGTACCAAATGTCAATACCACTGAAACGATGAGCGCGAGAAAAACATAACTCACGTAAAGATTTTACTAAGTGTCTATTTAGGAAAAAAAAAATGGACATGTTCTCCTTTATTTATTGGACTATCCACCCTCTTAAGGGATAATAACCAATCCAACAATATTCAATGATCTCAAATTCATCTAACAAATACTTCAACGAAACAAATGATGAGTGCATTATTTGTATTATTTACACCCAAATCTAGGCCTTGTTAGTTCCATGTTTTTAGAGCCAGTTTTATTATTTTAGAGAAAAATACAAATTTAAGAATAAATAGGGATAATAATGCAATCTTGAGAACTTCAAGCTCAATCTTATATTCATTGCTAATCTCTTGTTCAAGGGTTAAAATTGATCATGCGCAAGTTTGCATGAAATGGGCTCATGCGCAACTTCAGGGGTAAAATTATGGAGTTACTTTTGAAAAGAAAGCGATGAAGTCCGGATGCAAATTGAGCATGAAATGGGCACATGCGCAACTTTAGGGGTAAAATTGAAAATTCAAATGACTTATTTCGGACTTGGACCAAACACGGAAATTGAAGGCCTTGAATCAAGGGACGCATGGGTTCAAACAGCGTATCAACCGTAGATTAAACGAAAAATTTATGGCTGTGCAAAGTTCGATGCCGAAAGAAAGTCAACAATTAAGTCCTGAAGTCAAACCCATTCCCCTCTCCCAAACCGACCCTTAAAACCGAGCTCAACCCGTACCTACACCTTTTGTGTGTGTTTAGTTTGTATTTATTTATTTTTAGATTTTTATTTGAGTCATGTACATATTTTTTGTGATGTTTTATTTGTGTGCGTATCATATTTATTTTATTTTTAATTTTTTAGAGCCTTTATTGTCATTTTGACTATTTAATTATTTTACGTAAATATTATTTAGAGTGTGTCATTTTATATGCCGTAGTGCTATTTTAGTATTAGTTATTTTATATGACTCATTGTATATTTTTTAATGTCATTATATATTATTGTGTCTAGATTTATTTATTTTTTATTTTTTTTAGTCTCCTATTATTTTATAGGTTAAATTTATTTATTTTTATTTTTGTTATTTTTGTAATTTTTAATTGAGTTGTAAATAATTTGGTTAAGTTTTATTAGGTGTATAATTAAACACACACACTCTCTATCCCCATACACCTTACTCACACCATAAAACAAACCCACTCACACACTAACTCTCATACACCCAAATAACTCTACACACTCACACCTTAACTATCCTACACCCTATCACACCTAAACTACCCTCATAACACTATTCACCATCTTCAATCTTCTCCTATTACGTTTTTTTTTCCATCCCCCCTAACACCCACTCCATATCCTAAACCTCCATTAACAACCCAGCATCTACCCACAAACCCATCTCACAAACCTCCAACACCAAATTCATACCCCCAACCTCAATAACCTGCCAAACCCGAACCCAACTCCACAAAACCCATTATTCCATTCTTCTACGTCCTACCCACTACTCCCACTACATGCTATACCCACCTCCATACAACCCACTACCCACCATCAGCTACTCATACCGAACCCCTACAAAATCTGAAACCCACTACCAACTCAAACTCACAACCCAATCATGCGAAATTAAATATCAACCAGCGTGGATTATAAAGGAAGACTGGGGGCAACTCAGAAAGGGGGACACGAACAGAGACACGGAAGAGACACAACAAAAAAAATATACTTTTGGATAGAAAAAACACACACTTTGAGAGATAAAAAATCTGTGTAGAGAGTATTTTTGAGGAAGATATTGGAGGAGCATATTGTGTATTGTAACTCACGTCTTGGACGTGATTTTTGTAAGTCAATTATTGTTAATGAAAATTATTATTTCATCTCGCAATATTTGCGTGTCAAATATGATGTGTGTGTAATTTAATTACTAGGACTTAGGTGATGTTTGTCATGATTGATTAAATTACGCATGTTAATTTAATTTCATACATATTCCGACGTGTTTAATTTGAAATAAAAAAATTCGGTATTCGCTTAAAATTACACGAGAGTATATTTTTAAACCTCAAGAATTAATTATAAATTAATGCTTTAAAATTTTAAGGTTGTCATTTTTGATGGGTTATGCTTGCACTTAGATGTTTTGATACCTCATGTTTAAATATGCATTAAAAATTTAGAACGTGATATTTTCGAGGGAATAAGAATTTATAGTGTCTAATTCAAGAGAAGTTAAAATATTTTGAATGCTTGTAATGTTATATTCTCCGAAATATACGCGACGAGAGTTAGTATATTTTGTGTTATAAATTCGGAATTATGGAATTAAATTAATGTGTAAATTTAATTAGAATTGACAAACTGATCCGACGTCCTAGTTTCTTCCACATTTGATATTATTTCTACTTGTTCATTTATTCTTCATTTATTTTAATTTTTATTATAGGACTTAAATCACATTTATACACCCATCTATTTTATTGGACAATCAATACTTTATAAAAATTGACGAAATCTCTGTGGGTTCGATCCGTACTTACACCCGCTATATATTCAATAGCCCGTGCACTTATGGTAAATTTAACATTTAAAACTTTGACAACAAGTTTTTGGTGTCGTTGCCGGGGATTTTGATCGATTTTAAGAATATTATTTTCGGACTAGTTTTATAAAAAAAAATCGCAAAAGTAAATTTAAAAAAAAATATTCCAGAAGCATTTTTTTTATTTTCAAAATAAAAAAAGAGAGATTTAAAGTCTTTTATGAATAACTAAGTTGTTTTTAACACTAGTTTTGTCATAAAAGTACTCAAAAACACAAAAAATCCCAAAAATTTCAAAAATTCCAACTGTATATATATATATATATATATATATATATATATATATATTTTTTTTTTTCAAAATAAAAAAATAGATTTAAAGTCTTTTGTGATTAAAAAGTTATTTTTGATACTAGTTTGTCACAAAAGAACTTAAAATTTTTAAAAACTAAAAAAAAAACGTTTTTTATTCTGGAAACTCTGAAATTTCTTACATTCTAAAAAAAATTAAATTTTTTTTAAAAAAATCCAATTTAAAAAAAATCAAAAAATCAAAAAAAATTCCCAAACATTCAAATTTCCACCAGCCTATTTTATATTATTAATTTCAGGAAAAAAAATTAAAAATATTAGATTTAAGTCTTTTTGTGATTAAATAGTTATTTTTGATACTAGTTTTATCATAAACTACCTAAAAATTTGAAAAATTCGATATTAATTTTTTTCCCTGGAAATATTCAAAATTCAACGCTGCTATAATTTATAAAAAAAACGGATTTAAAGTTTTTTATGAATAACTAGTTGTTTTTAACACTAGTTTTGTCATAAAAGTACTCGAAAATACAAAAAAAAAAAATCAAGAAAAAAATATTTATTTATTTATTTCCAATAGCAATTTTTTTCTAATATATATATATATATATATATATATATATATTCTCATTAAAACAAAAAATACATCGTAAGTGCATATGTAATTATTTTTGTATTTAATCATTTTTGTTGCACTTTACGCTTGGTATGGTTTTTGTGTTCTTTTTCAGATAAAAAAAAAGAAGAGACTAAAAAAACAGAGTAAGAAAAGAGGAAAAAAACACGAAAAAGAAAGCAACCGTGGGAAAAGCGCTAAAGTTACTTTGTAATCTTGCCACGCGCACAAGGTACTCTCGGAGACGACTGAAACGGAGGCGACATTTCCCTCCGATTGACGTCAAATAAAACTTCGACCCGGCGTAAATAAGTGACCATAAAAATTCCATGCCAGAGGTAAGTCTTGTGTGCTCCTACGTGAAACTATTTTTGCAAATTTCAATCAGCACGTTGCATAATTTTACTTAAGGGCAAAACCCAATTTTAAGATAAGGTGGGGATTTAATCACCCTTTTTTGCCCCACAAATCATTAAGCTACCCGAGCATCTGCATAACCCAAGCCATAATTTTAATTAAAAATTTATTAGACATTGGTCATAGGGTGTCACATAGCTCATAGGCATATTCTTTTCAAGGCTAGGATTAAAAGCTAATCCAAACACAGAATTTTCAAATCGATGCCATTTTGATTGTGACTAGGATTGGTGGTTTTTAATGAGCCTTCGTACCGACCACCTATCTGGAGGAAAAATTTGGTAATTGAAGCGTTAGTCCGGAGTTGTTCGTCTTTTAAATTCTCCCTCATCAAGAATTAAGAGCTCTTTAATTAGGGAGATTATTTTGAAGACCCATTGTCGTCGAATAATCTCGGGAAACTAGATCTTAAAAATTGAACTTCCCCTCACCTAATTTAGATAAACTCAAAATTGCTTTTTGTTAGCTTAGAAATTTTGTGGTCCTTTATCGGATTATTTGCTTTCCATATTAAAAATAAATAAATAACTCGAGTGAGTACGGTGTATGGTAAGTTGGGTTCGAGATCCTACTCGTCATTTAGCTAGAGTGGAGTCTAGTATTCCCAATACTGTTATAGGTAGCACCTCGATTTTTACCGAGATGGGAGATGAGCTAGCAACTCGTGCCCTAAAAGATTACTTGCATCCCAATAGGGCAAGTCAACCATTATGCATACTTCTTCCCCCGCATAATGCAAATAATTTCGAGTTCAAGTCGGGAATAATTCATTTACTTCCCATCTTTAGAGGCACAGAAAAGGAGGACCCATAACTCCATGTGCGTGAGTTTGAAGAAATTTGTGGAATGGTTTGGTTACAACAACTCACCGATGAGATTGTTAAACAAAAGTTGTTTCCATTTTCTTTGAAGGAAAAAGCTCAGAGTTAGCTACTCTCACTTAAACCAAATTCCATCGCTACTTGGAATCAATTAAGTGTTGAATTTTTGCAAAAGTTTTTCCCTAACCAAAAGACGACGACAAGATGTCATGCCATCAATACTTTCAATAAAAAATAGGGAGAGACTTTATGGATGTACTTGGAAAGATTCAAGGGCTTGCTCCTATAATGTTCTCACCATGGAATCGAATTAGGTAATCAAATCCATATTTTGTAAGAGGGGGGTAATGATCACCCAGACGAACAAGGTTTTAAACTAGATGCAAAAGTGTCCACCTTGCCCGGCATTTAGAAGCCTTAAAAACGAGGAAAGAGGATAATCGAGCCACACATGCCGCCGTGCAACATGTAGGGCCACCTATGTGTTTGCTTTGTGATAGTTTCGACCGCTTCGTCGAAAGTTGTAAAAGTGGTGATCGCTTAAATAAGCTCTGATACCAATTTGCAAAACCGAAATAAACGCGGTGTGTGATACCAATTTAAATTAATTCGTAAATTTCTATTTTGGCACACTTATTTAATTAGAGTCTATTTAAACCAAATCAAATCAGCCCCTAAACATGCACTTACATGTGTGCGTGTGTCAAACCATAAATCAGTAAAGCATACGACACAAATTTAAGGAAAAATCCCATAAGGGAAAAACCTTTTATTTCTAGAACTTTGAAGAATTCACAAGACCATTGACTTACATACAACCTGATAATTAACGCACGGTGTCTTCGTCAAAACTCCAAAGCAACAATTAGAAATAACATCGAATGGAATCTTCCGCAAGAACTCCAGGTGGTCAACAATGAAGAATAAAATGACTTCTCCACAAGTGTGAACTTTATAAGGAGTCCCTCCACAATAGCACGCAGCTCTCCGGTTGTAGAGTTCTCCCCACAAAGATTAAACCACAGCAAGGTGTGTTCTTCAACACCAAAAAAACAATTCACTAAATCATATTGGGAGTTTTGTGAATTATAAACAAAAAGGGATTAAACCCTAAAAGAAGAAGTCGAAAAGGATTCTGCTTTCATAGTTTTTCCATTCTGTAAAACGCTGGGACTTCATAAAGAAAATGATACCATTTAATGAGTATTTATAATTCAAATGCGCTGCCTCGATATTAGAGCTCGTTAGAACGAGATCAGCATGTTGCTCGAACGAAGGACAGCTGTCGCTCGAACGAGATCGCACGACATGCCTATCTCGCGCGAATGACATTTCTATGTCATTTGAACGATTGTTTCATCAAAAAATTATTATTTTAATGTCCGATCCAATACTTAGAAAAAATACTCATTCTCGAATTTTGACGAAAAAGTCTGCTCCAACACTTAGAAAATATTTTATAAAAATATCCCAAAAGCTCTAAGTGGAAAGTTAAGGTATTTAAAACATAACCTTACCAAAGTAAACTTTACGGAGTCTTTTTGATGAAGAACTTGATTAATTCGGATCCGTCTTCATGTAGATGGCTCTTGAATGCTCTTCGATGGTGTAACGGTATATGACATAATAAATTGATAACGGACTTATAAAAATATGTCCTTACAAATCTCCCCCTATGTCTATGCCGATACATACATAAAAATATCTGAATTATAAAAAACCAAAATGCTTATACAAATCTATCCTCCCATGAATAAATTTGCAAGTTCTCAATCTGTTCTTCAAAAATCTTCGTCAAATCTCAAAGCTTTTATCACCAGAGTGTGCAACATAATGATCTTTAGTCTTTGTACCTACACACATGAGATAAAGCAAAATACCTTCGTGACGCATCGAGTTTTAAATTATATAAGAATAAAGCATTAATAAATCAAATCTCCTCCATAATGCAAAAACTCCCCCATAACATGATAATTCTTTCTCCCCCTTTTTATGATGTCCCCAAACAGACAGATAAAAAGAAAAAATCAAAACATGGACTATCACAATAAAATGCATAGCAAACATGGATCAAACTATGCGCATGCAAAGGTATGTCCCAAAAATATCCACAAACTATTTTTAGATTTTTAAAATTTTTCATACAAACATAAGATACTAAAAATCACACCATGGATTTAAACTCGAACAACCAAGTCATGGAAATGGAATGTATGGGTGTGAACACATTTGATAGGTAAATCAACTCAATCAATCATATGTGCACGATGCATACGTGTACCCCAAACGAATGAACAACAAAAGTATCCTTAGGTATAAAAATTTGTTGAATTTAGATGACATCGACTTATACAAATCAACAAATCAAAGTCAAAGTGATTTTCACACCAATAACGTCCAAAACTATGTAGCGCTTTTTCAAGACTTTTAAGGACGTGCACACCCGTTTTAATTCTCCATCCATACTCCCTCATATATATTTTCTTTTAGAGGTGTATAAACTAAATTCTCAAACTTTAGAGAATTGATTCAAAAACCTAAATGGCCCATAATTGGCATGAATTTCTTTTTATTGCCTTTGAAAAAAATTCGGGCTCTTTTAAACCTCTTTGGACCCCGGATAATAAAATTCCTCAATTTTTTAGGTCCAATTTAAACGGTGGCTTAATCGCAAAGGATAAATGATAATCTTTCGTAGCCCTTCACCGTTTTCAAACAAAGCACACAAAACCTCACAAACATGGTTCAAAGGTGCACACTTTTATTATCTTGTTTTATCGCACTTGGTTATTTTTAAGGACATGATTGAAGTGAAAACACCCAACAAACATATGATAAGACAAGCACAATAATCAAAAAAATCCGTGCACGTGTGCAATAAAAGAAATCATGAGTCAAACATGTAGGAAGTAACACTAAATTACATCTCAATTACTCCAAACATTATAAAGCACATGGATGAATTGACCTATTATCTCAAAACAGTATCAAATATTCACATGAAAAAATGGAATGAAATCGTGACTCGGTCATCCTAAGTGTCCATCCATAAAAGGTGCAAACAAAATTCAAAACCCTTTTTGGATTTTTTCAAAAGGTTTATTAAAATAAAATCTTTTTGTATTTTTCAAAAAATTTCAAAAGCAAAAATTTATACAGAAAGTACATGTCACTATACTAGCAAATATATATCATGAAACCATAACTAGTGTATGACAAACATGCAGACACAATCATCTATATGATATGGCAAGAGAAGAGTCACGTGCAAGCAAACGATAATCAACATGTCTAAAATCTAGTGCCTCTAAAAGTGATTTCCTAAACCAAATAGATGTTTAACATCGTGTAGGGGATTTGGGAACCACAGGAACACTAGACATCCTAGGACTTTTTCCGAGATCAAAATAAAATCACCTAAGGTGACCTTTCCTACCACAATGTGAACATGTGTAAACGGGTGGAACGACACCTATGGGTTGGCCTTTTCTAATGTCCATGGGAACGGTTGACGCTCTAAAATAAATAATGGTTTTGTCTTTAGCACTAGAAGCATGAGAACAAGATGAGCCATTACCATCACTATCAAACCTACTTGAGTATGTCAAATCATTTTTTAACTTCAAAATTTTTTACTCCAGCAAAAAATTAGACTCTTCCAAATTAAGGGACGCCTTTTTTAAATTTTCAACAATTTCTAAAAGGGTATCTCTCTCTCCCTCAATCAAAGAAAACTTTTCCCTAAGAGTCTCTTCACGTGCCACAAAATCATTGACTAAAATATTTTTATCATCTTTGGCACAAACACAAACCATCGAATTTTTAAGGTCCTCCAATTCCTTTTCTAAAAATAGGACCCTATCATCACTCTCCTTCTTGGAAAATTTTAAAGCAACAAAGTCATGGTCCAAGGAAACAAATTTCTCACGATAAAAATCTCTTTGATTTTGAATTGTTTGCAAAAGATCCAACGCGGATTTAAAACGAGAATTTCCTTTTTCCAAAAAATCAATTCTTTTAGCAAATGTCACATTCAAATGATTTATATCATCCAAACTCTGACTCGTGTCATCAAAGGGGGGCATTCTATTAGATAAGTGTTCCATTATGAAGGTGGATCATATGGGCGTGAACTACAACAAATGAGTCATCATTGCAATACGTCGAATAGATAAAAAAAATCTAATTGATAGCAAGAAATCATCAAACTTCATCAAAGATATTTGTGAGAAAATAAGTGTGAGTAATGAACTAAACTTAATCAACATGCATACAAGTCCGGATTATTTACGATTCTACAAATAATAGCATCATGATACGATGTTTCAACGTAGGAATCGAGGTGCAAACCCGTTTAAATTTATTTCCAATGAAACTCCCTCATATATATGAATTTATCAAGATCTTTTGGAAATATCTATCAATATCAACTTAGAGAAAGTCCTATTGGCCCCAATTATTGGCATACGAATTTTTATTTCCTAATTTTTCTTTTGGGATCTTTTAAACGGTGGCTTTCACGGCGAGTCAATTTTATACTCTTGCAGCCTTTTCCCATGAACACTCATCATTTTTCAATATTGATTCTCACAGAAAATGGTTCTTACAAGCACACCTCTTCCTTAAGTTTGCTTACGCATAGATGACAAAATTGAGATAAGAACGTCTCACTAAACTCAAATATGCAAGAGAAATCAAACATTCATATAAACTTGTGCATATGTGCAAGATTGACATATACACAAAGTCGAATCAAACTGCATATGAACTTCGAAACAACCTCATAGTACAATGGTTAAGATCAATCTAGGCATCAATAATAATGACCAAAAGTCCTAGCCACATGAATAATGAAAGAAGGGGGGAATCAAGCACACCAATAAGCCACATCAAACATGTAACCTTATGACTCAAAAACCAAAAATCTTTTTGTATTTTCAAAAGTTTTTATAAGAAGCAAAATCTTTTTGTATTTTCAAAAGTTTTTATATAAAAAAAATAAAATCTTTTTGTATTTTTGATAAGATTTAAATACATAACAAAAAATGAAAACATGCCATAACACTTGCAAAATATAACGCATGATGTACATACTAATATATGACAAATCAACGAAAAACGTCAATCGAAAGATGAAACATGAGGAGAACCACGAGCAATGATGCGAGAATCACCAAGCCTAATACTTAATGCTTCTAAATCCGACTTCTTAACCCAAGTAGGTGTGAATAGACGAGAAGGGGCGTTGGGAACCGGAATGGCTTTAGACTTTCTAGGAGCGTTCTTAAGATTGTAGCAAAACCATCTAAGATGACCTCTCCTACCGCAATGAGTGCAAGTGTAGATACGGTGAGGAGAGTGTCCTATAGGCCGATTATACCTCACGTTCCTAGGTGGCTCTCTCCTAAAGTTCCTAGGCGGCTCTCTTGTCACGGTTTTGGCTTTGGGAGAAGGCGTGACATGATTATCGAAGACAATACCATGCCGATTATCATTGATTTTGACGATGCCTAAGATTTTGTCTAACTTTTCAGACCTAGCCTCCAAATCAAACTTAACTTTACCCGAATCTCTCATTTTTTCCCCAAGCTCACCTATCCTTAACTCAAGTAAACCCGTAGAATTATCAAACTCAATAAGTTCCTTTTTCATAGTATCCATCAATCCCCGAAGACTATGTCTCTCACCCTCGACATATTCTAGCTTCTCTCGAATTTTATTTTCACGTGCCCTAAGATCCTCAATTAAAGCATTGGAATTATTTATTTCTATGGCAAGTTCTTTCAACATAGCTCCTGATTTCACGTTTGCTTTCTTTGCTTTTAATGTTTCTCCATACAATTCTTTGAAAGCAGTATGCAAATCTCTCTCGTCTTCGCTCTCATCCTCACTCACCTCACCCTCACTATCAGGTGTATCAACTTATGTGGCTGCAGAAGAATCATGCAAAGGTAAGTCTTTATTACTTACATGACGAGCCACAAAAGTGGGAAGTTCACACTTACTAGCAAAAAAGTTTTCTTCTTCTGGGTCACTATCACTAAGGGTAGAAACACGATTTATCGGTTTATTAAAATTCTCCCAAAGTTTAATGGGACACTCATCTATCCTGTGACCAAACCCTTCGTAGCAAAGACACTTTTCATAATCATCCTTATTAACCAATTTTTTAAGAGAAATTTTCATGTGTGATTTCTAATTAGATGATTTAAACAAGTGAATTCTAAAATCATCAAAACCACCAAAAGGCATACCTAAAGACACGGGATCACAAACACAATAAGATAGTGCAACAAGCTCTGATACCAATTTGAAAAGGTCCTTTAGTGTGTACGTTTAGGTTAAAACCAACTTTGTTCCAATTTTTAGTTAAACCCAATTTTAACTTCTTAAACCCTAAACATGCATCTAAGTGATTAAATCCATTTGAAGAATAAAGCATGCGGTAAAAGAAACAATTTCAGGAAAAATCCCCGAAGGGAAAAACCTTTTTATTTCACTATAATTTGTAAGATACAACTTACACGGATTACAATGAATAGGGTGACATACCAAATACCCGCAGGTGTCGGTTTCGATGTCGTCGACTGGAATTTATCGCAAGAACTCCAGATGGTCAGCAATGGAAAAGAGAATGACTTCTCCACAAGTTACTTCATAAGGAATCCCTCCACAATAGCGCCCAGCTCTCCGATTGTAGAGTTCTCCTCATAAAGTGAAAAATGGTGTAGTGAATGAATTGTCTTCCGGTAAACTCGTTCAAGATCACTAACTTTGGAATTGAATAATTCGATCTTGAATAAACACCTAATGATGAAAACTGTATGGGAATAAGTTTTCGAAACTGTTCTTCCTGTCAAACTTTCACAGATACATTTTTTATTTATAATTGAGCAGCACAGAGTCCAAGAAAATGAAAACACGAAATCGAGGCGGCAAGCTCGTTTCGAGCGAGATGTGTATCTCGTTCGCGCAACATAGGGATGTCGTTTGAACGACCCACAGTTCTCATTCGAGCAACAGTGATAAAATAAACTATTTTCCTTTTAAATAAATGCTCGAATTTTATTTAAACTATTTGTAGCTCATAAATATTTTTAAAACATAAAAAGATTTAATTCCCAATTATTTAAATCACCTAGTATTTTAATCAACATAAAAAATTACTCAAATGCTTATATGTATTCATACCTGGGTGATTTATAACATAGGCAACACCTCTTGACTTGAAATCTTCTTAAAGCTTTAAATTGCACATTCTTGGACTTGAACTTTGTCATAGGCTCAATTAAACTTCATAATAAAACTAGCGTAGACTTAATTTATTTTGTCCAGAATTAAGCCAATTAAGACAAATGGACATGATAAGAATTATGTTCTTATAAATCTCCCCCTTTGGCTATTCCGGGACAAAACTAAACGAAAATGCTATATGCCGTAAACAAATATATGTTCTATCTCAAAACTCAAAAATATAAAAATACAGGATATAATGAAACTAAATAGACGGCAAGCATATGAATCTGATTCTGTCTAAGAATGGCAATCATCTGAATCTGATTCTGTCACTGAATGTGATGTATAAATAAATATCTGAAACTCTGAACAATATACCTACACACACGAGACAAAAATAGATACCCAAGTGAAGTATGGAGGAATAAAACAAATATAATATTAATATCATAATAAATACTCCCCCTACATCACATATCTCTCCCCCTTTTCCTAGAATAGACAAAAGGTGGGACAAACACACCACATCTAGCATTAATATATGAGAATGAACATCATGGTTATATAAACAATATCAGTATGATAATGGATAGGAAAATAGCAGTAACTAAATCTTAATAAGAGAATCACTAAAACTGCAAACGAAATAATACATCCATGCCATACAATAAAATCAATGAGTGATACAACTGTCCATAAGAGTACATCATATCTAAGAATAAATACATCATGAATATCAATGTCTCAGATACAATAAAAAATACTTCTAAATATCAGTAGGAGTATCATCATCGTCAACAGCGGTATCAGTGTATGTAGATGAAATATGGCCTAGTCCAGAAGATCCTGTGCCTCTCAACTGCTCTCTCTTTTGCATCTCATCAAAAAAAGTTATCATCCTAGAATCGGCACGAACACGGGCCTCGAACTCAGCATCAAATCTAGCAATGATAGTGTCATACATCCGGGTCTGGGCAGCTACTTGTGCTTGTAAAGTAGAAACCTCATCCTCAATAGGACGTGTGGGTGCAGGAGTGGAGGGGCATGACTAAGAGAACACCGAGGTGCTAGAGACAGTGTGATCACCAGGCTGACAAGGATCACCATCAAAGAAGGCTCCCTCAGTGGGTGAAGAACTAGCTCTCGCCGCCTGTGGCAAATGACTCTCAAAACGAGTGAAATTATTATGATCAATAATGGCAGGTGAAGGGAGACGTTGATCACCCTCTATAAAAGGAACTCCAATAGCAGTGCAAATGATGGAAATGAGAATCCCATAAGTTAGAGCAGGGCGAACTGGAGTGGAACCATTGACAGTAACAGATGATATAACATGAGGCATGATCGTCGATAGATCGATATTCCACCTCTAAGAGATGTGATACATGAAATAGACAATGTCAGATCCGATATGAGTATGATTTATCCTAGGATAAATGGATGCTGACACAAACCTATTAAGTACACGGAAGGAAGGAAAAAGCTGGTGATGATACATAGTAGTACATGCCTAGGGAATCTCCCAGAAGCAATGACGCAGAATATCATCATAGGTAGGTCCATCGTCGGTATAACGAGGAAACATAGCATCAAGGACACGAGGAATGTGGAGAAATAAAGCTATTAGATCTACTGTAACGAGAACAGGAACGTCATGTACAGTAGAAAAGATCCCCTCAGGATGGGGAAAAGCGCGAAAAAAGAACTCTCGAATAATGTTCGGATAGATAACCCCATGATCCTCAAACATATAATCCCAACCCCTACCAGACAACTAGTGTTAAATGCCTAACCCCTGAAACTCAGAATAACGAAACACCCTCTCTAGAACAACAGACCGAATGTGGAGACCCAATAAGCAGTAATGATCATACTCAACACGGGTGGCCCATCTCACTGGGGAGTACGGGGGCCTACTGGACTGAGCTCTCTGAGCTCGTGAAGAGGGTGGTGGCACCTCGAGTCGGCCTGTCGGGGCACCACGACGACGAGGCGGCATAACGAAAGAGAGTAATGTGTGATGTGTGAAGAGGGAACAGTCGTCGAGGAGCACACACACACCTAAGAACCTATCTTCGTACAATAATCCAACCAAACCCCCGTGAACACCAACCACAACAATAGGCAAAATCAGAAACAACAACCAAATTTGTATGCAAACAAATGATTTCTGATTAAAAAAAAATCAAGAGACAGTCATGGACAGTAATAACTCGAAATCGCCGGAGAACAGTAGGACCTCAAAGTCGCCTCTGCGTGTGAAAAAATGAGGCAGGAAGAATAAAAAAACTGGAGGATTGTGTTGAACTTTGTTCTTGTCGAGGGACAACTCTCTTGGGGCATCACATGCTGAAGAATCACACCGGTGGAACAGTGATTGAAATCGCAGGATGAAGAACAAAAGGCGGTTTGTTGAACAGGGATTGGTTGTCATCGGAAAAACACAAGAAATAATGGGTGGAACTCGAGTGATGGATGAGATGTAGAACACGAAACACGAAGCTTCAAAAACTGTTAATGGCAGTGTTTGAAGAAACAGCTGCAGTCATTTTTTGAGCAGAGAATGGGTTATGAGAGAATGAAAAGAGAGAAGAGAGAACGTTTGATGTTTAAGGAAACCCTGATCTCGCTTGATGTCGCTCGAACAACTTGGATATGTCGCTTGAACGATTTTGGATGGAACATGGAAAACAACTTCTAATTTTGAAATTTTCAAATTTTTTCACACAAAATATACAACAAAGAATCACACCATGAAAGAACACAAAAACAACCAAGTCGATGATAGCGTAAATATAGGGGTGTGATCAAATTCGATAGAAAAATTAATGCATACAAACATGACATATGTGCACGATGAATATCGAAAAGTCCTAACGAATAAACTCAACATCTTCCTTAGGTTAAAAAAATGAAATATGAGACATTAACTCAATCAAATCAGTAAATCAAAGCTCAAAGTGATTTCCACACTAATAACGTCCAAAATGATTTAATGCTTTTTCAAGACTTTCAAGTAAGTGCAAACCCTTTTAAATTCTCCAACCAAACTCCCTTAGATTTATATTTTGAATAGAGGTGATCTAAATTCTCAAACTTTGGAGAATTGATGGTGAAACCTAATGGCCCATATTTGGCATGAATTTCTTTTTATTGCCTTTAAATTTTTTCGGGCTCTTTTAAACCTCTTTGGACACCGGATAATAAAATTACTCAATTTTTTAGGTCCATATAAATGGTGGATTAATCGCAAAGGATAGATAATTACCTTTCGTAGACCTTCACCATTTTAAAAATATCACACAATCTCATCAACTGGGATTTACATGCATTCAAATCTTATAAAGTTTTATCACATGTGGTTCGTTGTATAGACAGAATTGAGATGAAAACACTCAAGCCAATATGTGATAGACAAGTACAATTATCAAATAAAATCATGCATGTGTGCAATAAACGAGATAAGGAGCCAAAAATGTATAAATATATCACTAATCACATCTCAAAGACTCCAAACAATGTAAAGCACATGGATGCAATGATGTAGCATCTCAAATCACTATCAAACAATCACATGGATAAATGGAATGAAATTTGTGACTCGGCTATCTTAAATGTTCATCCATAAAAGGTGCAAAAAAAATACAAAAATCTTTTTTGTGCTTTTCTAAAATTTTTGTAAAAAGAAAATCTTTTTGGATTTAAAAAAAATAGAAACAAGCAAAAAACAATAATACAAATGATACAAACTAGCAATAGGAATAATATGATATGAACATGACAAAACATCCTATCCTAGACATGGACCAACCCCTCTGTCAACTGTGCAAGTCCCTAAAAACTTCCTAAGACTCTCGAATCTAAGGGCATCTAAAGGTTTCGTGAAAATATCGGCTAACTGACGGTCGGTGGGAACGAAACTCAGGGATACGAATTGTGACACCCCGCCTAATTAAATACCGGGTGATCAGTCCTTTATTAAATTAAAATCAAGGTGAACGGTTGATTCATTCTTAGCATCACTGTCGCAAAAAAAAATTTCCAATTTAAACACCCTAAATAATTAAGCTAAGTGTCAAAATAATTTAAACCTTATTTCTATTTTATTTAATTTCATTAAGAAAACCTTTTCAATAGTTAACAGTTTAAGAATCGTATAAATGTTAAAGATGGCAATGAACACACAAGAATTTAACCATTCAGATAAACCAATACGAAGTCTAAAACTACAAATGAAATCATCCTGACACGAATTACATCCCAAAGAGTACCAAATACTAAAAATAAATGAATAAAAATCTCTGAGAAATCCAACTGAATAGGGAAACGGGCGACACATGCCCTAACTAATCAGAACTATAATAAGAGTATAGTCAACAACGAGGTCATCTAAGCAATGGTCTGCAACTCCCACCTAAGCTGCAGCGCGTCCGTTCCAAGGATTCTAAGCATGACGCCCATGTGGTTGGGCACCTGTAATATATACATATATATACAAGAGAAAATAAATAACAGGAAATGGGTCAGAGCTCGAGTGTAAAACAGTTTAAAAATAGTTTAGCAAGTATTTAAAATGCTCATTGGCTAATAAAACAACCAAGTTAGTGTGCGACACTCTCTTGAGAAATTCTCACCTCTCATCTAGTGTGCACGCCTACCGTACTATTAATCTCAAAAGTTTATTTTAACTTAACTTCCCCATAAGGTTTCATTCCGATAAATACGGTGGCTAAGATAGATAAATTTCTGAAAATTAAGCTCTATCATATATCTTATGTTATTTAAAATAATCCAGTGATGTTACAAAATTCCCAAACACTTATAATAAAGTTGGAGTATTTATTTATTACTTAACTACTTTTATGCACAGTAGAAAGTTCCCATACTTAAGTTCCCATGCTTAAGTATATATATATATATATATATATATATATATATATATATATATATATATATATATATATATATATATATATATATATATATATATATATATATTAGTCACTCATATAATACATATACTATCGGCACCCCACATAAAATCTATGGTGCTAGCATACTCTGCTATCAAGTCCCCGTATCACTCGTACTAAGGGAAATACTAGTTCGGAATCACTCTCGAACTGCATTAACATAAAACACATACAATTGGAGGTGAAGTATAGTTCCAAGTCACTAAGAGGTCAGCACATACCCTCACGTCTCTTAGGACCATCTGACTATCACTCAAATAGCCTTTATTAAGGATACTATCTTCTAGGGTACAAGTTGTTATCCCCCATAAAGGCCCAATCGAGATAAGACTGTCCCGGCGCGGAAACCCCCGTGATAGCAAGTAGCTCAGGTATGATTTTTACACAGATATATAATATATGCACAATCACACAATCATATATATATATATAAATATTCACATTTTTAAATTAGGTGCGCCCACGACCCATAATTATAGTTATCCGTTCTTAGCACATTTTATTCGGTTATCTCGCATATAGCCTCGTCACTTTTATTATCATATATAAGTTACTCCATACCAACTTCTCATCTCTCGAAGTATTCTATCTTCCTAAGTATAATTTCAGTAGGCATACTCTCACTTACCTTCTGGTCTAACTCCCTTATGAGCCTCGATCTTTTATTAAACGTACGCATGATTCCTCATTGTGTGAATAACTCCCCGTTAGCCCATAATTTTATCCTACATTAAACTCCACTCAACGGGGTCCACCTAGGACCTACTGGTCCTCTCTATATCCCATTATGATCTAAATTTAATAATCAAAGGTTCCTACGCATTTTAACCGGATTAAATAAAAAGAAAAAAATACACAGTTTTCCAGGAAGGATCGATCGATCGAGTAAATGGGTCGATTGATCGATACCATCGATCGATCGATGTTCTTGATCGTGATCGATCAAGCAGTTATGACGAAACCTGCCATTGTCTAGTTACGGGTTTACCTTTCCAAACTCAACCAAATCTCCATTAACGATCCCCAAACTCCCAAACAACATTACTACAATTACTATATACCTAACTACATGTTTTTCTACTTAAAATATGCCCGAATTCATCAAGTATAACGATTTAATGGAGTCAAATTTATATAAACTTCAAGAACCCTAATTTTTCTTTTAATTTCCATTCTTCCAATTCTTTTCCAGATTACTTGCTTCTAAATCCATACAAGTTCGTGGCTTATCCTCTACATGTGATTCAAATGTCCAGAATATGACTACTTCCTCTACAACATATGATTTTGAGTCTCAAAATAGTAATTTCTTCCATGAAGTATGTTCTAAACAACCCTAGATTAACATGATTGAAACATTAACTAAAAATAAAGCAAGATAAATACTTGCCTGGAATTTGAGTTTCTGATTTGTGGACGAAAGAGGTATATTTGTGTTCCTTGTCACGCGATCTACGTTTTGGTGGTGGTGGCGGTGCGAACGGGCGAGTCTTTGACCTTGAGTTGCTTGGAAAGCTCTCCAACTTCTTCTCTAATGGTCATTCTTTAATTTTGTGTTTGTTAACTCTAGAAGGCAACTCCTAAAGGTTGATTTATCCTTAGGAAATTCGTGGGTTTAATTACCCAAAAATGTCAAATATCTATAATACCCTCCCGAGATGCCAATTAAGCCTAAAAATGCCCTGAGACCTAAACTAAACCCCCGGGTACATTATTTTGACTATCTCGGCCCTTCCGGACACATTGGCGCACTCGAACGTGATCTACATTTTGGTGGTGGTGGCGGTGCAAACGGGCGAGTCTTTGACCTTGAGTTGCTTGGAAAGCTCTCCAACTTCTTCTCTAATAGTCGTTCTTTAATTTTGTGTTTGTTAACCCTAGAAGGCAACTCCTAAAGGTTGATTTATCCTTAGTAAATTCGTGGGTTTAATTACCCAAAAATGTCAAATATCTATAATACCCTCCTGAGATGCCAATTAAGCCTAAAAACGCCCTGAGACCCAAACTAAACCTCCGGGTACATTATTTTGACTATCTCGACCCTTTCGGGCATATTGGCGCACTCGAAATGACCATATGAGTGACTTATAATTTATTCACTATTAATAATAATAATTTAGTCCTGACACGACACATGCGCGTCCCGACTTAAATTTCCATAATTTCCATTTTATTCACTTGTGACAATTTTTATAAAATGAGTCTTATATATTACTTTACTCTTTTAGTAATATTCGACAAATTTCCAAGAATTACTACCTCTCGTCACGCTATTAACTATTTGAATAAATTTCTGGATTAATATTAAATTAATATCTCAATTTAAATTTAATAAATCCCCAAATTTTAAAAGCCATAAAAATACGCGGTATTACACGACTTTCTCCTCAACTAATTGTCGTATAAAGTGCTCACGTATCCTGATGTGCTTTGTGCACGCATGTTGGATAGGATTGTGGGATATGTGTATTGCGCTCGTGTTATCACAGGAAATGGTTATGGTGTCCTGTGAAATCCCATAATCCTCCAACATTTGCTTCATCCACAAGAGTTGCGAGCAAAAACTCCCGGAGGCAATGTACTCAGCCTCCTCAGTGGACAAAGAGATGGAGTTTTGCTTCTTGCTCAACTAGGAGACAAGATCAGAACCAAAATATAAACTCCCACCAGAAATGCTCCTACGACCATCTACATCCCCGGCCCAATCGGTCATCGATATCAAAGGAATACCAAATACCATAAGAAAGAGTCCCACTCACGTATTTGATAATATGTTTCAGAGTGAGTAAGTGTGACTCTTTCGAGGAGGCCTGATATCGCGCACAAACTCCAACACTAAAGGCTATGTCGAGATGACAGGCAGTCAAGTAGAGAAGACTACTTATCATACTCCGATATAAGCTTTATTCTACGTCCTTGCCTGAAGTGTCCTTACTAAGCTTGATTGAAGTACTCATAGGTGTGCGTGCATGCTTAGCGGAGTCTAAACTAAATTTCTTCACTAGGTCTCTAGCATACTTGGATTGGGAGATGAACATCCAATCCTCTAGATGATGAACTTGGAGACCAAGGAAGAAAGTAACCTTACCTACTATGCTCATCTCAAACTCACTTTTCATCTCCTCCTAAAAGTGGTGAGCATGCTGGGAGCACGTGGATCCAAAGACTATGTCGTCCACATAGTCCTGGGCAACCAAAATAGAACCGTCATCTCTCTTGATAAACAACGTCATATCAACTCCCCATCTCTTGCAGCCATGAGCTAAGAGATAAGAAGTAGCCTCTCGTACCAAGCACGGGATGCTTGCTTTAAACCATACAAGGCTTTCGTCAGATAGTAGATGTGCTCTGGATGCTTAGGGTATTCAAACCCTTTTGGTTGTTCCACGTAAACCTCCTCCTGTAGAATGCCATTTAGAAAGGCACTCTTGACATCCATCTGGTATAACTTAAAGCGCAGATGACATGCGATGGCGAGTAGTAAGCGGACGGACTCAAGCCTTGCAACAGGAGCAAATGTCTCCCCAAAGTCTACACCCTCTATCTATGTGTAGCCTTGAGCGACCAACCTAGCCTTATTTCTGATTATGGTACCATTTTCATCCATTTTATTCTTGAAATCCACCTGATACCTATCACATTAGTCTCACTAAATCGTGGGATAAGTTCTCAGACATTGTTCTTTTTAAACTGAAGCAACTCATCCTGCATGGAAGATATCCAGTGTTCATCCTTGAGTGCTTCTTTGTGATTCTTGGGCTCGACTGTGGACGTGTAGAAAAAAATGACTAACAACGTTCTCTAACTGAGCACGAGTCTTGACCCCTAAAGTGGGATCTCCAATATTGGTAGAAGGATCATGACTCTTACGAACCCAGGTAGGTGTGTCCCCTAACACAAGAGTAGGGTCCACAGGGTGTGGGTGAGTGACAAGTAAGTCGCTGCCAAAAAAGTCCTCATCCTCACACTGAAGGCTAGGGTCAATAAACGTCGAAGGTTCGTCATCTTGCACGGTGACGTTTATTGACTCCATAACCTTAGAGCTCTTCAAGTTAAAAACTCGGTACGCTCTACTATTTGATGAATATCCAAGAAATATTCCCTCATCGCTCCAGGAGTCAAAACTTTCCTAATTGCTCTATATCCCGTAGGATGTAACATTTACTCCCAAAGACATGAAAATATGCAAGGTTGGGTTTCATTCCAGTCCATGATTCATAAGGCGTCTTAAGTGTGTGTGGACGCAGGTAAACCATAGTCACCATGTGGCATGCGGTAGAATGTGCCTTTGACCAAAATCTCCTAGCAACCTTACGATCTAGAAGCATAGATCTAGCCATTTCCTAAATCGTCCGATTCTTCCTCTCAACAATCCCATTTTACTGAGGAGTCATAATGGCCAAAAACTCATGTTTGATCCCAAGGCTATCACAGTAAAGATCTACCTTTGCTTCTTTAAATTTCGTGCCGTTATCACTACGTATCCTATTAATAATGACTCCGTGTTGATTTTGCAGGACATGGCACTTGGTCATTAAAAACTCTACAGCATCGAATTTCTCTCTCAGAAAACCAACAATCGAATATCTTGAGAAACCATATACCATCATGAGAATATACCTCTTACCACCAAGACTCTCCGTACGAGTAGGACCCATAAGATCCATGTGAATCAACTCAAATACACGGGAGGTGGTAATGGAATGCAACTTCCTATGGGGCTATGGAATTTCTTTCCCATCTGACAGGGTCCATAAACCGTGGAAGTTTTCTTTCCAAGTGATGGTAAGACACGTACTAGGTCCTTTTTAGCTAAACGTGTCAAATCTCTAACGTTCACATGACCTAGACGTTGGTGCCACAGATCCATTGGAGTGATCATGGCGCTGTTGTAGACAAGTGAGGACGTGGGCATAGTCCCATAGTAATTATCCTCTTTCCTCACCCCTTGCACTAAAAGTTTATCAGCTTGATTATATACATTACACGCGTTTCGGTCAAACTTTACGGCAAAGTCAGCATCGCACAGCTGGCTAATGCTAGAAGGTTTGCATTCAAACCTTTGACGTATAAAACATTCTCTAGCTCAAGACATACTGGTAACTCTATAATACCTCGTCCTACGATTCTATAATTGCTCCCGTCTACAAAGGTGACTCTACCTTTCTTATACTCCTCTAGGTAGGTAAAAAATGAGACATCACCTATCATATGTTTGGATCACCCACTATCAAAATACCACTGTGAGGTATTATGTGCTTTGAGAGCGACATGAACAACAAGGGCCTTTTCATCTTTATTAGGTACCCAAGAAGTGGTAACCTTTTGTTTACCCTTGTTATTGTTGGTTTTAGTCGGGATGCGAGAAGCATTTACTGACGGCAAAGACATCCGTCGAAATTCCTCCATCAAACTCTGTGAGTGGCAGCTAAAATCTCAACACGCTCTCTCAAACCGATAAAATCATCAGTACGATGCGGTGGAGCAGTATACATCGTGTTCGACCCAAACTATAACAAAACTCCCTGAGGTGGCCTTTGTTTTGCAGTACGTACAAAAGAACATTGTTTTAGGCCAACTTGAGTTTGTTTTTCTTGGTCAAACTCTTCTTCGTCGTTTTTGACGATGGCCATATGGAGTAGTAGTAAAATCAGGAACTGGTCCAGGTGCAATTTGGGAGGTGGAGGCACCATCAAAACCTATTCCCTTCCTATCACCAAAACCTAAAGCGGGGCCGAGGAGCATCTTTCCCATCTTTCCAGATTTGTCCTCGATTTGAACCTTGACTTCCCGTGCTCTCTCAAAATCATGAGTAAGCTGGGCTACAAGGGCTTCAAGTTTCTTCCGAGTCTCCAAGGAGGAATGGAGCTCAATCGTAAGACGATCCACTTGTTTAGTCAAGTCTTATTTATCTTTCTCAAAATAACTTTCTCTCTCTCTCTCTCTCTCTCTCTCTCTCTCTCCAAATAGTCTCTCTCTTTCTATAAACAAACTTTCTTTCTCAACACAGGAAGATTCTCTCTCTCTCAAGGTAGTGCAAGTGGAGGACTCTCTCTCTCTCTCGCATCTTCTAGCTCTTCCTCTAAAGAGGTGATCTTAAGAACTAACGCTTTGTTACGCTTTTTGGTTTTAAATGACTCATTATATAACTCAGCATAGGCGCATTGAAGGTTACTCTCGCTCTCCCTTGCATCATCCTCCCCTCACTCACATCGCTCTCACTGTCGAGGTGTACCTATGAAGCAACATCCTCATCGTCGTGAGGAGCACTAGAAGTACTCACATGACTACCCATAAATGCGGTGAATCGTCTCCAGAATCCATCGACTCGACCTCACTGTCATCACTAAGGGTAGCATTAAGGACAACTTTGCCCTTTTCTTTGGCAAGTCAGTTCATCCTGGTAGCACACTCAAAAGCTCTATGACCCTTATCGTCGCACTCATAGCATCTCTCACTGTCTTTCTTAGGAGGGTCTTTAAAATCCTTTTCATTTTTCTTATTTTTCTCAAAATTCTTTTTATCTTTGAAATTTCCATTTTTCTTGAATTTGAGAATTTTCTTGAAATTTTTAGCAAACAGTGCCAAATCATCTAAATCAAAGTCACACTCAGAATTTGACATTTCTATCTCCCTTTTTCTAGATGACTCGACTCTCTTTCTTGCCGACCCCTCACTCTTTCTATCATGGGCATTAAGTGCAATTCCCTTATCTTTGGGCTTGACAGATTTAGGAAACATATCGATTTCATACGTTTCTAAGTCTCCTGCAAGTTCCTCCAATTTAAGTGTGTTTAAATTACCCACGGAATTTAGCACAATGACTTTAGGGATAAAAAGCTTAGGTAGTGATCTAAGTATCTTTTTAACAACTCTAGCATTAGGAATGTGTTCACCATGATTAAAGCTAGTGTTTACAATATCAGACAACCTAGCATAAAATTCATCAAAACACTCAGTCTCAAGCATTGGTTTCAAATTGAGTTGTTAAATTTTACAATTTAGACTCTTTCACAACATTAGTTCCTTCATGGGTAAGTTGCAAAACATCTCATGCCTCTTTTGACATGGTGCACGTCATTATACGTCGAAACTCGTCAGGTGTGATGGGTCCGAAAATAGCACTTAAACCCTTAGAATTAAAAGATGACCATTTAAATTCTTCTTCAGTCCATGCAGTGACAGATTTTAAATTAGTTACGTTATCAACACTGACGGAGGGAGGTGTCCACCCTCTTTCAACCAAAATCCAAACACGTTCATCAATGGCTTTTAAAGCACATTTCATGCGAGCTTTCCAGTAAGCATAGTTTGTCCCGTCAAAAACTAGAATTTTATTATATAATTTCTCCATTGAACACGCCCTTTATATTTGTAAAAGTGGTGATCGCTTAAATAAGCTCTGATATCGATATTTAAAATCGAAATAAATGCGGTGTATGATACTGATTTAAATTAATTCACAAATTTCTATTTTGGCACACTTATTTAATTAGAGTCTATTTAAACCAAATCAAACCAGCCCCTAAACATAGACCTACGAGTGTACGTGTGTCAAACCATAAATCAGTAAAGCATGTGACACAAATTTAAGGAAAAATCCCAGAAGGGAAAAACCTTTTATTTCTAGAACTTTGAAGAATTCACAAGACCATTGACTTACATACGACCTGATAATCGCCCACAAGTGTAACGCACGGTGTCTTCGTCAAACCTCCAAAGCAACAGCTAGAAATAACGTCGACTAGAATCTCCCGTAAGAACTCCAGGTGGTCAGCAATGAAGAAGAAAACGGATTCTCCCCAAGTGTGAACTTTATAAGGACTCCCTCCATAATAACATGCAGCTCTCCGATTGTAGAGTTCTCCTCACAAAGATTAAACCACAGCAAGGTGTGTTCTTCAACACCAAAAAATAATTTACAAAAGCATATTGGGAGTTTTGTGAATTATAAATAAAGAGGGATTAAACCCTAAAAGAAGAAGTCAAAAAGTATTCTGCTTTCACAGTTTTTCTGTTCTATAAAATGCTGGGACTTCTTAAAGAAAACAAAACCATTTAATGAGTATTTATACAAAAATGCGCCGCCTCGGTATTAGAACTCGTTCGAACGAGATCAGCATGTCGCTCGAACGAAGGATAGTTGTGGCTCGAACGAGATCGCGCGACATGCCTATCTCGCGCGAACGACATTGCTATGTCATTTGAACGACTGTTGCGTCAAAAAATTATTATTTTAATGTCCACTCCAATACTTAGAAAAAATACTCATTCTCAAATTTTGACGAAAAAGTCCGCTCCAATGCTTAGAAAATATTTTATAAAAATATCCCAAAAGCTCTAAGTGGAAAGTTAAGGTATCAAATAGTCACATGAAAAAATGGAATGAAATTGTGACTCGGTCATCCTAAGTGTCCATCCATAAAAGGTGCAAACAAAATACAAAACCCTTTTTGGATTTTTTCAAAGGTTTATCAAAATGAAATCTTTTTGTTTTTTCAAAAAATTTCAAAAGCAAAAATTTATACAAAAAGTACATGTCACTACACTAGCAAATATATATCATGAAACCACAACTAGTGTATGACAAACATGAAAACACAAGCATCTATATGATATGGCAAGAGAAGAGTCATGTGCAAGCAAACGGGAATCAACATGTCTAAAATCTAGTGCCTCTAAAAGTGATTTCCTAAGCCAAATAGATGTGAAACGTCATGTGGGGGATTTGGGAACCACGGGAACCCAAGGCATAAACTTCCTAGGAATTTTTCCAAGATCAAAACAAAATCGCCTAAGGTGACCTTTCCTACCACAATGTGAACATGTGTAAATGGGTGAAACGACACCTATGAGTTGACCTTTTCTAATGTCCATGGGATCACAAACACAATAAGATAGTGCAACAAGCTCTGATACCAATTTGTAAAGGCCCTTTAGTGTGTACTTTTAGGTAAAACCAACTTTGTTCCAATTTTTAGTTAAACCCAATTTTAACTTCTTAAACCCTAAACATGCATCTAAGTGATTAAATCCATTTGAAGAATAAAGCATGCGGTAAAAGAAACAATTTCAGGAAAAATCCCCGAAGGGCAAAACCTTTTTATTTCACTATAATTTGTAAGACACGACTTTCACGGATTACAATGAATATGGAGACATATGAAATACCAGTAGGTGTCGGTTTCGATGTCGTCGACTGGAATCTCCCGCAAGAACTCTAGATGGTCAGCAATGGAAAAGAGAACGGCTTCTCCACAAGTTACTTCATAAGGACTCCCTCATAAAAATTGCGATTTTTCACAAAATTGATTTTTCAGAAAAAAAAATAAATATCACACAAATTTTGCGGAAAGTAGGAATACACGATAAATTAGAGCAATCCGCTCTGATACCAATTTGACGACGTGAGAAGTCAAATTGTATCAAAAAAATAAATCCTTGAAAAATCAGGATCACACAATAAATTAGCGTAACCCGCTTTGATACCAATTTGTAAAAGTGGTGATCGCTTAAATAAGCACTGATAACAATTTGTAAAACCGAAGTGAATGCGGTGTGTGATACCGATTTATATTAATTCTCAAATTTCTATTTGGCACACTTATTTAATTTGAGTCTATTTAAACCAAATCAAATCAGCCCCTAAACATGCACCTACGAGTGTGCGTGTGTCAAACCATAGATCAGTAAAGCATGCGACACAAATTTAACGAAAAAATCCCCGAAGGGCAAAACCTTTTATTTCTAGAACTTTGAAGAATTCACAAGACCATTGACTTACATACAACCTGATAATCGCCCACAAGTGTAACGCACGGTGTCTTCGTCAAACCTCCAAAGCAACGGCTAGAAATAATATCGGCTGGAATCTCCCGCAAGAACTCCACGTGGTCAGCAATGAAGAAGAAAACGACTTCTCCACAAGTGTGAACTTTAGAAGGACTCCCTCCATAATAGCACACAGCTCTCCAGTTGTAGAGTTCTCCCCACAAAGATTGAACCACAGCAAGGTGTGTTCTTCAACACTAAAAAACAATTCACTAAAGCATATTGGGAGTTTTGTGAATTGTAAACAAAGAGGGATTAAACCCTAAAATAAGAAGTCAAAAAGGATTCTGCTTTCAAAGTTTTTTTATTCTGTAAAGCGCTGGTAATTCTTAAAGAAAATGATACCATTTAATGAGTATTTATAATCAAAATGTGCCGCCTCGGTATTAGAGCATGTCGCTCGAACGAGATCAACACGCCACTCGAACGAAGGACAGTTGTCGCTCGAACGAGATTGCGCAAACGACATTGCTATGTCGTTTGAATGACTGTTGTGCCAAAAAATTATTATTTTAATGTCCGTTCCAATAATTAGAAAAAATACTCATTCTCAAATTTTGACGAAAAAGTGCGCTCCAACACTTAGAAAAATATTGTATAAAAATATCCCAAAAGCTCTAAGTGGAAAATTAAGGTATTTAAATAACCTTACCAAAGTAAACTTTGCGGAGTCTTTTTGATGAAGAACTTGATTAATTCGGATCCTTCTTGATGTAGATGGATCTTGAATGCTCTTCGACGATGTAGCAGTATATGACATAATAAATTGATAACGGACTTATAAAAATATGTCCTTACAAAAGTTGCCCCACCCTTCCAGCCCATAAAACTCTCACCGAGCAAGTAAATTCCCTCTATCAAAACAAGCCCAAGTACGACCCATTTTCCAACTTGTACAATACAGGTTGGAAGGACCATCCCAACTTTTCATGGTCTAAAGGTCAATACCAGGGTAGTGGAGGTCAATCTTCAAGTAACCCACCCTCGGGTTTTTGAAAGAGCACCCTCGCACCGTCGCTCCCTTCACCCCAAAAGATACAATTTTTAGAAGAAATGATGAATTTACTTGCCCAAAGTACCCTGTAATTCCAACAGACCACGCAAAGTGTCCTCCAATATACACAACAAAACTTACATGTCAACACCCAATCGATTGCCAAATTAGAGGTACAAGTGAGTCAACTAGCCAATGCTTTGAGTGAGAGAAATAAAGGAATGTTCCCAATCCAACCTAAGCCTAATCCTAAGGGTAACATGCCTATGGGTCAGTATGTTGTCCAAGACAACACTAGCATGCCCATTACCGACGAGCATGCTGAGGCTATAATCATGCTTAGGTTAGGTAAAAAAGTTGAGAATAATGTCTCATGGCCCGCCATGAGTGAATCCAAGAAAGGTAAGGAAAAGAAGGACCCACCTGTGGATCCGACTTCTTCCTTGCCCTCATATTTCGAACCATCTGTTGAGACCTACGTCTCAAAAGCTCCATTTCTAAAAAAGGTACAAGTGGACAAAATGTTGGAAGTATTTAAGCACGTACAAATTAATATCCCGTTGCTTGATGCCATACAATAAGTTCCATCCTACGCTAAATTTTTGAAGGACCTCTGTACCTTCAAGAAAAGCACAAACATTCTGAAAAAAGATTTTCTCACTGAGCAAGCAAGCTCGATCATCTCATATAGGACCCCTATCAAGTATAAAGATCTAGGGACTCCGACAATCTCCATCAAGATCTGGGAACACACCATTGAGAAAGCCCTTTTGGATTTAGGAGCCAGCGTGAATCTTCTGTCGTATATTGTGTATGAGAAATTAGGATTGGGAGATTTAAGGCCGACTAAGATTACTTTATCCTTACCCAATCGATTCGTTAAAATTCCATGAGGTGTTGTTGAGGATGTACTGATTAAGGTGGGATAGTTTGTCTTTCCAGTTGATTTTGTAGTCTTGAATACCCAGCATGTGCATAATCCTAACGCACAAATTCCTGTCATTTTGGGTCGGCCATTGCTCCCCACTTCTGATGCAGTTCTTAGCTGTCATAATGGACAATTGGATTTATCATTTGTAAACATGACCATGGATCTGAATGTATTTAATTTAGTCAAACAACCAACTGATGATGATAAACCTCTAGAAGTTGACATGATTGATAGTATCGTCCAGGAAATATTCGAACAGACTTATAATGATGTCCCTTTAGTGGCATGCCTTACCCATTTTGGGTCTGAATTTGACATCGAAAGCTCCATTATTAAAGTCAATGCTCTCCTCGACTCCACCCCTGTCTTAGAAATATAATCTTAGAGCTTTAAGCCTAAACCTCTCTCTCTTTGCGTCACCAATTCCTCCCTCCATTGAAAAAGTCATCGGGCTTGAATTAAAGTCGTTACCAGAATCACTCGAGTATAGGTTCTTAGGACCTTCTGATACGTTGCCTGTTATCATCGCATTTGATCTAGACAAAGAACATGAAGGTAAGTTGTTGCGTGTTCTCAGCGAACACAAAGAAGCCCTCAGTTGGACTATATACGACATTAAAGGGATAAGTTTATTAGTTTGCATGTGCAGAATACACTTGGAAGAAATTTCTAAAAATTCTCGTGAAGCACAACGTTGACTTAACCCCATATCAAAAGAAATCTTCCGAGCCGAGGTGCTCAAGTTGTTAGATGCGGGTATTATTTATTCAATCTATGATAGCCAATGGTTCAGCCCCATTCAGGTTATTCCAAAGAAATTCGGTGTTACAGTGGTGAGAAATGATAATGATGAGTTAGTCCCCACTAGGATTCAAACTAGTTAGCGTGTCTGTATAAACTATAGGAAGTTGAATGATGTCTCACGGAAGGATCACTTTACCTTTCCTTTCATAGACCAAATGCTTGAGAGATTAGTCGGTCACCCCTATTATTGTTTTCTTGATGGTTATTTCGGTTATAATCAAATTCCAATCACTCCCGAGGATCAAGAGAAAACCACATTCAGTTGTCCATTTGGTACTTTTACTTATCGACGCATGCCCTTTAGGTATGTAACGCACCCGATGAGTATATTTTCAGACATGGTCGAAGGTTTCTTTAGGTTTTTATGGATGATTTCTCTGTATTTGGGTCTAATTTTGATGAGTTCCTTCACCATCTTACCCTCGTTCTGAAGAGTTGTAAGGAAAAGAACCTTGTACTCAATTGGGAGAAGTGTCACTTCATGGTTAAACAAAGCATAGTATTAGGTCATATCATCTATGAAAATGGTATCAAGGTTGATAAGGCTAAAATTGATCACATTTCTAATCTCCCACCCCCGAAAACTATGCGTGAAATTCTATTATTCTTAGGACACGCCGGTTTTTATGGAAGATTCATTAAGGATTTTTGCAAAATCTCTCGACCTTTAGGCAATATTCTAGCCAAAGACACACCCTTTGAGTTCACCGATGATTGCCTTCAAGACTTTGAGAGGATAAAGAAGGAATGGACCTCAGCACCTAATATGCGACCCCCCGACTGGGGTCAACCTTTCGAAATCATATGTGATGCTTCCAACTATTCACTAGGTGCGGTTCTAGGTCAGCGAGATGAGAAACTTCCTCATGTTATATACTACACTAGCTGAAATCTTAATGATGCTCAATTGAATTATTCCACCACTGAGAAAGAGTTCTTGGTTGTCGTATTGGTGTTAGAAAAGTTTAAGTCTTACTTGATAGGATCCAAAGTCATCGTTTTCACCGATCACGCGACCTTTTGAAACCTTTTATCTAAAAATGATACGAAGGCCCAACTCATTAGATGGATTCAATTACTTTAAGAGTTTGACCTTGAGATCCAAGATAAAAAGGGTTGTGAGAACGTAGTGGCAGATCGCCTATCTAGGTTGACCGTTGAATCTTCCAATAATTTGTTGCCACTTAATGAGTCCTTCCTCGATGAAGAACTAATGCTTGTTTCTCAGCTTCCTTGGTTTGCCGATATTGTGAACTATCTTACGACTCGTGAGATGCCTCTGCATTGGCCTAAACAAGATCGTTCCAAATTTTTAAGGGAAGCCAAGCATTTCTTTTGAGATGACCCGTATCTCTTCAAGTATTGTCCTGATCAAATCATTCGAAAGTGTGTACCCGATCACGAGATTCAAAATGTAATTTCTTTATACCATGACCAAGCCTGTGGAGGTCATTTCAGTTCTAAGAAGACCGCTGCAAAGATTTTTCAATGTGGATTCCATTGGAACACCATTTTTCGTGTCTTGAACAATTACAGTAGGAGTTGTGACCGTTGCCAACAGTTAGGAAAGATCACACGTAGGAATATGATACCCTTAAATCCCATTCTTATTATCGAGGTTTTTGACTGGTGGGGAATTGATTTTATGGGTCCATTCCCAAATTCCTACAAGAATCTCTACATTCTTTTGGTAGTTGAATATGTGTCCAAATGGGTAGAAGTCGTACCGTGTAGTATGAATGATCGACACATGGTGGTCAAATTCATTCCAGAAAATATTTTCTCTCGTTTTGGTACACCTCGTGCCATCATTAGCGATCAGGGAACCAATTTTTATAATCAATCCTTCGAGAGTCTCATGAAAAAGTATTTGGTCACTCACAAAGTAGGATGTTTATATCACCCTCAAACTAGTGGTCAAGTCAAAGTTTCTAATTGGAAAATCAAGCAAATCATCGAGAAGACAGTGAATTCGAACCAAAAGGATTGGTCCTTAAGGTTGTTGGATGCATTGTGGGCATATCGCACTGCCTACAAAACACCATTTGGTATGTCCCCGTATAAGCTTGTCTATGAAAAATATTGTCACCTTCCGATAGAGTTAGAACACAAGGCCAATTGGTCCATTAAAACCTTCAATTTTGATTTACCCACTGCGGGAGAGTGTGACACCCCGCCTAATTAATTACCTAATGATCAGTCCTTAATTAATTAATTTTAGAATACCAAGTTGGTTCAGATAATGCATCACTGTCGAAAACTCAAATTTTAATTTAATAAAAACTAACCACCTAATATTTAAAAGGTTGGTGTCAAAATTTTATCTTGTTATTAACCATCATCATTAAAGGGTAATAGCTAAACATCACCATACATCACAATAGTATAAGGTAAGAACTAATTGAAGTAAAATAAAGAACTAAAATAAACACATCCAGTCAAAATCCCATACAATAATCCAATAACATGAAATCAAAGTCTAATGATAGAATAAAACAACTCTAAACTCTGAATGTAAAATAGGAGGGACGACATGTCCAACTGAAATAAATGACTGATAGATGAGGAGAAATAGACTCAGAAACGTCTACTAGCAATATCTTGTAGCTTCTAGAGCAGTTACAGCTCGACAAATGAATGGAATCTCCTAAGTTTGGTGTCCCTGTGACTGAGAACCTAAAATAATAGAACAAGAAAAGAGATTTGCAGAAAAATGGGTCAGAACCCGAGTAGAAAACAATTTAAATATAGCAAGTGTTTAAATTGATTTAATTAGCACATATATTATCCATGTTAACTTAGCGTACTCACTTGAGATACTCACCTCTCATCTAATGTGCAGACCTAGCAAGTCTAACTACCCATACTAGTCTCGTCACTCTACCTGACTATATGTAGGATAACCACTATGCCGGATACAATAACTAAATAACTCGAAACCAATATATTACTATTATTTGGGAATAGGTTTAAGTATGTTGTAACTCATTCTCATAGTATTCTTTATTCCCAACTGGTGACCCAATAAGTATATACTTTAATAAAGTAGCCAACAAGAAACACTGAATAGGAACTCAGTATACATATATAAAATCTCACTATGTATACATACAAATATATCAATACAGCACCCATGGTTAAGAAACCCCTGGTGCTAGGCATACTCGGCTATCTAGTCCCATTGTAACGCTCACTCATAAAGGACAACATGTTCAATATCTCAAGAACCAATAAAACATATACACATATTGGAGGCGAACATAGTCCCAAGCCGATGGGCTACGCACATACCTATGCACCCATACGACCGTCAACACGATCGTTCTCACCGATAGTCCATACCTAGGTTCCATGCTCTAGTGGTACGACTCAAAATCCCCCTAAGGTACACAAGATATGGTCGTCCACAATGCGCTAACCCCTGTTCGATATCCCTTAGCTAGGTGTCGTTTTGGGCTAAAATGCCCCGAACTCCAAATAAAATACCCGAGTAGTGTTTTTTGACTATTTCGACCCTTTCGAAAACTCTGGCGCACTCAAATAGTCATTCGAGTTATATAAAAATAATTTACCTTTTTAACCCCCAAATACATACCGCTGATGAGACTCATACACACGTCCCAAATAATTATATCATGATTGTCGTGTATCTCATTCCAGCCATAATATTATTTCGATAACTACTAACTCTCGTCACGCTAGTAATTATTACCATTAAATCAGATTAATTAAAAATTAAATTTTGTCCCTTTAAATTAATTAAACCCCATTTTCCATAATTTCATAATAAAATAAATATGCGTAAGAATATGGGGTTTTACATAATTCACCCCTAATAACAGAATTTCGTCCCGAAATTTGGAAATCGAAATATACCTAGCAAGAATAACTCTGGATAATGTTCACTCATATCATCCTCGTGCTCCCAGGTTGATTCCTCAACATTATGGTGACGCCATTGAACACGGATTAGTGGTACTATCTTCCACCTCAACTTCCTCTCGCTACGATCTAGGAAAGCAACCAGCCTCTCCTCGTAGGAGCTATCAGGATGTAAGTCGATCTCCTCCAATGCAATGTGAGTATGGTCCAAATCATATCGAAGAAATCTCCTTAGCGAAGAGATATGGAACACGTCATGGCCTATGCAAGTGCTCCGGTAACCCAGGTCTATAAGCAACTGGCCCAATCCTCTTGATAATGGGGAATGGCCCTACATACCTAGGCGCTAAATTTCTCTTCTACCCAAAATGCATAACTCCCTTCATAGGAGACAGCCGAAGTAACACCTGATCCCCAATGTTGAACTCTCAAAAATACTGTTTAGCGTTAGTGTAGATCTTTTATCGATCCAGAGCAACCTGAATACAGCTCTGTATCAACTCTATCCTTGCTGAGGTGTCCTGAATCACCTCTAGACCAAGTAGCTTGTTGTCCCCCACCTCTAACCAACGTGATGGGGAACGACAAGATCTGTCGTATAGTGCCTCGAATGGAGCCATACCGATAATAAACCGGTAGGAGTTGTTATAGGCAAACTCCACTAGGGGAAGGTACTGTTCCCAGCCTCCACTAAAATCAATGATGCACATACGTAACATGTCCTCTAACATCTGATTTATTCGCTCGATCTTACCATCCATCTGTGGGTGATAAGTTGTGCTCAGTCGCAACTCCGTACCCATCGCCTCCTAAAAACTCTCCCAAAATTGAGACACAAACACCTTATCTCTATCACACACGATATTGAGAGGCAGTCCGTGGAGTCTCACTATCTCTGCTATGAATATCTGGGCATCCTTTCCCATGGTGTAGTCCGTCCTGGCTGGAAGAAAGTGGGCTACCTTAGTCATCCGATCCACTATCACCTTTATTGAATCGTGACCCTTCTGCGATGTAGATAATCGTTTGATAAAGTCCATAGAAATGCTCTCCTATTTCCACATAGGAACCTCTAATGGCTCTAGAAGTCCCGCCGGTCTCTGATGGTCCACCTTTACCAACTGACAAGTGGCACATTTTGAGACTAAATCGATAATATCCTTCTTCATCCCTCTCCACTAGTACTGTCTACGCATATCCTGGTACATCGTATCCCCACCGGGATGTACCGCAAATCGTGAACCATGTGACTCTATCATCACCTCATGTCGCAAGTATTCACCCTCAGGAATAATTAATCTTCCATTAAAACATAGACCCCCGTCTGAACCCATGGTATAAGGCTCGACCCCCTCTGCTAGAAGCTACACTATCTAACTTTGGCTGAACGGATCAGTTGCCTAATCTTATATTACTCTCGTAATAATCTGGGGCGTAACCATCATCACAGACATGAATGATCGAGCCACTGCATCCTGGTGCCTTAACTCCTTCCATTTCTCTTTCCACACTTCGGCCACCTCCCCTACCGGCCTATGGCTCAACACTTCTACTACCACGTTAGCTTTTCCTGGGTGGTATTGGATATCAAAATGATAACCCTTCACAAACTCAAGCCACCGGCGCTGACGTATATTCAGCTCCTTCTGTGTGAAGAGATAATGTAATGACTTGTGATCTGTGAACAAGTAAAATTTCTCCCCCAGGAGGTAATGTCTCCAAATCCGAAGTGCAAACATCACCGCTGCCAACTCTAAATCGTGGGTGGGGTAATTCCTCTCATGAGGCTTAAGCTTACGGGAAGCATAAGCTATAGCCTGATCCTCTTGCTGAAGTACACCTCTAAGTCCTAATAAGGATGCATCAGTGTAGACTAGATACTCCACTCACGGCCTGGGTAATGCTAACAATGGTGCTGAGGTTAACTTATCTTTCAACTCATCAAAGGCTAACTGACAGGCGTCACTCCAGATAAAAGGTAGCCCTTTGCAAGTCAGGTGTGTCAACGGACCCGCTATCTTTGAAAACCCTTGAATGAACCTCCTGTAATATCCGGCTAAGCCCAAGAAACTACGTATCATGATCAGTATCGTGGGCTGTCCCCACTCCCTCACCATTGACACCTTCCCCGGATCCACTGATATCCTCTCTCAGAGATGATATGACCTAAAAATTGGACCTCCTTCAGCCAAAACCCATATTTCTCATATTTTGTGTACAACTCGTACTGACGCAATGTCTATAAAACCTGCCTCAAGTGCTCGACATGCTCTTCCTCGGTCTGTGAATAAACCAGAATGTCATCTACAAAGACGATGACGAACTGGTCCAAGTACTCTCTGAACACCCTGTTCATCAAGTCCATAAACACAGTTGGGGCGTTGGTTAGCCCAAAAGTTATAACCCTGAATTCACAGGAACCATATGATAAGGTGCACGAGCCATTGGTCGAGTGCCCGGCTATAAATTAATGACGAACTCTATCTCTCTACTCAGTGGTAACCCTGGAATCTCCTGAAACACATCGGCAAACTCTCGAACAACAGGAATCGAGTCAAGTGGTACCACCACCTCCATAGAGGTGTCCTCCTCTATATAGTATAAATGAGTGGACGATCCTCCCTAGGAGCGATGCATCACCACCAGGAACATATCCTGATCGGGTATGGCAAAAATTATACTCTTACTCAAACAATCAATCATGGCACTATACCTGACAAGCCAATCCATACCTACAATTGCGTCATACTTGGACATATCCAATACGAGCATGTCAGCGAGTAAGATAAACCTACCAATCACTATACTCACTCCACTACAAATAAAAGAAATAACGAAACCTCTACTCAACGGTGAATCCACACAAGTAACCGTACTCTATGTTGTATCAAATAATCCTATAGTATGTGCAAACCTCGTGGAAATAAAACTGTGTGTGTCCTCCGTGTCAAATAAAATGCCCCCTAAGTCCATTGGATAGAAAACATACCCTCAATTACGGGTGGTTCCTGTGGGACTGCGGCCTGGTGAAGGTTGTAGACTCGTCTATACTGAAGTTGTCCCTGCTGAACTGGAACAGCTGGAATGGGTGGCAGTGCTAGCATCTGTGGGGTGCTGGGAGAGTTGCGAGAAATAATGGTCTGTGGGGATCCTGGCGAGCGCCCTGCTGCTGCTGGCCTCTACCCTTCTGAAGGAAGTCTCGGCACTTGTGGCCAGTATTTCCACAGGTGAAACATCTTCCTGGGAAGGGTCCTCACCTCTGTCCCTATTATCCCCGACCCTAATGGCCATTACCACCCCTCCCTTATCTATTTTGGCCCTGCTGAACCTGCTGTTGGCCCTGATCTGCCTATGCCTCACTGGAACTATTTCCTCATGTCCTACCCTGCTGGTTGGACTCTCCTACTCGCTTAACCTCGGTCAAATGAAAACGGTGATCCTGGCAGTGGAGTAACACTACATTAACCACGTCTGAATAGGTGACCAAAGAGAGATTGCCTATCAAATGCTGGCGGATCCTCCATGTCAACCCATTCATAAAATGCTGGATTTTATTTTTCTCAGTCGAGATCTCATCCGGTACAATGTTCAAAAGGTTGATAAACTGCACCTCATATTCTGCCACTGTCTTTCCCTCCTATTTCAAGTTCACCAATTTTTGTCTCATCTCTGTCTTGACGGTCGATGGGAAATATTTGCGATCGAACTGCACCCAAAAGTCTCGAATAGTGAGTATGTCTCTCTCCTCAGTGATGGTAACAGACTCCCACCATTGCCTGCTCCCACTAACTTGAACATGGTCAGTATCTGACTCTGCACCTCCGTGCATTCATGAATCCTCAAGTGCCTCTAGATATCCTTCTTCCATTGGCTCGCTACCACCACATCGTAGCTCCTTATAAATTTCGTAGAATGCACCTTCTAGAAGGCATCCCTAACACATTACCAAGCAGACGAGAAGGCCTGGGCCTGAACTGGAGCCATCACTGGTGCCTGAGGTGGTTCCTGTTGCACAACTTCCAATGCGGCATTCACCACCTGAGCTACAATGGCGGAAACTTTAGTGGAATTCATCACACCCTGAGAAGGTGCAGGCTGAGGCTCAGGTTGGGCATCCCTGGGAACTCTTTGTGCACGTCTAGGAGGCATCTGAAAGGAGAGAAAAGTTTCATAAGTATACAATTATTATCTCAAAGTAGCTGAAGAACGTAAAATGCATAAAGAGTACAACAATCCTAAAATATGCGGCTCTATATCAAAGGACGCTATGCAGAAACATAACAAGACGTACAAATCCTAAGGACACTAGAACCTGATGCTCTGATACCACCTGTGACACCACACCTAATTAATTATCGGGTGATCAGTCCTTAATTAATTAATTTCAGAATATCAAGTTGGTTTAGATAATGCATCACTGTCGAAAATTCAAATTTTAATTTAATAAACACTAACCACCTAATATTTAAAAAGGTTGGTGTCAAAATTTTATCTTGTTATGAACCATTATCATTAAAGGGTAATATCTATACATCACAATAGTATAAGGTAAGAACTAACTAAAGTAAAATAAAGAACTAAAATAAACACATCCAGTCAAAATCCCATACAATAATCCAATAACATGAAATCAAAGTCTAATGATAGAATAAATCAACTCTAAATCTCTGAATGTAAATAGGAGGGACGACATGTCCAACTGAAATAAATGACTGATATATAAGGAGTAATAGACTCAGAACCGTCTACTAGCAATATCCTGTAGCTTCCACAGCAGTTATAGCTCGACAAATGAATGAATCTCCTAAGTTTGGTGTCCTTGTGACTGAGAACCTAAAATAATAGAACAAGAAAAGAGATTTGCAGAAAAAGGGGTCAGAACCGGAGTAGAATACAATTTAAATATAGTAAGTGCTTAAATTGATTTAATTAGCACATATATTATCCATATTAACTTAGCGTACTCACTTGAGATACTCACCTCTCATCTAATGTGCAGACCTAGCGAGTCTAACTACCCATAGTAGTCTCGTCACTCTACTTGACTATATGTAGGATAACAACTATGCCGGATACAATAACTAAATAACTCGAAACCAATATATTACTATTATTTGGGAATAGGTTTAAGGATGTTGTAACTCATTCTCATAGTATTCTTTATTCCCAACTGGTGACCCAATAAGTATATACTTTAATAAAGTAGCCAACAAGAAACACTGAATAGGAACTCAGTATACATATATAAAATCTCACTATGTATACATACAAATATATCAATACAGCACCCATGGTTAAGAAACCCATGGTGCTAGGCATACTCGGCTATCTAGTCCCATTGTAACGCTCACTCATAAAGGACAACATGTTCAATATCTCAAGAACCAATAAAACATATACACATATTGGAGGCGAACATAGTCCCAAGCCGATGGGTTACGCACACATATGATCGTCGACACTATCGTTCTCATATATAGTCCGTACCTAGGTTCCATGCTCTAGTGGTGTGACTCGAAATCCCCGGAAGGCACATAAGATATGGCCGTCCACAACGCGTTAACCCCCGTTCAATATCCCGCAGCTAGGTATGTCATACACATGATATTCCAAGTAATAAGCATGCACACAACTTATATACATTAATAGGTGATCATATAAACTGAATACTATAATCCGTAAGTAATATTAACGCCAATACTCTCAACGATATCCGTATATAGATAGCCTCTCTAGGACTTACGTTCTCTCCTAGGTTTTCACACAAATTCAATACCCCTAGGACCATTACACCCTTAATTCCCTAACACTTTGGAGTTTAAGCCACTTGTTACTAACATAGGTTAATACACTCGCTTGGATAACCCTAGGATGTTTTCTAACTCGAATGGATCCTAAAAACTCATTCTGGAATATCGTTAAAAGTTCCAAGATTCTCGTTCGAACGAGGTCGTTCGAACGAGTTCTTTCAAACGAAGTTCCCACTTCAAACGAATTCAGCAACTCGTTAGAAAGGTCATTGGAAATCTAGTTAGAAGGTTCGTTCGAACGACCTGGGCAGGTCTTCAAACAAGAATTCCATATAGACCCAATTCTTCCAAATTTTGATTTTTTTTCTCAAATTTTAATCTTCAAAAACATACAAATACTCAACCCAATCCAAACTAAATGTTCCTACACTAATCCAAATCACCCTAAGATACTTTCTAATACGAATTATAGGTCAAATCCTTATATAATCAATTGGAATTCAACAATCTCTTTAATTTCTAATAAGTCTATTAAATATGAACCCAAAATTTTAATTGTCCAAAACTCTTATTATAATTCGTGATTGAGACATAAAATTCCCAGATTTTAATAGTCTAACCAAGGGCAAAACCTCTACATGCATAACCATCTCCAATTCATAAGGTTTCTTCACAATTCAATCTAATTAAACCTAAGTTTTCATCGCACCAAGTTTATATCATCAAACCTAAATGAACAGGAATAATATATGCTAAAAGATGAGCAAGATAAACACTTACCTAGGAATGAACTTCTGATTCTTGGACTGAAATTGGTATGGGAACGATCCTCTTGACACGATCTACGCGCTGGTGTAATTTTTGGTGTGAAAGCTCGAGTTCTTGGCTTAGGGCTCTAATGGAGTCAAAAATGATTCTCATTTCAAAAATGAAGTAAATAATCCTTTTATTAGTATATAAAATGGCATTACATGGTTTTAAGAATAAAACCTCAATATTCTCCCACTTAGTCTTAATGCCATGTGTTAATGAATATGGCTCCCATTCCCTCTACATGACTCTCAAAAGTCTTAGTTGGTAAGCTCTTTGTAAAAGGATCCTCCAGGTTGTCCTGAGATGTAACCTTGGAAATGAAGTTGTTGCCACACTGCACGATCTCTCAAATCAGGTGATACTTGTGCAAAATATGTTTTTACCTCTTATGAGTCCTTGGAAATCACAACTACACCGATATAATAGTCGATTGCAATAAAGAAACCACACCCAATTCACCTAAGAAGTTTCGAAGCCATATAGCCTCATTTATTTCTTCTGATGAGGAAACATATCCAGCAAAACATCATTTCTTGATACTCCTCTAACTAATGGATCCACCTTTTAGGGTAAACACATATCCCGAGGTCGATCACTTGTAAACATATATCCCAAGGTCGATCTTTTGGAATCCCTATCTGACTAAAAATCTAAGTCTATGTACCTAATAGGTACTAAACTATTCGCTGACTAAACTAATACATAATTTCTAGTCCTTTTTAGGTACTTGAGAATGTGCTTAACAACAAACTAGTGCTCCTCACATAGGTTAGACTAGAATTTATTGACCATACCAACAGCAAAGTAGATATCCAATCTTATACAAACCATAGCATACATGAGATTTTCCACCACCTAAGGATAAGGTATATTCCTCACCCTCTATATTTGATCAGGTGTCTTAGGACACTGATCCTTCGATAAAGAAATATTATTCCTGAAAGAGAGAAACCCTTTCTTGGAATCTTACATGGTAAATCTTATGAGCACATTATCGATAGAAGTGACTTGTCATAAGCCTGACATCTTGTTTTTCAATCATGTAGAAGATTGATCCCAATTATGTGACTAGCTTCTCCTAAGTACCTCATATCAAACTAAATAGACAACCACACTCTTATACTAGACAATACACCCACATCGTTCCCTATTAGGAGAATATAATCCATGTAAATTTCCACATTTCCGTCATACTTCTTATACACACAAGTTTCATCCGTACATTAATCAAAACCAAATGGTTTGATTTACTGGTCAAAATGGATGTTTTAGGACTTAACACTTGCCTAAGTCCATAAATAGACCTCTTAAGCTTGCACACCTTTCTCTCTTGACCATTTTCTATGAATTCCCCCAGGATGCATCATATAGATTCATTCGTCTAGACTACCATTTAAGAACGTAGTTTTAACATTCAATTTCCAAATCTGGAGATTAATATTAGTAATGGATAGGAGAATTCGAATAGATTCTAACATATCTAGCGGTGCAAACGATTCTGGTAACATACTGAAATGGGTGAGGCGAGACCCACTCCAATGGACTATGCCTTCAAGGTCTTCAAGGTCTCAAGAGTAGCTGGGAGTGAAAAACTTTCTTTTCTGGTGAAAATGGAGTTGATGCTTGACCCTCCTCCTTTAAATATGAAACTTTACAAATAACAATATCATCTTGGAAAAGAAGGATTTCCGGAGAATGATGGATGTCAAGGTGGGAGTGAAGAAACATGCACTCAGCACTTAGAGAAAGAGCAAAGAGAGAATAATAGGTGGTCTGGTGATAATTTGACAGAGCAACGGTGTTGTTGAGTTCTTTTATATATCCTTTATGACCTTGCCTATGGGTCTTATTTATACTTGGGCACTAGGACTAAGATGGAATTTTGGGGGCCAAAAATGAGAGGGAAACTTAGAGGGACAAGGTATGTAATGTACCTTTTGTACCTTATAGGTCAGTAGCCGCTTGTCCCCTCTGACAGATGACACCTGGCGAAAATCAAAGTCAAAAATAAAATGTGTCTCCTAATTGAGACAAATATTTAATTTGGTAAATATCTTTTAAAACAGTAACTTGTTCTTCGAACTTTGTAAACTTGAGAGGGGCCTCAAGGACCACCTCCTCTAAAATCTTGAGGGGGGGCTTAAGTACCCCCTTCTCAAAAATCATTTTTTTACTTAAGAGGGGCCTCGAGGACCCTCTCCTCTAAAATCATTAATCTTAAGTGGGTTTCAAGGACCATCTCCTCTAAAATCATTAATCTTAAGGGGGGTTTCAAGGACCACCTCCTCTAAAATAATTTTTTTTCTAAAATCATTAATCTTGACGGGGGTCTCAAGGACTACCTCCTTTAAAATTATTTTTTTTACTTGAGAGGGCCCTCGAGGACCCTCTCTTCTAAAATCATTAATCTTGAGGGGGGTCTTAAGGACCACCTCCTCTAAAATCATTTTTTTTACTTGAAAGGTTAATCTTTAGGGGGGTCTCAAGTACTACCTTCTCTAAAATCATTTTTTTTTTACTTGAGAGGACCCTCGAGGACCCTCTCCTCTAAAATCATTAATCTTGAGGGGGTCTCAAGGACCACCTACTCTAAAATCATTTTTTTACCTGAAAGGGGCCTCGAGGACCCTCTCCTCTAAAATCATTAATCGTGAGGAGGGTCTCAAGGACCACCTCCTCTAAAATAATTTTTACTTGAGAGAGGCCTCGAGGACCCTCTTCTCTAAAATCTTTTCATAAAAAGTTCATTTCTTATGAGCAATCTCTTGGTTGCTCACTTCAGTTATGACTGGGTGCGACTTGTGTAAGGACTTTGAGTAATCCCGAGGGTCTTTTTACTAGTATTCTCTCAATATTAAAGTGCTAAGTGGTTGATCTTACTCAATAAACCTTGTTCCTCAGATGCCAATCCAAAACTCCCAAGAGATCCCAAATGGCCTTTTTTAGCCCTTCTTGCTCAACTAGGTTACCTGTATAAGAAAGTAAAACATCAGTACTTTGTTATTTTTTGGGTAACAAATATTGGGGAGGAGGACACTCTAAGTGGACCTCCTTTCCTTGTGTCGAGTCTTTGGTAGGTGATTTGGGGCATAGGGGTCACTCTAGGTAGACCTCCTCTTATCTATTTGTGTGGTATGTGAGTGGGAACATATGGGGTTGCTAGTGATGAGTCCCCTTGCCTTAGCCTTTTTCTGTGGCCTCAACTTATTTAGAGGGACTGCTCGTGATGATCCCTCTTAACCTTGCCTCTTTTCTATGGCTTGAATCTTGGGACGAGGGACTGCTCGTGGTGAGTCCCCTTGCCCAAGTGTCACATTTGGTCATAGGTCTCAATCAAGGTAGGCCGCCTCGCTCTAAACATTTATTGATGATTTGAGAAAAGGCATACCCTCTATGCGGGCATATTTGTCAAGGTATACCCCCTTGCTTTAAGCCTCTATTAATGATTTAAGAAAAGGCGGACCCACTATATATCCATGCACACCAAGGTAGACCCCCTTGATCTAAACTTTTTTTATGATTTGAGCAGAGACAGTCCCTCTATATGGGACAGCTTGATAAGGTAGAACTCCTTGCTCTAAACTTTATTTTGCTAACTTAGGAAGTGGGATCCCCTCTAGGTGGGCTCACTCGCGCTAGGCTATTTTAGAATAGCAAATGTACACCCCTCTACATTAGTCCCCTCGTACAAAAAAATTTATGCTGGGTAAACCAAAGGGTTTTGTACGAAACAATCACTTCGTCTTGGAATACGAAAGTTTCATGCCATTGCATCATTACACTATTTGATTTGGAATGGCTGAGGGATTCCTCATGGTGGACTCTCTCACCACAAAATAACTCTTTGTTATGATCTTGGCAGAGGGGTCCCCCGTGGTGGACTTCCTTGTCCTGAGTCATTTTCATTTATGGCATTGATTTTGGGAAGAGGGACCACTCGAGGTGGCTCCCCTCGCCCTAAATCATTTTACCTTATTTCACAATTTATGCAGTTAGGGGGAGCTACTGGAAGTAGAGCCCCTTGTTTTTATGTATGTCTTTTTCCCAGGGGTGACCTATCTTGGGCTTCCTCGCCCTGGGTTTTCTTTTTTATATTTGTCTTTAGCAAAGGGATCACTCGGAGTGAACTGCCTGGCCATAAACTATTCTTAATATTGATTGTAGCTGAGGGGCCACTCGTGGTGGACCCCCTCACCACCAGCTATTTTTTAAAATTTCTCTTGGTCGAGTGGTCACTCGTGGTGGACTCCCACATCATTAACTATTTTTTGTTGTAATCTTGGTTGAGGGGCCACTTGTGGTTAACTCCTTTATCCTCAATCTATCACTTGTATTGGTCTTGGTAGAGGGGCCGCTCAAACTGGACCCCCTGACCATGAGTCATTTTTTGTAGCATCAAACTTGGGAAGAGGGGACACTCATGGTGTATCCCCTCACCCTAGGCTATTTTCTCTCAGTCTTGAAATCTTGAGTAGGTGGAGCCACTCCAAGTGGATCCCCTCGCTCCAGGCTATTTTCTGTCAATCTTGCAATCTTGGGCAGGTAGAGCCACTCATTGATGGACCCCCTCGCCATGAGTCATTTTCTGTAGCATCAAACTTAGGAAGAGGGGTCACTCATGGTGGATCCCCTCGCCCTAGGTTATTTTCTATCAGTCTTGCAATCTCGAGTAGATGGAACCACTCCAAGTGGATCCCCTCGCTCTAGGCTATTTTCTGTCAATCTTGCAATCTTGGGTAGGTGTAGCCATTCATTAGCACCCATTTCTCTTGGCACCCACTAGGTCAGGTATCTTGAGTGGTTCCTCATGAAACCTCCCTGCCTTTTTATCATTACTCATTTTTCCCTTAGATAATTTAGGGATTGCACATGTATCCCTCTATATTAGCCCCCTCATGCATAAGTGTCTTGTAGTTCGAGACACTTGTGCATGAAATATCGACCACTTTATTATCATTATAATCACAATTTAACTCTTTGCTCACTTGCTTGAGGACTTCTCAACATTATCCTCCTCATGTATAATACAGGTTAATACTGTGAGCGCTAATATGCCCTTGGATCCTGAGGTACTAAACTGTCGTACCTTTTATTTATACTTGGCACTTTCTCGTTTGCACAATCCTGATTCTTTATATTCGGGTTAATGTTTCAAGCGCTCCTATGCTCTTGGAGTCTGAGGTATTAAACTGTCGTACCTTTTGTTTATGATTGGAATTTGTTTACTCTGAGTTGCTCTTTTTCCGTGAGAACTTCAACAGCCCCGTAGTCTGTGGGGTACTTTCATATGATCTGAGCAAGTTATCATTTCAAAGTTCCCCCTCTAACTGTAGGGGTACTTGCATATGAGATGAGAAATTTATCATTTTAGATCTGCCCCCTCTAACTGTGGGGTACTTTCATATGAGTTGAGCAAGTTATCATTTCAGAGTTTCCCCCTCTAAATGTGGGGTACTTGCATATGAGCTGAGCAAGTTATCAATTCAGAGCTTCCCCCTCTAACTGTGGGGTACTTGCATATGAGATGAGCAAGTAAACATTTCAGAGTTGTCCCCTCTAAGTGTGGGGTACTTGCATAAGAGTTGAGCAAGTTATCATTTTAGAGTTTCCCTTTTAACTGTGGGGTACTTGCATATGAGCTATGCAAGTTATCATTTTATAGTTATCCCCTCTAACTATCGGGTACTTGCATATGAGCTGATTTAGTTACTATTTCATATATGCCCCCTCTAACTATAGGGTACTTGCATATTATTTGAGCAAGTTAATATTTTAGAGTTGCCCCCTCTGACTGTAGGGTACTTGCATATTTTTTAAGCAAGCTAATATTTTAGAGTTTCCCCCTCTAATTGTGGGGTACTTGCATATTTTCTGAGCAAGTTAATATTTTAGAGATGCCCCTCTAACTGCAGGGTAGTTGCATATTTTCTTAGCAAGTTAATATTTTAGAGTTTCCCCCTCTAACTGTGGGGTACTTTCATATTTTTTGAGCAAGTTAATATTTTAGAGCTTCCCCCTCTAACTGTGGGGTACTTGCATATTTTCTGAGCAAGTTAATATTTTAGAGATGCCCCTCTAACTGTGGGATACTTGCATATTTTTTGAGCAAGTTAATATTTTAGAGGTGCCCCTCTAACTGTGGGGTACTTGCATACTTTCTGAGCAAGTTAATATTTTAGAGTTGTCCCTTCTAAGTGTGGGGTACTTGTATATTTTCTGAGAAATTTAATATTGTAAAGCTTCCCGGTGTGACTTTGAGCTACTTTTTATTATGCACATTCATTTCTTATGAAGTAACTGGGAGATGGGGTTAGCCTTTCTCCTTCCCACAAACTTTGAATAAAATTTCATTAAATGTCATAAGTAAAGAAAATAATTATTACCTTATGCTAAAAGTTTCCCCTGGTCTGTGGGGTCCTCATTCCAAACTTTTCTTACGAACCTTTTTATCTTAGAAAAAAATAAGAAAGTTTAGAGAGGAACTAGACCCCCTTCTATATTTTTTTTCTGAAAACTCGTCAAATAAATTTTTCCTTGAGGATGGAGGCTAGGACTTGTTCTCTAGGCTATAAATTTGTATGGAATAATAAAAAAATAATATACACGTTTTTTTATTATTATTTACTAGGAGGATAACCTCCTACTGGTCTGGTGTAAAAAAATTATCTGTTGTGTCTGTAAGGACTTTGCTCAATATAGTTTTCCCTTGGGATGGATGGATATTACCCCAAATATAATGAGGAAATACCTTCATGTCATGGACCCTCTTCTAATCTAGTAGAGGTTCTTCTATTTTCTTAAAAAAGAGAAAACATTAGTCCAGTGTACCTTTTGTTTATCCTTGGCATTTGCTCGTCTACTTAAACTGTTTATTTGTCTTTATGTTAATACCGTGAGCGATCCTTTGCCTTTGGATACTGAGGTACTAAATCTTTGTACCTTTTTTTTATGCAAGGGGGACTGAACCCCCACACATATTATTGATACTCAAAGATGGAAAAGCCCTATAAAATGGCTTACAAGAATAAAGTAAACCTTTAAAAAAGTAAATAAGGCTTTTATAAAAAAAACTTACATAAACTCAACTTGACAAAAAGAAATAGAAGAAAAAAGAGGAGTAAAATAAACTCAAGAGGGTTTGATAACTCGAACTGAAGGAATTCTCCACTTGTCAGTCTTTAGCAGGCCTTTCAATCTATTAGGGAAGACATCAATGTCATGAGAAAAAATTTGAGAAATCCCATTAGCTCCATGACTAGCAAGAAAATCAGCAAGATCATTTCCTTTTCTAAACACATGATTGAAGGATATATACATAGCTTCACTACACTTAGCAATCTCTTCAACCACGTCTCTAATATTCCATGGGCAGCTAGCTTTATTATTGAGAATGTCTATAAGGACTTTAGAGTCAGATTCAATAATTATAGGATAGTCTTTAATATTAGCATAATGACATATACTTTCCAATATAGCAATAGCCTCTGCTTCAATATTTTTTTTCCCCAAAATTGGAGCAATAAGCCCATATGAGATCACCTTTACTATTCCTCAAGATGCCACCACCACCACTTTGGCCTGGGTTTCCTCCAGAACTACCATCTGTATTTAACTTGAGAGTCTCTTTAGGAGGGTGAATCCAGTATACAAGTCTGCATTTAGAGAGTTGTCGAGGCATATAATGATAGTTTAGAATAGTAGAACCTTTGGGGACATTTTGAAAAAGAATGAGTAAGGAATTGCGAAGGGAATTAATTTTTTCAATCAAAATAAGAGCATTTGGAGAAGAGTTATTGAATCTGCGATCATTTCTTTACACCCATATAAACTAACAAATGAGGGAAGGAATAATAATTTGAATTAATATTTCCGTAGATTTTGGAGCATTTAACCACCACTGCATAATTCTCCCTCTAATTGTAGTTCTGCTCAAGGCCATTCCAAAAATTCCACTATAATGATTCCAAATAAAAGTTGCCAAGTCTCCTTATATAAACAAGTTATCATAGGATTCCATTTGAGGATCGATACAATAATCACATTTTGAAGGTACTTTCCACCCAATTGAACATAGCTTATCATCTCGAGGCAAAAATGTTCCTAGCAGCTTCCATAAAAATACTGAAATCTTAGGGGACAAGGACTTATGCCACACAAAAGAGGATGCCCAAGAAGAGCAGTGATGACTTCTAATAGCTTCCCATGCTGAAGAAATAGAGAATTTCTCTCTAGAAGTACCTGTCCAAACAATTTCGTCCTTATAACTGTCATGTCTGATTTTTTCCTTCATCAAAATACTGCATATTTCTTGAGTGAAAAAAGTCAACAGTTTCCCTTTATCCCATTGTCTATTACCATCCAACAACTGATTAACTTGTATCAGATCTTGGTTGGTAGTATACTGATGCAATGGACCTAAACATGACAAGTTATCCCACAAAACGGATGCGTTTCCATCTGCTAACCTCCATTTAATAAGTTGCTCAGCTTCATTCCTTATGTCCAACATTCTTTTCCAAGTGTGAGAACCCCATCTATTGAAAACCTTACAAGGATGAGAATTCCTACAGTACTTAGACTCCATAAAATTAGCCCATAAAGACCCTCAATTCCTTAGATGCCACCATAGTTTCATAGCAAAGGCTTTACAAATATCCCCCAATCTCCTGATACCAATGCCACCTTCATTTGATGTCTTACAAATTTGGACTATTTACTCCAGTGATGTCTATTTTCACCCACATTTGAACTCTAAAAAAAAATTTCCATCATAGTCTCCATTACTTGCAAAGGTTTTTTAGTAGGCATAACTGCAGCTATTAAATAAGTAGGAAAGGAGCAAAGAATCGATTTAATGAGAGTGACTTTTCCACCTGTAGACAAAGTTTTTTATTTCCAGCCAGCAATTCTGCCTCTGAATTTAGTTATCATCTGCTCAAACAACAATGTTTTTTTTCTACATGTGTAAATGGGACATCCAAGATATGTAATTGGAGGCTTCTCACGAATCCCAACTAAGTCTTTGATATTTTAGCTGCTGAAGTCTTAATCTGCTTGGATAAAATCACAGAGCTTTTTTGCTTATTGATTAATTAACCCGAAGCTTTCTCATAAGAATTGAAAATATTTATCATATGTTTCAAAGATATTTTGTCTCCAGAAGAGAAGAGGACGATGTCATCAGCAAAAGATAGATGGTTAATAGGAGGGCAGCCTATAGGAGTTTTATCTTTTAAAAGATCTGACTGAAAACAACCTATTTAGCTTAATTGAAAGGACCTCTTCCATCACCACAAAAAGACCAGGAGATAATGGATCACCTTGCTTTAAACCCCTATTATATTTGAAAAAACCTTGAGGAGTCCCATTTATAAGAATTGAGAACCAATTATTTGATAAAAGTCTCCAAACCATGTCAATCCATCCCTCATAAAAACCAAACTTTCTCAACACTTGTATAAGAAAAGCCCAAGAGTAACTATCATATGCTTTGGCCATATCCAACTTCAAAACCACATTCCCGCCATAGTTTTTGTAATTAATCAAATGAAACATTTCTTGAGCAAAGAGAATGTTTTCAGTAATATCTCTCCCTTTAATAAAGCCACTAGGGTTTTGAGAGATTATATGAGGAAGGATTGTACTCAATCTAGAGGCCATAATCTTAGTAATTATTTTATTAAAAAAATTACATATACTAATTGGCCTCATATCATTAAAGGTTTGAGGATCCTCTTTTTTGGCACAAGAGTAATTAATGTAGAAGTAACAATTTTAGAAAGGTCCATACCTTCATAGAAAGCTGCTACTGCCTTAACTATATCTCCACCTATAATATCCCAACAGTGTATGAAGAATTCACCTGTAAAACCATCAATTCCTGGGGAACTATCTCCATTTAAAGCTTTGACTACTCCAAAGATTTCATCTTCCTCTGGAAATTTTTTTAGACTCATATTTTGATTCTTCTGAGATTAAGGAAGCGATATCCTGAAGAATAGCATCATCTTCAAAATACTGCTCACCTGCTATAAAAAAAATTCAAAATACATAACTGCTTCTCTAGCTATGTCCTTCTCTCTATCCAGCCATACCCCCCTTTCACTTTTAATTTTATGGATGAACAATTTTTTCCTTTTATCCTTCACTGCCGTATGAAAAAATTAAGAGTTTTTATCACCTTCAGCCATCCATTTATCTTAAGCCTTTTGTCTCCAATATTGATGTTCTACAACAATTTTCTGAGTATATATAGCAGCCTCCCTTGCAAAATTCTATCTATGTTCTTCAGTAGGGTCCATCTCAAAAGCCATTTCTGAAGCTAAAAGCTTATCCTCAGCATCTCTTGTTGATTGGAATATATCACCATAGGTTGCTCTACTCCAAGAACTCAACTTCTGCTTAAGAGTTTTGAGGTTAAGGGCTACAGCATAAATGGGATTATCAGAAGCATGAGGATTCCAATTCTTCTTTATAACTTCTTTGAGTTTATCCTTCTTGGTCCAGAAATTCAGAAATTTGAAAGGCCTTTTAATCAGGTCAACCTGACTCTTTAACTCAATAACCAAAGGGGAATGATCAAAGTTGGACTTATTTAAATGGATCCTGACGTGGCTAAGCATAATTGAGATAAGTCATGATTGGCCAAGCATTTGTCTAATCTACACCATATACTTGCATTGCCCTCCCTTTTATTGAACCATGTAAAAGTAGATCCATGATAACCAAAATCTTCTAGATTATTATATTCCCTGAATTCCAAGAATTCGAGGGATGAGCCCATATTTATAGAATTACCCCCTGCTTTTTCCCAAGAGTTAACAATAGTGTTGAAATCTCCACAAACTAATTAAGGACCTTGAACTTCCAAATCTGTCATATGCTTCCACAGCTCTCTTCTTTCAATCTTATACATTTAGCTTAGATAAAACTACAGCAGACAAGGATTGCTCCATATCTGAAATTTATTGAACCCCAATATTATCTTTAGTAAATAGCCAAATTTTACTATTACTATTGAAAAATGCATTACAAAAGCCCAATTTGATTATATAATTCTCAATCTCTTCCATATTATTCTTTGGCTCTAGAACTGTAAGTATGTTGATTTTATGAATTCTTATTAACCTTTTTAATCTCCTTATAGCTCATTTTTTGGAGATTCCCCTTATATTCCAAATTAATACTTCAATCATTGGGACCGGGCATCAAGGGAGACTTTATTGTTTAATCTTAGCAACCTCTTCTGGTCAGTATGTTCCTTATGAGGGGAAACAGATACTGATCTTTAAAAATGATCACCCACTGATATGGCATTCTCATTGGTCTTCTTTTTCTTATTTCTCCTTGATTTGCTTTTCACCTATTCAAAAGACTCTTCCTTTAGATCCTGATCATCCTGTTGACTTAACTTTTCTTCGACAATAATTTCTTCATCTTCACTGACTACTGCAGTAGGGGAATTGTGTTTTATCATATTGCCTCCATCATATTCAAACCCCATATGTTCATGGTTTTCTATGCCCTCTTCTTGATTCTACTTTTTAATCAAATTTGCTTCTTCACTTATTTTTGTCTCTTTAATCACTAATGTTTCCTTCCTAGCAACAGTTAATTCTTCAGTTTTCTGAGCATTTTCCTCTTGATTGACTATTGCCTTAAAATTCTTTTGGACCCACTCCTTTATCGATTCTTTCTTTTTTGATACTTCCACTAAAATTGGCTACTTCTTTTTATTGAGACCTTCTCCAGTTTTGCTTTTCTTCATTCTTCTTAAAAATGCATTCTTCAGACTTATGCCCTTTCTTTGCACAAAATTGACAGTACTCAGATATATTCTCATAGACTATAAATTGCCAATATCATATACCTTTATCACTATACCCAATCCAAACCTGACAAGGGTGTTCTTTAACCAGATCTATTTTCACACAGATTCAAGTTAGGCTAGGTCTTGAGAGAGAGGCTGTTGAGCTATCAAGCTTTACAGGGGTTCCCACCGCATTAGCAATGGAAAAAATGATTTCTTTGGTATACAAATGAATAGGAAGTAATGGAATATTGATCCATATAAGAGCGATAGTAGATTCAACATCAGGGTGGTATTCTGGAGTCCATTTAAAGACTCGCATAGGTAATCTTTGTATAAACCAAGTTTCTTTAAGACAAACCCTATGAAAATCTTCTTCGTGAAATAACCGAATAGGAACATGTTTTTTTATCTATAAGACCAATATTGAATGCTGCTTTTAGGCCAAAGGATGAGAAAGTTTTATGTATATCATTAATAGTTGGTCTCTCGTGAGAAAACTTACCAACCAAGGAGTATTTGAAGGGTGCTGCCAGTTTCTTATTGTCATCATAAGAGAAAAAAATTACAGCCTCTCCTCCAAAATTTCTAACTTCTTTAAGAGAGATCTTGGTGATAGATTGATTGCCTACTACATCAGCAAAGGATCTAGATGGTATCGTATGGAGAAAAAGGGCTTGTGTAGAGATAGGAGGAGGGAGGTTGGCTGCCTCCACGTTGGAGGCAGCAGTAGTTGCCATGCAAACCCTAGAGGGAGACTTGCTTTAGGGTTTTATTTATACTTTGTACTTGCTCAATACTGTGAGCGCTCCTATATCTTTGGAGCCTAAGGTACTAAACTGTCTTACCTTTTATTTATACTTAGCATTTTCTCAATACTTGGAGCGCTCCTATGCACTTGGAGACTGAGGTACTAAATTGTAGTACCTTTTATTTATACTTGGCACTTTCTCAATACTGTGAGTGCTTCTATGCCCTTGGATACTTAGGTACTCAACTGTCGTACCTTTTTTATATGTTTTAATTTATACTTGGTACTTGCTCGACTTTATAGCCTATTTCTCTATTTTTTAGGTTAATATTACGAGCGCTCTGATGCCCTTAGAGCTTTCGGTACTAAACTGGTTGTTGATACGAGAAATCGCCCACTTGTCGTTATCATATCAGCAAATCATGAGTAAAGTGTGTAATAAGTAAATAAAGCGAGTAAATAGAGAGAAGACAAGGTATAAAGTGGTTCAGCCACTAAAATAGGCCTACGTCCACTTTGTTGCACTACTCTCATTAGATATGTTACATTGTACAGTATTATCAAGCCATATGAGGCGTACAAGTGTAAGAATAAAATAGAATACATGGTTGTTGCGGTTCCAGGCGTGCTGGAGATCTGGCCACGATGTAGATGAGTAACCCCCAAGCTATATGTTGAGGTTCTATTTAGAGAGAGTATGGCAAGGCTTTGCTAAGTGTTATAAAAACTGTTCCGAGGGAGGGGAATCTGTTTATCTCGAGGTGTGGACCTTTATTTATAGGAGGTATGTGAGTTGTGTCACGTGCCCTGAGCACCTGACATATATTAAGTCTGGAGTAGCTGTTAATGAGGGGGATGCAGCCTGTAAGGCAGGTATATTAAGTGTCGCATCCTGCATAGTATAAGGTTGCATCCAGCGTAGCAGAAGGCTGCGTCCGGCATGAGGCTAAAGTTGTGGGTGTCGCACCCTGTGTAGTATAAGGCTGCACCCTGCATAGCATAAGGTTGCATCCTATATATGATGCTGAAGTCATGGGTGCTGCACCCTGCATAGCATAAGGCCACATCCGGCATGAGGCCAAATCTGTGAGTGTCGCACCCTGTAGTATAAGGTTGCGGACTGTATATAAGGCCAAGTGGTATGTACCGCACCCTGTACTGGAGCTATGAACGAGAAGGCCTCACCCTATTAGTTAGGCTAGAGTTGTGGGTGTCGCACCCTGTGTAGTATAAGGTTGCACCATGCATAGCATAAGGATGCATCATGTATATGAGGCTGAAACCGTGGGTGTCGCACCTTGCATAGCATAAGGCCGTATCCAGCATGAGGCTTAACCAGTACAGGGTGCAGCACATACCACTTGGCCTTATATACAGGACGCAGCCTTATACTATAGGGTGAGGCACCCACAGCTTTAGCCTCATGCCGGATGCGGCCTTATGCTATGCAGGGTGCGGCCTTATGCTATGCAGGGTGCGGCACCCACGGCTTCAGCCTTATATATAGGATGCAGCCTTATGATATGCAAGGTGCAGCGTTATACTACACAGGGTGAGGCACCCACAACTATAGTCTCACTAATAGGGTGCGAACTTCTTGTTCACAGCTCCAGTACAGGGTACGTCACATACCACTTGTCCTTATATACAGGTCGTAACCTTATACTACAGGGTGCGGTACCCACATCTTTAGCCTCATGTCGGATGCGGCCTTATGCTATGCAGGGTGTGGCACCCACGGCTTCAGCCTCATATACAGGATGCAGCCTTATGCTATGCAGGGTGCAACCTTATACTACACAGGGTGCGGCACCCACAGCTTCAGCCTCATGCCGGACGCAACCTTCAGCTACGCTGGATGCAGCCTTATACTATGCAAGATGCGACACTTAATATTCCTGCCTTACAGACTGTATCCCTCTTATTGATAGCTACTCCAGACTTGATATATTTCAAGTACTCAGGGCACGTGACACAAGTCATATACCTCCTATAAATAAAGGTCCACGCCTCGAGATAAACGGATTCCCTTCCCTCGGAACAGTTTCTATAACACTTAGCAGGGCCTTGCCATACTCTCTCTAAATACAACCTCAACATATATATTGGAGGTTACTCATCTACATCGTGTCCAGATCTCCGGCACGCTTGGAACCGCAACAGCCATGTATTCTCTTTTATTCTTACACTTGTACACCTCATATGGCTTGATAATACTGTACAATGTAACACATTTAATGAGAGTAGTGCAACAAAGTGGATGTAGGCCTATTTTAGAGGTTGAACCACTCTATACCTTGTCTTCTCTCTATTTACTCGCTTTATTTACTTATTACACACTTTACTCATGATTTGCTGATAGGAGAAGGACAAGTGGACGATTTCTCATATCAATAATTTGGTGTCGTCTATGGAAAACGAGATATTTCAATCTTATTTCTCTATTTTATGAGTCCTTAAACACCTTATTCTATTCATGGGGATCTTCTGGATCATCATCCCGTGAGTAAATTTTGGTTATTGAGCTCTATTTTATACTTACACCCTTAAATGGGTATTTCGTACCTTCAGATCTGCTCTCGAGTCTCCATTTTATGACCTTAGATATATTTTACATACCCCTGTGATATCGCCCTACCTAGATAAAGCTGGAAGGCTTGATGGGCTTTAGCCCCGTAAAGGTGGTTGATTAGGGAAGAGTTATATTTACTCCCCTTTTGTTGTTCTCTGCCTATGATCTAGGGTTATCTCATTAGAATTGTGCCCTTGTGTGCACCGAGAGGTTATTCTCTCATGGATAGACCCTAGTAGGTATGCTCTCCATAGGTTTCGAGAGAAAAACTCAGTTTTTGGGGTTTCGATTTTGGGATTGTCCCTTCACTGACTAGGTAGGGATGCGGCGTGGTAGTTCAACTGCCTTACGTGCCGCAACCTCTACTGGGGCAGTTACATTACAGAAGCTTCAAATCATCAAGGAACGGACTCAGGTGGTCTCCTGCTCAACCTTGGTGAATATCATTCAATGGCCAAGGCAGTGCACTTATGTGCCTTACTGGTCGCGGACTTATTAATAAAATCATTCAAAGATCACAGCAGTGCACTTATGTGCCTTACTGGGTGCGGCCACATCAGTAATATCATTCAAAGGCCACGGTAGTGCACTTATGTGCCTTACTGGTTGTGGCCTCATTAATAATATCATTCAAAGGCCACGACAGTGCACTCATGTGCCTTACTGGTTGCGGCCTCATCAGTAATATCATTCGAAGGCCATGACGGTACACCTATGTACTTCACTAGTCGCGACCTCGGCAGTAGTATCATGCAGCATTGCAAGCGCTGCATCCCAACTTTATATTTGGTTTATCCTATATTTTGTGATTACTCACATCTGCTAGTCTTGTCTCAGATTATATATTTTTTAAAGACTAACAAAGCAGAAATGGAAGGGAACTCTAGCCAAAACGTAGAAATAAAGAATGAGATTGCTCAACTATATGACCACATCAACCATCTCTATGACCACCAGGCCTCACTATAGGGACAAATCAGTTTCCTAGTGCAACTATGCAGCCCCTACCTCTAGGCCAAAGTCCATGGCATCAGAAACTGGAGAAATATCCCAGTTAAAAGCGGTGGCCGCGAAAGGCAAGGATGCGGCCAGGGACCTAAAGAGGATGAGGAAACAGGAGGAAAAGGAACTATATAAGAACTACACACCACTGAACTCCAGTCGGGAGGATATCCTTAGAAGCATTAAGGAAAAATTGCTCAGGTGGCCAGAGATGCTGAAGACTCCACCTCATAAGAGGGACCAGGCCAAGTGGTGCAAATTCCACAAAGATCACGGTCATGATACCGAATAGTGTTTTGCACTGATTAATGAAATTGAGAGGCTGGTTAGGCAAGGGATGCTACAGCAATTTCTGAAGAATGCATAAAGGATTTAGACAAACCTGACAGAGGCTGCATACCGCATCTCGTCCTTAGTTCTTCCAATTTCAACTATTTCTGTTTATGTTTTATGAAGCTCATTATAGCCCTAATCTTCAAGACTTTATGTTTTATTAACAAAGTCATTTACTGGAGCACGCATATATAAATATATAAATTAGCAAATTTTGCCATATCTGATTTCTCTCTTGTTTTCATAATCTGTTATCTCACAAAAAGACCTTTTGTCTTAAATAGATTCTAAGGAAATATCTCGAAAGATTATTATTATTTTGAGATGCACCTATGGAGGGATTGTAATCTTAATTATTAGCTCAGAAGTTTCCCTCGTGATGTGCAACTATATCTTATTATATGATGATCATATTCACAAAAGCATCTGAGGATTCAATGAGCTTTTATTAGCCACAGGCGCTTACAATGCCCGTTCTTAGATTTTGGGATGCATCATCAAGCTCGGAGGCTTATAATATCCATCCAGGGATGGCTTTATATATATCAGCAGTTGTGGGTGGCTTAATAACATAGCCCAGCCTGGGGAGGCTTGATAGTATCTTGTATATTAGATGTGGGTGGTTTTATAACATAACCCAGCCTGGGGAGGCTTGATAGTATCCCGTATATTAGTTGTGGGTGGCTTAATAACATAACCCAGCCTGGGAGGCTTGATAGTATCCCGTATATTAGCTGTGGGTGGCTTAATAACATAACCCAATCTGGGGAGGCTTGATAGTATCTCGTATATTAGTTATGGGTGGCTTGATAACATAACTCAGTCCAGTAAGGCTTGAAAATATCCTGTATGTCTACAGAGGTCCATTGTTCAAATGCAAGGGCTAGAAAGGTGTCGCAACCATCGCAGACTTATCAGTATGGCTATAGTCGCTACGTTAATTCATTTAGAAGACATGATAGAGAAAGATAGACATAACTATTAATATGCCACAACTGGATGGCAACCTTCCGCACCTGTTTAAGAAACCAGATTAAAGCGACTAAGAGTTGTTGTGGTGGTGACTAGTCGCAGCCCCAAAGCCATATTCTATTGGCACCACAGCTTGGGGGATCATAGACCTACAAAGTAGAAATTATGAAGTATGCAAGGCAAAATACAAGTGAAAAATTCAAGGGCAAAGCACAACAAGCTGAGGCCTTTTTGGAGAAACCACTCACATAGTGTTGCCGCAGCCTTATGTCCATTGCAGTTGAAGTAATCTTCTAAGCTCATCCAATCAAATAAGCAAGTATCAAAGCAGGCAAAGGAACGGGAAAAATAGACAGATATATTAAAGTCCAAAGCCTTGACAAAGATTGAAGTTTTACATACAAGTAGCCGTCGCCTGAGACCAAATAGGTTGCGGCACATTCTTCAGTACTTAGCCGCCGTCTGGGATCAAACAGGCCGTGGAAGATTATTTAGTACTTAGTCATCGCCTGGGACCAAATAGGCTACGGCACATTCTTCAGTACTCCGCCGCCTGGGATCAAATAGGTCGCGGCACATTATTTAGTTCTTAGCCGACGCCTGGGACCAAACAGGCTGCGGCACATTCTTCAGTACTTAACCGTCGCCTGGGCTCAAACAGGCTGCGGTGGCCGTGGTACATTATTTAGTTCTTAGTCTCCACCAGGTTTCAAATAGGTCGCGGCACATTCTTTAGCACTTGGCCGCCGCCTGGGTTCAAACAGGCCGCGACACTTTCATAACTATTTGGTCGCCGCCTGGGCTCAAATAGGTCGCGACACTTTCTTAAGTACTTGGTCGCCGCCTGGGCTCAAACAGGCCACGGCACTTTCTTAAGTACTTAGCCACTGCCTGGGTTCAAATAGGCCACGATACATTCTTTAGTACTTAGCCGCCGCTTGGAACCAAACAAGCTGCGGCACATTCTTTAGTACTTAGCCGCCGCCTGGGATCAAACAGGTCGCGGCAAATTATTTAGTACTTAGCCACCGCTTGGGACCAAACAGGTTGCGGCACATTCTTCAATACTTAGCCATCGCCTGGGTTCAAACGACCGCGGCACATTATTTAGTACTTACCCGCCATCTGGGTTCAAATAGGCCGCGACATATTATTTAGTACTTAGCCACCGCCTGGGTTCAAACAAGTCGCAGCACTCTCTTAAGTACTTGGTCGTCGCTTGGGCTCAAATATGCCACGGCACTTTTTAAGTACTTAGTTGCCACCTAGGCTCAAATAGGCTGCGGCAGCCGCGGCACATTATTTAGTATTTAGCCACCACCTGGGCTCAAACAGGCCGCGGCACATTCTTTAGCACTTGGCCGCCGCCTGGGCTCAAACAGGCCATGACACTTTCATAGGTACTTGGTCGCAGCCTGGGCTCAAAAAGGCCACCGCACTTTCTTAAGTAATTGGTCACTGCCTAGGTTCAAACAGGCCGCAAAACTTTCTTAAGTACTTGGTCACCTCCTGGGATCAAACAGGCCACGACACCTTCCTCAGTACTTGGTCGTCGCCTGGTATCAAATAGGTCACGGTACCTTCTTTAATACTTGGTCACCGCCTGGTATCAAACGGGTCGTGACACCTTTTTCAGTACTTATCTGCCGCCTGGTATCAAACAGGTCGCGGCACCTTTTTAAGTACTTGGCCGCCGCTTGGGCTCAAACAGGACGCGACGCTTTCTTAAGTACTTGGCCGCCGCTTGGGCTCAAACAGGCCGCGGCACTTTCTTAAGTACTTGGTCATCGCCTGGGCTCGAATAGGTCATGACACCTTCTTAAATAATTGGTCGTCGTCTGGCCTCAAATAGGCCGCGGCACTTTCTTTAGTACTTGATCGTCGTCTGGTATCGAACAGTCCGCGGCATCTTCTTTAGTACTTGGCCGCTGCCCAGGCTCAAATAGGCTGCGTCACCCGATTAATCCTTAGTCGACGCTTGTTATCAAACGGGACACAATACGGCTAGATCCCATTTATGTAAGAGGGCACTGGAAGATGAGACTTCACCTCGCAGTCTCCGTGGCAGTCACATAATTCAGTCACAGCCCCAAAATTGCTACCTCTTGGCACTGCGACTTGGGGGCTTATTGATATGGAAAATATAGCACCCTGCCGCGGACGTTACTCAGGCATGTACAGGGTGCGGCCCTATTCAGCATAGGTTGCGGCCCTACTCAGCACAGGGTGCGGCACCCATGGCTTCAGCCTCATACAGGATGCAGCCTTATGTTATACAGGGTGCGGCACCCATGGCTTCAGCCTCATACAGGATGCGACCTTATGCTCATACAGGATGAGACCTTATGCTATGCAGGGTGCGGCACCCATGGCTTCAGCCTCATATACAGGATGCGGCCTTATGCTATGCAGGGTGCAGCCTTATACTACACAGGGTGCAGCACCCACAACTCTAGCCTCACTAACAGGGTGCGACCTTCTCGTTCATAGCTCCAGTACAGGGTGCAGCACATACCACTTGGTCTTATATATAGGCCGCAGCCTTATACTACAGGGTGCGGCACCCACAGGTTTAGCCTCATGCCGGATGCGGCCTCATGCCGGATGCGGCCTTATGCTATGCAGGGTGCGGCACCCACGGCTTCAGCCTCATATACAGGAAGCAGCCTTATGCTATGCAGGGTGCAGCCTTATACTACACAGGGTGCGGCACCCATAACTCTAGCCTCATGAATAGGGTGCATCATTCTCGTTCACAGCTCCAGTACAGGTGCGGCACATACCACTTGGCCTTATATATAAGCTGCAGCCTTATACTACAGGGTGCGGTACCCACAGCTTTAGCCTCATACCGGATGCGTCCTTATGCTATGCAAGGTGCGGCACCCACGGCTTCAGCCTCATATACAGGATGCAACCTATGCTATACATGGTGTAGCCTTATACTACACAGGGTGCGGCACCCACAGCTTTAGCCTCATGTCGGACGCAGCCTTGTGCTACGCTGGATGCATCCTTATACTATGCAGGATGCGGCACTTAATATGCCTGCCTTACAGGCTGCATCCCCCTCATTGACAGCTACTCCAGACTTGATATATGTCAGGTGCTCAGGGCACATGACACAACTCACATACCTCCTATAAATAAAGGTCCACACCTCGAGATAAACGGATTCCCCTCACTCGGAACAGTTTCTATAATAATTAGCAAAGCCTTGCCATACTCTCTCTAAATACAACCTCAACAAATAGCTTGGGAGTTACTCATATACATCGTGGCCAAATCTCTGGCACGCCTGAAATCGCAACAGCCATGTATTCCCTTTTATTCTTACACTTCTACGCCTCATATGGCTTGATAATACTGTACAATGTAACACATCTAATGAGAGTAGTGCAACAATGTGGACGTAGGCCTATTTTAGAGGCTGAATCACTCTATACCTTGTCTTCTCTCTATTTACTCACTTTATTTACTTATTACACACTTTACTCATGATTTGCTGATACGAGAATGACAGGTAGACGATTTCTCGTATCAACGTTGGGGTACCCTTTTAAATAATTTTACAAATACTTTTTTGTGTTCTCACACCTATTGCCTTATTTTATTAGGTGTAGATATACTAGCCAGTAAAAAAAATGCGCAGGGCGGCTCCAGGACCCATATAGAATAAGTTGATATTTCAGAAGTATCAGTTTTACAAGAAAGTAATTTATACTTTTATGTCAATTAATTTCTTTTTTTTATAATTTGAGCAATATCCCTTATACTTAAATAAAAAAAAAATAACAAATATAAGCATATTTGTACATGTAAGAGAAGTCTATTTGGTTAATATTGCGTGAGTTCACTTGAGTAAACTAAACCAAGTAGTTATTAGAGTAAAATATACGTGTGCGGAATTTACCATTTTCAATGAATGCCCCGAGTCTCACTTATATCCTATATAGTCAAATTATTGGACTAAATAAAATATACACATTTTTTTTCCGAGCAGGTGCGTCTACCTTTCGCATTTCTTGAATGAATGTAAAAGAGGGGCGAGTGACTTAACAAAAAAAATAAGCGAGCAGAGCTACAAGGTCATGCCTTACCTTATTGGTCCCCATGAGTGGTTAAGAATATTCATTTAAAACTATTTCTCATAATCTTTTACTACTACTCTTCCTCATTATCTCGTCCGTTTATTTTTTTGTCCATTTTTTTCATTGTTTTCTTTCCCACGACCCTCTTGCATTTTTTTTTCATCATTTTCTTCTGGTATTTAAAGTTTGATCAAAGAGACTCATAGCCTTTGTAAGACAAGATCTTTCCATCTCAAATTTGAGGTGCACGGGAGAGATAAGATGAGATTCATCTCATCCTTTATTCAAACAAGTCCTGCACGGGAGAGATAAGATCATTGGAAAGCCTTAATAAGAGTTCTTCGATATCTTCGATACTCTTTGGGGGATGGGTTGCACTACGAACGATATCCTGCTGTACTTGAAGGCCATAGCGATGCAAATTGGATATCTAACTCAAATGATTCGAAACCCACAAGTGGATATGTATTTATGCATGGAGATGCAGCCGTATCTTGGAAATCCTCGAAGCAAATGTGCATTGCAAGATCCACGATGGAATCTGAATTTATTGCTTTAGATAAAGCTGGGGAAGAGGCTAAATGGCTTAGAAACTTCTTAGAGGATATTCCAATATGGTCAAAGCCCGTGCCACCTATCATAATACATTATGATAGTCAATCGGAAATTGCTAGGGCTTAAAATAATAACTATAACGGTAAATCACGACATATACGTCGTCGACACCAAATCGTTAGACAATTTCTCTCAAATGAAATTATTTATGTTGACTATGTAAGGTCAAAGGAAAATATTGCGGATCCACTAACTAAAGGTATACCTGGAGAGCAAGTTGCAAGTTCATCACGTGGAATGGGCCTAAAGCCTGTAAAAGTCTAAAGAGTCATCTTAATGGAAACCCAACCTAAATGATTGGAGATCCCAAGAAATAGGTTCAAAGAGACAACCTAATTATGATGACTCAGTTTGCACCGAGAAGTAATACTTTAATTACTTCCTCCCATTCCGAAGATGAGTCAGTGCACAAACTATCGCGTGTATAAGGATAAACTAAGTTTTTAATGATTTATATATCTTGAATGTATAGGTCAAGTGGGGTATTAGGAGGATATTCTTTATAGAAATCATCACCTATGTGAGTGAGAAGGGGTCGCTTCTATGAGAATAACGAAGGCTATTTCTCTAGCACACTCATGAAACCAGTAGGTGTCCAAGGCCAAAATGGACACAACAATGAGAACCAATAAGGTTGTAAAGACATTGTGTGAATACTATTGTCTCAGTTTACACAAATGGTCGATCAATTCAAGACATCATGTTCATTGATTGGCTAGTAATCTCGATAGTATCTCACTAGGAAAGATTCAAATCCACAAGCTATCTTTTTCGATGCAATGTTTTTTCCTAGAACAACTCTCTATTTTCATTTATATTCGTTTGATTCTTCCATATTTCATTCATGTGGGGGATTGTTGTATATTTTATGAAATGCCATCTTATTTGGTCAAACTTCAGAGTCAATTTTAATTAAGGCACATATGTTAAAAGTGACGTGTCTTAGTACCAATGTGTTCCTTGTAGCAAGGATATTAATTTGGTATACTCACTTGTTCAAAATAGTGATGTAATGAATGAAAAATTTGGACTTTAAGCGACCCATTTGAGTTTAAGCTAGATGGTGTAACATAGTTAAGTGGGTTTGTCCCACATTGGAAAAGTGGTAGAAATACTTGGAGTTAATATACCCAAGTTGTGGTACTAAGGCTTGGATGTCTTGGGCTATCCCAACTCTTTGAAGAGGAGATGGCCAACACTATGCATGTGTGGGGCTTGGGCCAAAATCCCACATGCGCGCCCACGCCGCAGCCACCGTCCGTCCGGCCCATGCCCGTGCCCGGGTCGTGGGTCGTGGGTCTTTCTTGAGCAACTATTAAATTTTTTGGAAAAATTTTAATTGACCTTTGGTCTTTAAAATTTATTTTTTGAACCAAAAAATATGGATTAATTACGGATTAATTATTTTCCGCATTAATTAATTATTTAAAAACGCTGTGCGTTTTTAAAAAGCCATGAGTTACAGCGTTTTTAAATAATTAATTATTTAAAAAGCCAAAAAATATGGATTAATTACGGATTAATTATTAACTCATGGCTTTTTTGAGAAAAGCCATGAGTTACAGCCCTTCACCACTTATAAAAAGGACCATATGCAGTCCATTTAAAAGATTAGAAAATCTACCCCAAATTCCCTAATACTGTCCTTGTGCCCTTCTTACTGCTTAAGAATAATTTTCCATTGTTGGTTCGTGGGAATATTGCACTGAAGTGCTTCTTGTAACAGTCATTGACCATTTTATCCTGGGAGGCAGACGCCCGTTGAATTTGCCGTCAGCACCGTAGCGGGGGCATATTCTGTCTTAAGGAGAGATAGTTCAACTTTTGACTCGGTCAAAATTCTACAAGTGATTATTTCAATCACAAACTGTATGTTCTTCATGTCTTCCTTTACTGTTACTGTTTATTTATTTAGTGATATATTATTTTTTTCGTAATCCGATAAACAACAAGGCACAAATAGTTTTGGTTCGAGCAAGGCGCAAATATTTTCGGTATTCGATTGAAACAAGGCGCCAAGTATTTCTTGGGTCGAGCAGGTCTAATTCATTATGAGCATATCGCAAAAAAAATTCATGATAATTTTGGACGAGCGGGTCTTTTGGTTCATAAATTTGGCTCGAGCAGGTCCCAAGCATCCTTTTGGGTCGAGCAAGTCCTATACTAATTTTTTTTCAATTTTTTGGAATATGTATCTCTAATAGGTCATTATCATGTATATAGTCACTATCCTACTATTCGAGCTATTTCTCCTCTATATTAATTTGAATTCACTAAATCACTTTATTTAAACAATCCCATACTTCATTGGCTAATACATGAAGTTGTTTATTTACTTTTGAAGAAATATCTAGTAGGACAATTACTGCCAGATATCATCTCAAGAAATTGTAACATGTTTCTTAACTAGCTAGCATATATATATATATATATATATATATATATATATATATATATATATATATATATATATATATATAAATGCTCGTAAAACATAAATCACCATTTGTGAAATGAAAATTTTCACCAAATAATTAAGTAAGACGGTTTACTTAGTTGATTAAGAATAAGATATGTCTTAACATGTCTCCTTAATACTTTATTTTCTTCTTCTTCAATATGAATATACTGAGAGTGAGTAGAGTCTCCTCTAAGGTGCCTCTGAGAGTGAATCCTCCACCTCCACTTTCTTTGGTAGAGTGTTACTCGGATACCACTTTTTTATCGGTGTCACCTCTAGTGCCGCTGCTCTTGCCCTCGAGAATCATCATTGGTGTTGCACAAACTTGAACTGGTGCCACCTTTCGTGGTAGAGTCACCTCTACAGTCACTGTGTCTACCCCTCCAGCAGGGGCCACCACCGGTGTTGTGCAAGATTTATTGCCAATGGCATAGCTGTTGTCACGCCAATCTGTCCTACTTAAAGAGTAGGTGCTCTAACTCCTATCACCACCCCTTCTTCTTATGTGGTCTAATCACTTTAAACTCCATTTCTAGGAGGAGTGTCTTCAAAAATCAACTTCTAGAAATGATAAAACCTTCTTTATCCATGAAAGTGAGGATACCTCCCCAGCGGAGTCACCAAATATAGGAGGGTAGTGTGACTGGGGTCTGGTAAGATACTGAAATGGGTGAGCCGTGACACATTCCAATGGACTCTGCCTTTAAGGTCTTCAAGGTCTCAATAGAACGTGGGAGTGAAAAGCTTCCATTTCTGGTAAAAATGGAGTTGATGATAGAACCTCCTCCTGCAAATATGATACTTCACAAATAACAATATTAACTTGGAGAAGAAGGATCTCCTGAGAACGATGGTTGCTAAGTTGGGAGTGAAGAAACAAGCACTCAGCACTTAAAGAAAGAGCATGGAGAGAATACTAGGTTGCCTGTGATAATTTGACAGAGTAATGGTGCTGTTGAGTTTTTTTCTATATCCTTCATGACCTTGCCCAGGGGTCCTATTTATACTTGGGTAGTAGGACTGAGATGGAACTTTGGGCACCAAAAATAAGAGGAAAGCTTAGAGGGATAAGGTCTGCAATGTATCTTTTGTCACTTCTGGGTCTGCAGCCGCATATCCCTTCTAACAGACGACACATGGTGCAAATCAAAGTCAAAAAGCAAATGTGTCTTCTAATGGAGACAAAATATCTCATTTGGTAAATATCTTTTAAAATGGTAACTTGTTTTTCAAACTTTGTAAGTTTTAGAGGGGCCTCAAGGACTACCTCCTCTAAAATCATTTTTTAACCTGAGAGGGGCCTCGAGGACTCTCTCCTCTAAAATCATTAATCTTGAGGGGGGTCTCAAGGACCACCGCCTCTAAAATCATTTTTACTTGAGAGGGGCCTCGAGGACTCACTTCTCTAAAATCTTTTCATAAAAAGTTCATTTCTTATGAGCAATCTCTTGGTTTCTCACTTCAATTATGACTGGGTGTAAATTGTGTAAGGACTTTGAGTAATCCCTAGGATCTTTCAACTAGTATTCTCTCAATATTAAAGTGCTAAGTGGTTGAGATTACTCAATAAACCTTGTTCCTCAGACGCCAAGCCAAAACTCTCAAGAGATCCCAACTGGCCTTTTTGAGCCATGCTTGCTCAACTAGGTTACCTGTACAAGAAAGTAAAATACCAGTACTTTGTTATTTTTTGGGTAACAAATATTGAGGATGAGGCCACTCTAAGTGGACCTTCTTGCCTTATGTCAAGTCTGTGGTAAGTGATCTGGGGCAGAGGGGTCATTCTAGGTATACCTCCTCACCCCTTATATATTTGTGTGGTATGTGAGTGGGAACATATGGGGTTTCTCGTGATGAGTCCCCTTACCTTGGCCTTTTTCTGTGGCCTTAACTTATTTGGATGGACTGCTCGTGATGAGCCCTCTTATCCTTGCCTCTTTTTTGTGGCTTGAATCTTGGGACGAGGGACTACTCGTGGTGAGTCCCCTTGACCAAGTGTCACATTTGATCATAGGGCTCAATCAAGGTAGACCTCCTCGCTCTAAACTTTTATTGATGATTTGAGTAGAGGCAGACCCTCTATACGGGTATTCTTGCCAAGGTAGACCCCTTTGCTCTAAACTTTTATTAATGATTTAAGAAGAGGTAGCCCATCTATGTGGCCATGCTCGCCAAAGTAGACCCCCTTGATCTAAACTTTTATTGATGATTTGAGCAGAGACAACCCCTCTAAGTGGGTCGACTTGATAAGGTATATCTCCTTGCTCTAAACTTTATTTTGCTAACTTGGGAAATGGTAGCCCCTCTAGGTGGGCCCACTCATCCTTGGCTATTTTAGAATAGCATATGGATGGACACCCTTCTACAAAAGGTTTCCTCATACTTGATCCTTTCTTTCTTAGTAAATCCTTTCATAACAAGCCTAGACTTGAAGGTTTCCACGTTCCCTTCTATCCATATTTTCTTCTTATAGATCCACTTCCATTCGATGGGTTTTATCCAATATGACAAGTCTACAAGTTTTTAAACTTGATTCGAATACATCAAATCCATCTCATTATTCATGGACTTTATCTAAAGCTCAGAGTCCTTGCCTTGGAGTGCTTCATTGTAGATTTCAAAATTTGGTTCCTATTTCCCTGGTATCTCACTAAAGTGTTCACCCAAATACACTAACCTATCAGGATGACACCTAAATCTCCCAATACGATGTGGCTCCACTTTTGGTACAGCACAAGTGACACGTGTATCCTGATCATCACTAATACTCCCACTATCGATAGGTAGTGTACTATCGATATCAGTTTGTATCTCATCTTGTACAATTTGTTCAGAAGAAATAATTTGGTATTTCCCTCTTAGCTCTTGCAATACAATCTTGCTCTTGGGTTTGGGGTTCATCATATAATTTTCCTCTAACTATCAGGTGTTGGTGCTAACTAATACCATATAGTCCTTAGGATTATAAATTAAACCACCTTTATTTCTTTTCGGGTAACCTACAAAGAGATATACTTTTGTCCTCAAAACTTGTCGTGATCCTTCCTCCGAGTGTGTATTGGATAACCCCAAATCCGAACATGTCCTAGACTAGGTTTACATCTAGTCCACAATTTTATGGGCATTGTTGAGGCTGATTTAGAAGGAACTCAGTTAAGTAAATAAGCATTTTTCTCTAATGCATAAACTTAAAAAGAATATGGAAGATCCAAATAAGTCATCATGTATCTCCCTATGTCCAAAAGAGTCATGTTCCTCCTCATCTTGTTATGTAGTGGTTGGCATAGAGAATTGAGATGTAATCTTAATCTCTAATGACTGATTTCTAAACTGTCCCAAGAGGAACTTCCCCCCATCATCATATCGTAGAGTTTGGATTATTTTGCCATTCCTATAATCAACTTCTTCCTTATGCACTTTGAACTTATCAAAGGCTTCAGACTTATGATGCATAAGGCAAACATACACAAACCTCGAGTAGTCGTCATTGAAAGTGTTGAAGTACTCGTAACCACATCTTTCCTGGATATTCATAGGCTACACAATTCAGAATGAACCAGTTCTAACATATCATTGGCTTTATAACCCTTGGCTATAAATAGACTCTTGGTCATTTTACCCTCTAAGCAGGATTCACAAACTGGAAGTGCCTCCACTTCCAAAGAAATTAATTGTCCAATTAAAACTATTATTTGAATTCTTTTTAGATTAATATAGCCTAAGAGTAAGTGCCAAAGATATGTTTGGTTCAACTTATAAGGTTATTTTATCTTTCGATTATTTCTATTTAAGTTATTCAATTCAGTATTAAGCAGAAGTGGTCAGGGAGGTCTTATAATATAAAGATCATTTCCAATGTACTAGGACAGATAAGATATTTTCCATTTTTTATAAAAACACCATCATTAAACTAAACCAAATATCTATTCAAAATCAGTTTAGAAACAACAATCAAATTTTTTCTAATGCTAGGAATATAAAAACAATCTACCAATATTAATTTATTATTTTCATCAAAATTTAATACTAAATTTCCTACTGCTACTGTTGTTACCTTGTTATGATATATATATATATATATATATATATATATATATATATATATATATATATATATATAATAGAAACTAGCTAACCGTGCCTATGTCACTCGTAACATAGGCCAATAATCTCCAAGTCTAATCCCAACTCCAGGATACATAAGTAGTCCCTCACTCAATTGATTCACAAATATAATATTTAAACCTGAACACTAAGTTATTCCCATCCAGATCGTATCCCAATTCTAACTGAATTTCCAAACCGAATTCATTAATTAATTATTTGTGTTGTTCATCCTAGACACTCCTATTCCAGTAATCGGATTCCGACTAATCCAAGGTAATTATAATATCTCCCATATCATTTCGGAAGCCCTAAATCACACATCGGAATCCTTTAATTAACCTTAACCCCCAAACGGTCCTTGAAAAATTCAAAACAAAAAAATAGGCTAAATAGCAAGTCTGAATCGATTCGGCTTCCTGGCCCGAATTGATTTGCATGTCGAATCAATTCGGCCCTCGAGGGCGAATAGATTTGATTTTGGGAAGTGGTCTTAGATGGGATTCATCATATCCCTTTTTACCGAATCAAGTTCTATCATCATCCGAACCCAATATTTACACTTTCCATCAATTCTAAACATGATCATAATCCTCTTCACATCCGAGTTCATTCAATTATAATTCAATTCATGGGATTCAACAATTTTCCCAAGAATCGTCAACTTTATTAATCTTAAGTCAAGATTTCATTAATTCACATACTTGTTCTTAAATATCACATGTTTATAATACAAATCCTACCAGATTTAACCCGGTATTATATTCAATTTGCTATATGATGGTTTCGATCCCAAAAATTTATTTTTCATATGTGAATCCCACCCACAAATCGATATTTAATATCAAATCAAGTTTACACCTACCTTATATGGTTAAAGATTCTGAGTTTCTTCTTTCTGAACCTTCTTACACAAGAATCCTAGCCCGGAATTGTCACAATCTCTTCTCGGATCGACCTTTTTGAGTTTTCCTTCTCTTTACTCCTCTCTCTCAGGCCTAGGTGGTTTAGAATGATTGAATGGATTCCGTCATCATCCAACATCCCTTAATATCCCCTTTATCCCCAAATTAGGTTAAGTGTTAATATTAAAATAACCTGAATACCCTCATACGGGTGCCTTTTAGCCTAAAAAGTCCTCGGAACTCGATTACCACCCTCGGGTACCTAATTTTGACTATTTTGACCCATCCCGGATCATTGGTGCACTCGAAATAACCGTCTTAGTCACCTAATATAAATTTCTTATCTCATTCCCAACACAACCCCACACGCGCGTCCCTAATGAGATACCATCAACCCGTCTATTTTACTCACTTATGACGTAATGTAAAATAACACGTTTTCATTTACTTATCACACAAGTAAATATAATAACACATAAATATTAATCCAATATTTTCCAATTAACATTTATTTAATTACTCTATTTCTCAAATTAATTAAATTACTAACACATGTGTAATTTAAAATATTCCTAAAAATACGGGATGTTACACACAGTATATCATAGATGAGACTTCCCATTGCCAAAGCATATGTTATTTTCCTGATCCTCTGTATATTATCAAGTGTCTTAGGAAACTGATCCTTAGATAAAGAGATTTCATGTCTGACTTGAAGAAATCCTTCCTTGCAATCATGTTAATAAATTTTGTGAGCACATCGTTCATATAAGTGTCTTGGGATAAGTCTAACATCCTATTATTCTATATCATGCAAAATCTTGATACCAATGATGTGACTGGTTTATCCTAAGTCCTTCACATCTAAGTGACTAGATTACCACCCGATTACGATAATATCATCCACATAGAGTACTAGAAATACCATCATGTTTTCGTCATGCTTCTTATACACACAAGTTTCATTTGGAAATTGGTCAAAAACAAAATATTTTATTCCCTAATCAAACCAAATGTTCTAAGACCTTGACATTTGCTTAAGTCCATAAATGTATCTCATAATCTTTCACATCTTGCTTTCCTTGCTAGTTTCTATGAATCTTTCAAGTTTCACCATATATATGCACTCGTCACGATTATAATTCAAGACTGCGGTCTTGAACTCCTTTTGCTAAATCTCATAATCGAGATAAGCCAAAATGCATAAAAGAATACGGATAGACTTTAGCATGACTATCGGTGACCAAGTTTCCTTATAGTCAATCTCCTCTTTCTTATAAGAGACCTATTCATCCAGAGCTAAATGTAAGAGCTACAAATGAGGAAAATAGCTACAGCTATGGAATATGATAATTTTGTCTTGTTTAACAAGGCAGACTTATTCAAACTGTTTTTTATTTTGTTAGTTGATGCCTACTTTATTTACACCTTCTACACATGCTTCTAGGTCTTGACCTCATATATTAAAGGAACTCGGTAATGAGCATATAAAGTGCTTGAGAAATAATAATAATAAAACTACAATTTTCGCTTCTTTCGTAGCTTGTCTTTGAATCTCTTTATGGTATCAGAGAGGTAAAGTGATGATGCTATAAATAGCACCACCAGATGTGGTGCTGGAAAGCTCAAGTTATCAATGACAATGGAAGCACAAGAGTGTATATATAGTAGAAGGAGGTGAGGATAAGAGGATGAACACTTGTATGTCAGTGGTTCAGCCAATCTGGCCTACGGCCACTATGAGTGTGTGTGTAATATCACTAGATGAAGGCACTAACAGCCATAGATACAATCTCTCAAGCTTTTTCTCTCTACTATATAAACTAACAGAGTTTTATCTAGGGTTGCAATTATGGATCCCTTTAGAAGGTAGAGGATAACCTCTATATATAGTGCTTGAGGGGTGTAATGTACCCCCCAAGCATGCAATGTGCATGTACGTGAGGATCGAATCAATATGAGAGTGACACATGGCTGATTTTATATAGATAATGATGACCTCAATATTCCCTCACATGGAGGAAATGATTCAGTTATAACAGATCTATCCACGTGTGCAAAACCTTACATGTGCTTATAAATGCTCGGCATTGTGTCCTTGGCTGATGTAACCTCGGTCTGGAAAGATACTAGGTTGGGGGAGTCAGATGTAGTTGATTTATCTTATCTAACCATGAGAACCTCAGCCAGGATGGCTGGACGAGGTTAGGTAGGAGGTAGTTGTAACGTCGGCTGAGGCTGATGATGACATTGGCAGTGATTGAACCCACGAGACATTGTTGATTTCGGCTGACGACTGCAACGTCGGCTGGGGCCGATGATGATGTTGGGAGATGGTGGAGATTATGAGGCATTGCTGACCTCGGCTAACGACCCACTGAGGTTGATGTATGAGAGGTCAACCTTATGAGCGACGACCTTGCTGACCTCCATCGTTGGCTTCCCTTTGAAGGTCTCCTTTGCTTTTAAACCTCTTCTCCTCTATTTCGTAATTATTCAGGTACCATTTCCACCTTTCTTTTCCATTTTTAGCCCTTATTTTTCATTTCTGAAATTTCGGTGGGTTTTTGCATTTTTCGACAATTGGTTTCCTCTAGTATTGGTGGTTGTGAGGTTAGGACAGTAGTGGTTGAGTGTCTTAGGGGCAATTATAGGTAGCCCAATGTTGTATCAGCTAGAAATGACCCTCTTTTAGGTTTTCGGTGAACCTTCGGTCACCTTCACCGGCGACCTTGATCTTGAGTGTTCTTAGAGTTCTTTATTAGAAACTTTCTAACTTCCCTTTTTGATCCTTAGTTTAGATTTAACAAGTTGTTTGCTTGTTTTTGGTTTTGGGTCCAAGTGTAGTGTCGTCTTGATAAGCACCCAAAACTGTACAATTTATACTCCGAATAGATGTACTTTAGTTGCTAATTCTCGACAATATGGGTGTTATGTGCTTAAATGTTAATCATGCAGGTTTAATTGCAGTTGCGGTGTCAAAAGCTATATTTCCAGGCAATTTGCAGTTAAAATGGAGTTAATTCCCTTATCCCGTAACCCTAGCCTACCCTGAGCCTAGCCTAAACCTACCCTAAACCCTTTGTGTGTTTTGTTTGTGTCTTTTTATTATTTTTTAGATTTTTAGTTTGATTCATTTTTATTTTTTTGATTTATTTAGTATTTTCTAGGTTTTATTTTCCATTTTTCTATTTTGTTTTTATTAGTATAATTTTATTTTATTTGATTTTTATTAGTTTTTAGTGTAGTCTTATTTTATTAGGATTAGTTTTAGGAGTTCATCTTTATTTTATTATATTTTATTTTTTTTAGGACTTAAGTTTTCATTTAACTTTATGTTTTTATTTTTTTTATTTTTTTATTTTATTTTAGTTTTTATATAGCTTAGGATTTTATTTTTTTTAGTATTAATATTTTTATTTTTATTTTTTAGTTTGTTTTATTTTATTTTTTATTTTTATTTTTATTAATTTTAGTAGAGTCTTTTTATTATTTTTAGTTGGGTCCAAATTAAACACACACACACATAAACACAAACACACACCCAAATAACTTATCCTACACCTAACACTCCCTCACCCACACTCAACTCCCCTACACCCTACCACACTAAATCAACCCCCTACTTCATCTTCTTCCCTCACCATCTCACTCTCTCCCTCCTCACCAACCCACCATCCCCTACTCCAACTGCAACCCCAAACCCAATCATTTGAACCCATCGCTATCTCACCCCAGCCCCCTTAAACCCACCACCTCCGGCCAAGAAACCCGACACCGACCTTACCACCTGCGTTACCACCTACCCGAAACCCAGCGCCTCCGGCGCCCAGCTCACCCGCCGACCACCTGTGGACCTCCAATCCAAACCGCGGTGGAGTCCCCTCCAGCCGCTGCTTTTCTGATCCCCCATCTCAGGAGCTGCCGCCGGCGCTAAACCCATTCCGTGCCGGACCCCCACTTCGGACCTGCTCCACACCTAGCCAAGACCACCATCTCCAATCCCCCTTGTCGGCGACCATTTCGCCTGCAACTCTCATACACGAAACCATTTCCATATACCCATCATCCAAATCGGGTATCCCACCAAACCCAAACCCATTTCACCCGTTTCCCTTTTAATGCCTTCCATGTTTCTCCCAAGCCACGATCTGCTACAAACCACAAAACAAACCAAAGCCAAAGTCTTATTAAAATGCCACATGTGTTTAAAAACCTTTAACCCATTTACCCTTAAAAATCCCCAACTATCTCTTTTAACCAATACCCACAAATACCCTTATAATAATATCAGATTTTATTCCCTCACCTCACTACCCACATGACCGCACCCAAACCACATGCATCATCTATTAATTTCTAAACTAACCCTTACCCACACCTAATACAACCTCTTGCACCTTAATTCTTTCAAAAATACCCCCATGCTCCATGTCTACTATAAATGAAGATGAAGACTCCATTTGAAAAAAAAGCTTTTAGATAGGAAATTCTAGAGAGAGAATTGTAGAGAAAAATACAATTTGTAAATAGTTTCATTTTATTCTTTTTATTTTTTTTAGATATTTGTGAGAAATTAATTGTTGAGTGATTCAAATGAGTGTTTGTATGTAATTGAATATTGTGGAAAGCTCATTTTGAATGGATGTTGCTCAATTTCAATGGAGGATTAGAGTCCAATTTTGCAAATCAAGGAGACTTGTTTGAAGATTTGTCCTCTTACCCTTCTATTTTATTTGTTTATGCCTTTGATTATTAATTTGTCAAATTTTATACCATGTTAGGCTAAAACCCCTTTCAAGGGGTGGGGTAAAACCCATATTTGATGTTATTTTATTTTAATTAGTTTAATTACTTGAAAAATCCCTTTGAATGTTAATTTTGATCCCTCACCCTTATATTTACGCCTCGAGAGAGGGTAAATGATTTTCGAGAGAAAATCGAAATTATAATTATAATACTCATTTTAGATTCGAACTAGAGATAGGAGTTTCTTAAGTGGGGTATTATAACTTGAATTTCAACTCTAAAATTATTTTTCAAGATTTACATGAATCTTAATCGATCGATCCTACTGGGTGATTAATTAAAAGGAGTGTAGATCTATTTTTCTAGAGTTGTGGGGTGTTAAACTTAATATTCTAAAAGGTTACCATTAAAATTACATTTGCAACGAGAGTTGGTTTGTAATTTTAATATTAATTTGGGAGAATTCAAATAATTAAATTAATTAATTAAAATAACTAAAATTTGTGGTGTAATCCCACTCCTTGATTGTTCTCACAATTATTTACCTCACTTTATCTCTTATTTATTATAGACTTTATTTTTCATTTTAGTAACTTTCTAGTTAATTATTATCATCTCTCATTTAGTTTAGTTACTAGTTTAAATCATCACCTCACCCAATTGTTTTAACATTGAAAAAGCTAAAAAAAATTAAAAAAGTGAAAAAGCACAAAAAGAAAATAAAAAGTGAATTACAATTGAATTTGTCTCTAGCTTACTCCCTAGGAAGTGGATTAATACCCTTACTTACCTCTACACTTGAGTTGTTATATATTTGTAGGTAATTGAGGTTTTGACTAACTTGGCTTTCAACGACGACAAATACATGCAAAAGCAAAGTTATCAAATGGCGCCGTTGTCGGGGAAATGAAAAATCATAGTTATCACGTCTCACTTATGCTCAGACCTTTATACCAACTCATAGAAGAGTTCCCATCTCTTCGTGATAAGGCCTTTGAGAAAAGTAGGCAAATAGAGCTAGCCCAAGAGGAAGCTCGTAGTGCTGAGGCCATTCCTCTCAGACCTATCTTTCCTCCACCTCTGAAGGTTATCTACCCTGAGCCAGCCGAGTCTGGTGAGCTTGTAGAGGTTCCTGTGGACCCAATACCAATGTCTGAGTCTGAGTTGTCCTCCTCAAATCCCATGTCTGCAGACTCTTGTTAAGAGGCTATGGATTATTCTCCTAGGCAGGGTGAGGTCCCTGAGGAAACCAAGGTTTAGAGCCGTACCTCATCTCACCAAGGTGCTATCACCTCACTTAGGTCTTATGATGTTGAAATCATAGGGCCAAGTATGGACATTCCTCCCATAATTGATGTCATTCCTCTATCAGCTGCCACCGGGGCTGAATTTGCTAAGAGGTTTCCTAGTGGCACCCCTGCACCTGCCCGGGCTGACATTGCTGGGAATGGTGATGATGGGGAGGAGAGTGATGTTGATATGTATGGGGCGGCCGAGATTGAGAGCTCCATCAGTGAGTATGACCTTCTTGTCTTTAGGCACCTCTACTCCATAAACTCTTCCATCGTCCTTAGGAAACCTCTGAGGGACGAGAGGGACGAGAGGGCCTTTAATGGCCGAGATGGAGAGATTTACGTTTATGAGCAGATGTTTAAATTAGGATTTCGCCTTCCTATCCACCCTTCCATCAGAGATATACTTTCCCATACTAATCTATACCCATCCCAATTATCCCCAAATTCCTGGAGGGTCATGATTGGGGCCATCGTCCTTTAAAAGGTTGTCCACCACTCAGACCTTCCAGTAAGGGTTTTCACTGGTTGCTATGTGCCCTCCTCTGCTAAAAACCACCCTAGATATTACCACTTCTTAGCTAGGAAATCATATAAGAAAACATTGTTGGTTACCCAAACTTCAAACCATAACTGAAAACCTCAGTATTTCTTTGCTTCCGGGGCATGGGAATAGAGTCCAAATGAGGCCTCTGGCACATCGGTTCCAAGGAAACCTCTGAGATGGGGGAAGGTCTCCCTTGCTGCAAAATCTAACCCTGGAATTAGCCAGGATAATTGCCAAAAGGTTGAGGATCTTCACAATCAGGGCGAGCAGGGTCGTCTTATAAAGTATGAACATCTGATGACCCCTATTACCTCTCTCAAACAGGCTTGGGGGGTGGTCCTTTGGGAGAGCTTCGTAAGTCTTAATTTTTCATAAGTTATACCTGTTACTTTTTATATTTCTAACTTACTAACTCAAATACTTATTTTTTGCAGAGCGGCCTGAAGGCATTTCAGATGACCTTTGGGAAATGTCTGCTCCAGGCATTGTGAAGCTGATACAAAAGAGGAGTGGCAAAAATGTACCCTTACTACCACCCAGAAGAACGTCGACACATCCCAGGCCGATGTTATCAAGAAGAGGAAGACCACAGTTGACCCAGCGCATCTGAGGCCGGGAAAGACTCAAAAAGGGGATCGTGCCATTCCCATCTCTACAGATGATGTCCTGGTTGCTCGTCTTGCTCAGTTGAAGATTAGTGATAGCATCATTGGCTAGAGTATGAAGGCTATCAATGTTATCGACGCAGTAATGACTGAAGAGAATAAGAGTTTCTTACGCTCCTTCGACGTCCCGTTCCTGGCTGAGTTTACTCTTTACAGATCAATTCAGGTATTAGTTTCTGTTCATTTGCTCTCCTCAAGTGTAACTCGACTATTTTATAAAATATCGCTCATATACTTATGCATCTGACCCTCTACTGCAGGTTATCTTGTCCACGCATTATTTTGTTGATTAGACCCTGAAGAAGATGCCCCTCATAGAGAAGGGTCACGAAGTTGAGAAGGTCCAAGACTCTTTGAATGCAGAGGTTAAAATGCTGAAGGAATAGCTAAAGGAGGTTGACAAGCTGAAGGGGGTTGTCTAGCAGAGGGACAGAGACATGGCTAAGCTCAAGAAGGACCACGATGTAGCTCTGAAGGCTAAAGATGATGCCCTTCAGACTAAGGTGGATGATGCAGTCAAGGTTGCTTTAGAGGATGCTGCAGAGAAGATCATTGAAGACTATAAGGTCTCTCATGAATTTGTCAGTTTTTTCTTTGAAGACCTTGAAAGAGGTATCAAAGCAACTGGAAAATGGGCAGCCTCTAAGTAGAAAGAGTCAGGGAGCCTGACTGCCTCAGACTTTTAGGATCTTATCTTTGGTGATCCCTAATTTTCTCAGGCCTTGTAAAAAGTTGAGGAAGCCGATGCTTCTCCAAATGAGACTGCTCCCTTGGAAGTCTTTGAGACTGAAGATGTTAATCCTCGGGATGATGGAGCTGAGGTGATAAACGTCGATCGTGGTGATACGACTGCAGTTGCAGAGACTTATGCCTTTTCTTGTGAAGCTTTAAAGGTTATAATTTTTAATTTCCTTTCTTGTCTGTACCTCTTAGATTTTTTAACTCTGATTTGTAACTCTTGAATATTGTTTAATGATAATCATTAATCCCATCTTCTTCAGATTCTATTTCTTCTTTCGATGTCATGCTTGAATGTATTACCTCTTGAATGTTTGCTTAGGGTCTGAGGTCACCATATAATGATGTTTACCCCCATAAATTACCTTCAAACTAATGATGTTCAAGGTCTGAGGTCACCATATAATGATGTTTACCCTCATAAATTTTTCACCAAACGGTTGATGTTTAAGGTCTGAGGTCACCATATAATGATGTTTACCCTTATAAATTACCACCAAACTAATGATGTTTAAGGTCTGAGGTCACCATATAATGATGTTTACCCTTATAAGTTACCACAAAACTAATGATGTTTAAGGTATGAGGTCAACATAATTGATGTTTCACCTCAGATTTTCACCAAATTAATGATGTTTAAGGTCGGAGGTCACCATAATATGATGTTTCACTTCATATTACCACCAAACTAATGATGTTAAAGGTCTGAGGTCACCATATTATGATGTTTACCCTCATAAGCTACCACCAAACTAATGATGTTTAAGGTCTAAGGTCACCATAAATGATGTTTCACCTCATATTTTCATCAAATTAATAATGTTTAAGGTATAAGGTCACCATAATATGATGTTTAACCTTATATTTTCACCAAATTAATGATGCTTAAGGTCTGAGGTCACCATAATATGATCTTTACCCTCATCAGTTACCACTAAACTAATGATGTTTAAGGTCTGAGGTCACCATAAATGATGTTTCACCTCATATTTTCACCAAATTAATTATGTTCAAGGTCTAAGGTCACCATACTATGATGTTTCACCTCATATTTTCACCAAATTAATGATGTTCGAGGTCTGAGGTCACCATATTATGATGTTTAACCTTATATTCTCACCAAAATAATGATGTTTAAGGTCTGAGGTCACCATAATATGATGTTTATCCCTCATAAGTTCCCACCAAAATAATGATGTTAAAGGTCTGAGGTCACCATAATATGATGTTTACCCTCATAAGTTACCACCAAACTAATGATGTTAAAGGTCTGAGGTCACTATAAATGATGTTTCACCTCATTATTTCACCAAATCAATGATGTTTAAACATAATTCAATAAAGTATTGGCACAAAAATTACTATCTTTTCATTAACATCCTTTGTACAGGCAGGTACATGTATTACAAAAGGATAAAAATGACTGCAACATCATATGTAATATTTCTTCAAATGATCGGCAATCCAAGGGTTGGAGAAAGGTTCTCCTTCAAGATTTTCTATCTGGTAGGTAACAGGCACAACCTCATCAACTATTCTGTAAGGACCATGCCAGTTTGGATGGAGATTATTTATCTTTTGCAATGTCTTCTTTAGGACTAGGTCTCCCACAGTTATAGGTCTTGATTTCATCTTTTGATTGTAGAATTTTGCAGTTCTCTGCTGATAGGATGCCTATTTTATATTTGCATCCTCTCTTCTTTCCTCAATCAAATAAAGGTCAAGTCTTCTCTCTTCCCCATTCCTCTGTGGGTCATAGGTCTGAACTCTATGAGTGGGAAGTCCTACCTCTGTAGGGATGATGGCTTCTGAACTGTGGGCTAACATAAATGGATTCTCTCCCGTTGGTGTCCTTATTGTCATCCTGTAAGCCCATAACACAGCATATACCTCCTCTATCCATCTCCCTTTGGCCTCTTCCAACCTTTGTTTTATCCTATCAATAATTTTTTGATTTGTAACCTCGGTCTGACCATTTGCCTAGGGTCGGCCAGGAGAAGAGAAGAACTGCTTGATCCTTACCCTTTTGCAGTATTTCTCTAAGGAAACGTTCTTGAAATGGGTTCTATTATCTAAGATGAGGGTGTTTGGAAGACCATACCTGCATATGATGTTCTTCTACATGAACTGGAAGGTCTTCTACTCAGGGATTGTGATAATTGGCTCAGCCTCTACCCATTTGGAGAAATAATCAATTGCCACGATCAGGAATCGATAATTGTTTACAGCTCTTGTCAGGGGTCCTACCAAATCAATTCCCCATATTGAAAATGGACAAGGTGAGATGATTGACATCATAGGTTGATGTGGGATGGTGGATAACCTCTGTCATTTATCACACTTCTTCACGTATGAAGCTGCATCTTTGGCCAAGGTCGGCCACCAGTACCCCTGAGTGATTATTCTCTTAGCTAAAGTTCTTCCTCCTATATGACTAGAGCAAGAGCCCTCATGAACATCGTGCAAGATGTTTGGAACCTCTGAAGCGTGGACACATCTGAGGAGAGGGAGTAGAAACCTGTAACACCCCGCCCAATTAAATATCGGGTGATCAATCCTTTATAAAATTTATAACAGAATGTTCGATTGGTTTAATCTTAGCATCATTGTCGAAAAATTAAATCCAGATAATTACCTAACATTTAATTAAGCTAGTGTCAAAACATTTTCCAATTGAACTTGAAATCAATTAATTCATTTAGTTTATGTACATTTAATTAAAAACCATACACAAGAGATAAATATTGATTTAATTAAATACTGAATAATTAAGACCGGATAAAATCTTCCAGTTCAAAGTCACAAACCAAACCATAATAAATACTCCATCCAAATGAAAAAAACTACAAAGGAAACTGAGTACAACCACGCTAATAAGAATGGGTGACACATGCCCGAACTGAAATATCTGAACTAGGAACTGAATGAAATGAGAGAAGCGTCTAATCTCAATGACCCGTAACTTCCACAACAGCGGCAGCTTGGCAAACCATCCAAGTATCTAGAATCAGTGTCCCTGTGGCTGGGCACCTGTGCTAATATATATATATATAGCAAAAGAGAAAAGAGATGCAAGAAACGGGTCAGAGCCCGATGTGTAAAAATATTTGTTTTAGCAAGTATTTAAAATTTTCAATAAAGCAAGTATCAAGTGCATGTTAGTTCAAACTCTCACATGAGGTTCTCACCTCTCAACTAATGTGCACGCCTAACGTACATCTAATACAACCTAGTTATGTCGTTAATTAAGTAGTATGTCTACCTTCCTATTCTCATATTATAATATGGGAGTTTACTCATGACATTCTAATATATCCTGCGTGTATCTCACCGTTTTATTAATCAGATTAATGTATAATAGTTACGATAGAAAAATTCTCATTATTAAATCCCATTCAAAATGTCCCAATAATTTAATTACATACTTTACCAAAGAGTTCGTTATAAACGCACGTATATTATTCTCAGCAAAAATATACAAATAGGGCACCCCTAGGCTAAGTTGCGGTGCACACATACTCTGCTATCGAATCCCGGTACATCCCGTACATGAGGACTACGTGTTCTGAATCTCTCAGGAACCATTACAATAAGCAAAATCACAGATATTGGAGGCGAACATAGTTCACATACCCATGGGTCACGCACATACCTATGCTCCCAGGGTCAGCTAACTTATTAACTCATAAATAATCCATTCACAGTCCTATGTCCTTACCGATCTAAATCCCCCCCCCCCCCGTAGGCACACAAATATTAGATGGCCCTATTTCGAAAGTCGACCTCCCATGATAGTAAGTATGGTGCGTATGTCATTCACATAATATATCAAATATAGGTATACACACAACCCATCAAATCAAACGGTATACACACAACCAAATGTCATATTCCATATGTAGTATTATTATCACTAAATACTATCAATGTATTTTTAAATTACGATATTCCCCCTCTCGTAATATATATAAGGATAATATGTCATCCGAAAATCCTTAATACATAATCATAAGAAGTCCCAAATGTAACCACTAATTTTTATTCTTATAATTTCCATATCGTTAGAATTAGTATCGTAAGTATTTATCACTAAATACTCTCGACGCATTTACAATTAAGGTTATCTCTCTCTTATAATCTTCAAGGTAAACTCATCATCCCTAATGTTTGAATCATCACACTTAATCAACTCCAAATAATTTTGCATTATTCTGGGTTCATCGGGCACTGGTTTTCCTCACTCAAATTGACTGTTTACTCAAATAGGGGCAAAATAGGAAATTCTCTAAAAATCATAAATCTCACTCGAACCAGAATAACAAGTCGTTTGAACGACTTACACGTGTCGCTCGAATTAGTCTTCTCGCAACTTTGCACGACATCCATGCATTGCTCGAACTACTTCTCGCGAGATGCCAATCTCGTTTGAATGACCTACTTCGCGCGACATCGCGCGAGATGGCGTTGTTTCGCCTTCAACCTTTGACAGCTCCGTTTTTCATCATTTTTCAACCCTAAAACCTCTAGAGTATTATCCCAAACTCCAATCAATCAGTCCCAAATTGAATCCTAACAATTACACATGGATTCTAACATCCTAGAATCATTAAATCTTTACAAGTCATCAAACATATATGAAATCCCCAAATTAATTACTAAAAACCTAGTTCCCCAAATTCTTATTCAAGAACACATGATTTCCAGATTTGTTCTTCACATAAGTTCATCAAAACGTGATTTCTATTCTACGTACATTAAGGGTTTAATTTAATTAATCTCATATTCAAATTATACATCCTAAATCTCAAATTTTCATCCCTTTTATGAACAATACATGTTTATAACATCCCTATACTAACATGAATATGGTTATTGCTAAAGAAAAGCAAGTAATAAACACTTTCCTCGATTTCGAAGGTCTGATCCATTGGTGTTGTTGGTATGAATGCGCTCCTCGCATTCCGATCTACATGATGGTGGTGGTGGTTGTGCAAGGTGGTGTAAATTGACTCTCCTCCTTTGGAATTTGCTCTCCCTCACCCAATGTGGCTCTCTCTTGATTTTGGTGTATCATAACCCTAATTGTCCCCAATTAGCTGATATAATATTTCTCCAATTTTCGTCCATTTAATTTCACTAAAAATCCAAATTACAAAACTAGCCCTACCGAGTGCTGACTTGGCCTAAAAATATCTCGGAGTCCAAATAAAATACCCGGGTCGATTTTTCTGACTATCTCGACTCCTACGGACTCAACGGCACACTCTAAATGATCATACAAGTTACTTAAAATAATTTACCTTTTCATTCCACTTAATTAGTCCTGACACGACTCACACGCGCGTCCTGACTTAATATACCAAACTGTCTTATTTCTCTCTCAAGACAAGTTATATAAAATCGTCATTCCAAATTACTTATTCTCATATTAATATTAATAATTATTAACTTCTCATCACGCATATACAATTTTAATCTGGATTAATAATTAATTCTCACATTTTAATTTGATTAATCCAACAATAATAATAAATCACATAATTATTTAAATCTTCAAAAATACGGGGTGTTACAGAACCCCTTCTTGTACAAGACATCTCCCATAATTGAGAATTTAGCAGCACTTAACCTCAGCTTTCTTCTTTCTGACTTTGACTCTGGTAGGTCTCCCTCTCTAATGTATCTGATAAGAGGATCCATCCATGAGGCTCCCATATTCAAATTAAGGCAAGGTCTGGTAACCTCTTCTTCTTCTATGGTCGGCCTGAGAAGAATCTTAATCGGTACTGTTCTTCTCATGTCTGTCCTTGTTACTGAGGTCAACCTTGCTAGTGCATCAGCTCGACTTCATCTTCACTTCCTTGAAGCTTTCTAGCAACATTCTCACCCTCTTCAGGTAATTGGCCATCCTTTCATCTTTGGCCTCATACACTCCCAATACTTCGTTTACAACCAACCTTGAGTCACTGTGGACTATGAGTTGGCCAACACTAAGGGCTTTCGCCAAGGAGAGACCTGCTATTAATGCCTCATACTCTGACTCGTTATTCAAAGCTCAACACATATTCAACATCGGTACCATTTGGTGCTGACAATATCAGCCCCACTCCACTTCCATTTTCACGGTATGACCCATCAATGAAGAGGTTCCAAACAGTTTCATCTGAAGAGAAGCTTCCCTCTGATAGGGTCCCTTACCTGAAGAGGTTCCTGTCTTCCTCATTCTCAACCATTCTTTTTCTAGCCTTGCTTAACTCAACCTCGTCTGGATCTTGGAAGATGTTTATGTCTGGTTCATCTGTATCATTTTGACCATCTTTAACCTCAATCTCTTCCCAGGTAAACTTTGTTACAAAGTCTTCTAGTTCCTACCCCTTGATGGCAACCATGGGTGGTTAAACAATGTCATACTCCCCCAACTCGATGGCCCAGGTCATCAGCCTGACTGACTTCTCAGGCTTATGGGGGAACTGTCTGAGTGGGGAATCAGTCAGGATAACCATAGTGTGGGCTTAGAAGTATGGCTTCATTTTCCTAGAAGCATGTATCAAAGCAAAGGTTAATTTTTCCACTCGTGGGTACTTCTGTTCAGACCCTTAAAGATTTTTACTATTGAAGTATACTGGCCTCTGCACTAAATCATCTTCTCTTATTATGGCAGCACTAACGGCTGACTGAGAGACAACTAGATATACATATAACTTCTCCCTCAGAATGGTCCGAGATAGGAGTAGTGGGGATCCGAGGTAGGACTTGAGCTCCTTAAAATATTTGTCACATTCCTCGTCCCATTCAAAGGCCTTTCTTAGCACTTTGAAAAAAGAAGACACTTATCTATAGCTCTTGAGATGAACCTATTACGTGCATCAACTCTTCCGGTTAGCCTCTTATAAGGACACAAATTTCTAATTGAGTCCTTTGTAGTTTTGGCTCAAGTCCGGACAAAAACATTTGAGTCATAGGATAGAGTTATTGACCATCCTTCAAGCCTATGACATACTAAAGTTGAAGACGTAGCGGCTAAGATAGTAAAGCTTCATCAAATTCCATGTGTATTGTGCCACGTTGCTACATCATCAACATGGTTCCATTGCTTCTAAGGTATGAATGCATTTTAATATATATAGGATCTTGGAACAATATTTATATGGGTGTAATTTATGTTTAAACTGTTGTTTATTTTCAGAAAGTTTCATTAAAACTTTAAAATAAAGTTTCTGGGCTAAAATTAAATTTTTATACTTTCTGAAAGTTCGTTCGATATTGTCGTTCGAACGAGTTTTTCGTTCGAACGGGAATGTCGTTCGAATGAGGTTTGCCAACGAACTGGCTCTGGAACTTCGTTAGAAGTATCATTCGAATGAGACTTCGTTCGAACGAAAATCTCATTCGAATGAGATTTGGCAGTTTTGAGCAGTTTTTCCATGTTTCCCACTTCTTTACCCCACTATCTCTTTCGAGATTTTATTAGTGAGGGAACCAAAATTTTTGGTTTAACTTTTTCATACTATTCCAACTCCTAGAGAGAGTTTTGAGAGTTTAACTTTCCAAGAAAAAGTTCATTGTTTAGAGTGTTAATTTTTCAAGAAAATCTTCAAAGCACTTTTGTTTTACACCCATAGTTTGTTTATCCAAGTTCCTCTATATATATACACTTTGCATGGAGTTCAGCACCGGGTTTATCTCTACAACATTGAAGAGAAGTTTGGGTTTGCTTCTAAATCCCACAAAGAAGAAGAAGGTTTTTGGCTGCGACATTCTCACATGCTGAAAGGCACCATGTGTGGTTGACGGTGTTCCTAAAAGTCCGATCAGTGGAGCTATATGGTTATTCGCTAGGCATAGGTTGATACAAGAAGGCGCGTCGGGGCTTGAAGGAGTCGAGTCGAGTGTTGCAAGTCATCTTGCTTGTATTTGTAAATTTCGTACTTAGTGGATTTGAGGCTAGGGTCGTCCGACGTTTTTTCACGTTGTGGGTTTTTTTCTCGTACATCGCGGCGTAGTGGATTAATTGTTTATTTTATCTTTTGCAAAATCACCTATAACGCATGCTTAGGTAAAAAGATAAAATTTGGTTTAAATCACTACTTACTTAATTTGGTGCTAAATTAATTTGAGTAATGTTTATGTTAATTTAATTCAAGTCTTCACTTAATTTGATAAAATTAGTCTGGCCTAATTTGGTAATATTGAAAATATGACTTAGGCAAATTTCTAGGACTTGGGTTGAGTTAATATGTTAAAGTGAAAAAATTCATTTGTTAATCAATTTATGTTCACTATAAGTTGTGTTGAATTTTAATTTGAAAAGAAATTAAAATTTGTTAATTTGTTTAATTGAACCATCTCTCGCTTCCGCATATTTAAAAGGAGATTGAAAATTAGTTTTAGGAGTAAAGATTTTAAAATTGGGGGCCTCGTGTTCCAGCAATTGGTATCAGAGCCGGAGCGCTAATTTATCGCGCCAAAGATCCGTTTTAGGGCTTTTATAATTTTTGTGCTCCTTGTATTTTTAGATGGTTAAATTTTTACTCACTCTTAATTTTTTGTATCTCTCGATGGGACGCCTTAATGATAATTTGTCCATTTCTAATGATAATGAAGTTTTTTCTATTCTAGAGGAATTTAATGAGCTTAATAAGTGTAATGGAAAATTAAGAGAATTAAATTTGAGATTTGCAAAAAGAATCAAATTTCTTAAAAATGAAAATTCTTGTTTTAAAACTAAAGTTGAGTTTTTGCAAATCTCCCTATCTCAAAAAGATATTTTTCGTGAAAAGCTCATGGACATAAATCACAATTTTAATATTTTAGAAATGTCCAAGAAAGAGAGTGATAGTCGATAAAAGACTCTTAGGGCAAGTTTGCTCACATTGAGGGGGAGCGTGATAACCTTTTAGTAGTTGTAGAAAATTTAAAGGAGTCCCGTAAATCTGAGGAGTCTTATTTATTACTTGAGTCCAAAATTTTAAATATGAAAAATGATTTATAAGACTCGAGTAGTAGTTGTAATGGTTCTAGCTCATCTAGTTCAAATACTTCCGTTGCTAAAGCTAAGAACATTGTTTGTTTTAGAGGGTCGACTTTATCCAAGGAATTTAGAAAAGGTCACACCGTAGGTATCATTCCTCTTCACATGTTTGAATTATGGTAGGAAAGGTAACCTTAGGTCATTTTGTTTTGATCTTAAAATAAGTCCAAGGAAGTCTATGTCTAGCATTTCATTAGTTCCCGAATCCCATCATTTTAAATATACATCTATATGGGTTAGGAAATCATTTTTAAACGCGCTAGATATTAGATTTGTGGATTCTCATTTTCTTTCACATGAAACCTCCCTTGCTAAATCTAAAGGTTGAATGTGTTATTTTTGTTTTCATACTCTAGCTTTTTATGCTTCATACTATATATCATTGCTAGGTGTATGCATGTTTAGTCCTTTTTTAGGCTATGATCCATGCTTAATCACGTGCTAGAATAATTATTTTTGTTTATCTTTGGTATTATATTTCCTTCCTTTTTGTTTGCATTAAATGAAAAATACAAAAATATTTTTGTTTATCATTTGCATTTTATCTTTTTAGTAATCTAAGATTAATGAAAAATACAAATGATTTTTGTGGGTCTTTTGAGTAAATATTTTTGTTGTTTGGTTTAAAAAATTTCAAAAACTTAAAAAGATTTTATTTTGTGTGTATTTTAGTTTGACACACTTTATGTGGCATATACTTGTGTTTGAATCCCATCTTTTACACTCCCATGTGGCTAAAACTTTTGATTTAGATTGCCAATCCTTATTACGTTCTTTACCATGCTTACATGGAGTAGTTGAATTTTGTGTTGATGTAATGGATTCTATTTTTATATGCCTCTTTTCACACATGCACGAACTCATTTGATATTCTAACTTCAGATGTTATATTTGAGCTTTGTGAGGTGTTCTCCTACCAATCTAGTCATCTACATATTATATGACCAAGGAGGACTAGTGCAAGTCAAAATCCGTTGCACGTGAGATTTGTGAGAATAAAAAAGTATTATATATATATGTGCACAGTGAAGGGCTCCGAAAGCATTTATTATCCTTGGCGAATAGTAAGCCACCGTTTATTTAGACCTAAAAGAAATACGTGGTCCAAAGGCCTAAAAATAGAATTATGGCATTAAAAAGAATAATAATTGCCAAGGCCTATTTTTTTTTTATATATTCATTCAAATATATATGCTTATTGAGGGAGATTGGATGATATATCAAAGGTTTGCACAATGTCCATTTATCCTAGTTGTACTTTCAATGTCATGACTCTATTGGTTTGTAGAACCATCAAAAGTCTAGGCTTGTATGCATTGTATATGTATGTTCATTGAGTTCAATTTATATTGTCACATGAGATTTTATTCAAATGTGATGAAGTTTGCAATCAATTGAGAACTCCGTGAACATGTTTTAAGTGATTGGGTCTAAATTTAATTATTGCTAGTTCACACCCCAACACTTCCATTTCCATATGACACATTTTTGCCATATAAGTGTGAAAAGCTTATCTTATTTTGTGTCATTTGTGTTTATATATATATATATATATATATATGCATGTGCATCTTTGGTATATCTAGAGTATGTATATATATGATATTTTTATTTGGTCTTTGCATTCCTTTCTAGTCCATCTATGCTTTTAATTCATAATTGGTATCTATCCTGTTGCATTATTTGTTGATATCACGTGATTAATAGAACTATGTATCATATTAGTGTCATTTTCTTGCATCTTAGTTAGTATCCGTTATTATTTGCATGGATTAGATTTTGCTTTTGTTGCCCATATGCCTTCATGTTCTTCTCACTCTAAGCATTATGTTTAAATTAGTTTGTTATCCTTTGTCTATTCCTGAACAAAAAGGGGGAGAATGATAAGGGGAGAAATGGTATCTAATCCTACTGTAATCGTATCTTAGTTTGGGAGATTTAACTTAGGGGGAGTCGCTATCTTCTTAGGTTTCTCATAGTTGATAAAGGGGAGAATTAATTTAGGGGGAGTATTTATCTTAATTTCATTTAATGTTTTTTATATTCCCTATGCGTTTGATAGTTTGCTTAAGTGTGCGGGAATTCTTCTAAATGGAAATGTTCATCATCGGGCAAAGACATTGATCCTTGGGTTATTTGAGTCAAGCATTGTATTTTTATTTTGGGTGGGACTTTTTTATTTGTCTAGTAGAGCTTGACGGCCCTTTAGGATTTTTGTTTTGTCCCGGAATAGCCAAAAGGGGAGATTTGTAAGTACACAAATTTCCAATTGAGTCTGTTGTAGTTTTAGCTCAAGTCCAGAACAAAATGTTTGAGTCATAGGATAGAGTTATTGACCATCCTTCAAGCCTATGACATACTAAAGTTGAAGACGTAGCGGCTAAGATAGTAAAGCTTCATCAAATGTCGTATGTATTATGCCTCGTTTCTACGTCATCAACATGGTTCTATTGCTCCTAAGGTATGAATGCATTTTAATATATATAGGAGCTTGGAACAATATTTATATGGGTGTAATTTATGTTTAAACTGTTGTTTATTTTCAGAAAGTTTCATTAAAACTTTAAAATAAAGTTTCTGGGCTAAAATCAAATTTTGTTACTTTCTGGAAGTTCGTTCGATATTGTCGTTAGAACGAGTTTTTCGTTCGAACGAGGTTTGTCAATGACTTGCCTCTGGAACTTCGTGAGAAGTATCGTTCGAACGAGACTTCATTCAAAAAAAATCCCGTTCGAATGAGATTTGGCGGGAACATTTTATTTGGCAGTTTTGAGCAATTTTTCCATGTTTCCTACTTCTTTACCCCACTATCTCTTGTCAAATTTTATTAGTGAGGGAATTAACATTTTTTGTTTAACTTTTTCATACTATTCCAACTCCTAGAGAGAGTTTTGAGAGTTTAACTTTCCAAGAAAAAGTTCATTGTTTAGAGTGTTAATTTATCAAGAAAATCTTAAAAACACTTATGTTTTACACCCATAGTTTGTTTATCCAAGTTCCCCTACATATATATACATTGCTTGGAGTTTGTCCCCGTGTTTATCTCTACCACATTGAAAAGAAGTTTGGGTTTGCTTCTAAATCCCACAAAAAAGAAGGTTTTTGGCTGCTGCATTCTCACATGGTGAAAGGCACCATGTGTGGTTGACGGTGTTTCTAAAAGTCCGATCGGTGGATTCCAAAATTACGGTGGAGCTCCGTAGTTATTCGTTAGGTAGAGGTTGATACAAGAAGACTCATCAGGGCTGAAGGAGTCGAGTCGAGTGTTGTAAGTCATCTTGCTTGTATTTCTAAATTCTGTACTTAGTGGATTTGAGGCTAGGGTCGTCTGAGGTTTTTTCCCATTGTGGGTTTTTCCTCGTACATCGCGGCGTAGTGGATTAATTATTTATTTTATCATTTGTAAAATCACCTAGAATGCATGCTTAGGTAAAAAGATAAAATTTGGTTTAAATCACTACTTACTTAATTTGGTGCTATATTAATTTGGGTAATGTTCATGTTAATTTAATTCAAGTCTTCACTTAATTTGATAAAATTAGTTTGGCCTAATTTGGTAATGTTGAAAATATGACTTAGTTAAATTTCTAGGACTTGGATTGAGTTAATATGTTAAAGTGAAAAATTCGTTTGTTAATCAATTTAAGTTAACTTTAAGTTGTGTAGAATTTTAATTTGAAAAGAAATCAAAATTTGTTAATTTGTTTAATTGAACCATCTCTCGCTTTTGCATATTAAAAGGAGATTGAAAATTAGTTTTAGTAGTAAAGATTTTAAAATTTAGGGCCTCATGTTCCAACACCTCTGAACGTCTTTAATAGTTCTGGGTGTCTTCATTTCTCGAAAAGCCTTGATCTTCTCAAGGTTAGCCTCTATTCCCCTCTGATTGAAGATGAACCCCAAAAACTTTCATGCTCCTACTCCGAAGACACATTTGGTCGGGTTAAGCTTCATTTTATACTTGTCCATGGTGTCAAAAGTTATTTCAAGGTCGGCCACATGACTGTCGGCCTTTAGACTCTTCATCAGCATGTCATCCACATACACTTCCCTAGACTTGTCTATCTGATCCTTGAACATCTTATTGACAATGCATTGGTAGGTAGCCCCTGCATTCTTCATTCCAAAGGGCATGACCTTGTTGAAATAGTTCCCCTTATCTGTGATGAATGTTGTCTTCTCTGAGTCTTCTGTATTCATGAAGATCTAATTATACTCGGAATATGCATCCATGAATATCATGAGTTTATGTCCTGTAGTGGAATCCACCATCTGATCAATACGAGGCAGGGGAAAACTATCTTTTGGCCAAGACTTGTTCAAATCAGTGAAGTCTACACACATCCTCCATTCCCCATTTTCTTTTGGCACAATGATAGCGTTAGATAACCACTCAGGGTATATGACCTTTCTGATGAACTTGGCCTCTTCCAGCTTTCTGACCTCTTCTCTGATGACATCATACTTCTCTCTTGAGTATACTCTTCTTCTCTACTTAATGGGCTTAGCATCTTCTGTAACATCGAGTTTATGGTATATATTCTCAAGGTTAATACCTGGCATGTCTGCATGGCTCCAAGCAATGACACTTTGTCTCTTCCTTAAGAGCTTCACGAGCTCTTCCTTGATCTCAGGTCTTAGGTCTCTGTCGACTTGGATGGGTTTTTTCATCTCATCCTCATTTAAGATGATGGATTCTACCTCTTCCATGGAATCTCCCTTCTTGAGCTTTGTTTCATCTCTAGGATCAAGTGTATCAATATTGTACGTGGTTGTTGCCCTCTTATGAGCCTCTTTCTCTTTCGCAGAATTGAAGTAGCATTCTCGTGTCAATGTTTGGTTACCTTTCACTTCCCCTACCCCATATGGAGTCAGGAATTTTACCATTTGGTGGACCGCTAAAGGCACGGCCTCAAATTCCTTGAGGGTTACTCGTCCTATGATGAGGTTGTAAGCTGAGAAGACGTTTCATCCATCACAAAAAAATTGATTTTTCTAGTTAACCTCTTAGGCCATTCATCTCCCATTCTCACATCCATCTCATACATACCCAATGGACGAACCTTCTCACCGCTGAAGTCGATCAAGGGATGATGATAAGGGACAAGACTAACTCTGCTGAGGCCTAGGCTCTTAAAGCAGGTCCAGAACATAATGTCTGCAGAGCTACCACCATCAATAAGTATTCTCTGAACTTCACACCAATGCACCCTTGTGGTGATTACCATAGGGTCATCGTGAGGAGCTAAGATACCTTTGAAATCAAGTCGTGATAAGCCAACTATGAGGGTGTCCATATCTACCTTCTTTCTTTTCTCGTTCTTAACCTCCATAGATGCCAAGTTTATAACCTCGGCTTTAGTCACTGCCTTAGCCTCTGCCACATGAGCCTTGCGATCTGCTACCTCTGAGCCACCTTCTTCCAGTCCTCTACAGATGGTGTTTACACCAAATGATATCATACCAACCCTCTTCACTGGGACATGATCGTCTTTTGGTGGGAGGTCAGGGTCGTCATCATCATCTGAGTCCTCACCTCTTCTAGTAGGGGCATCTTCCTAGCACCTGTCATTTCTCTTCTTTCTAGGGTCATCTCTTCCTCCCTTAGAATCTCTACCATCCACATACTTCCTGAGCTTTCCAGATTTCAACATCTTTTCAATCTCGTCCTTCAAGGATAAACACTTGTCGATCAGATGGTCGTGATCTTGGTGGAACTCACACCATAGGTTTTTGTTCCTCTTATGTGGAGGAGCCTTTAGCTTTTCCGACCATCTCAGGGACCTGTCATTATTTATTTCATTGAGGATGTGTTCACAGCTCACAGTTAGAGGAGTGTAGTGTGCAAACTTGTCGTTAGCATCCCTCTTCTTTCCATATTTCTTCCTCTAAAATCTCCCACTGCTACTTCCATTCTCATCCTCATACATTGCATCCATTGCTTCTTCAGCATTTATGACCCTACCAGCCATTACTAATAGCTCGGCCGTAGACTTAGGAGGGTCTTCATCAAGCTTCCAAAGTAGCTTTCCCTTTTGAAGTCCTCCAATGAGGGATGTCATAGCTATATTCTCTTCATAATCTTCAACCTCCAATTTTTCCTTGTTTAATCTTACAATGTAGTCTCTGAGACTCTCATTCTTGCCTTGATTTACGTAGAGTAGATGGGTTGTCTTCTTCTGAGGTCTTACCCCAAAACATAAGTTGTGTATAAAATGCTTAACCAAACCTTTAAAGTTCTCAACATAATTTTTATAAAGAGAAGTGAACCAAATGTGTGCAACTCCCGTCAAGGTCCTTGAAAAAGCTCGGCACCTAATCTCAATAGGGATTGAATAAATGTCCGCTACAGACTGATATATCTCAATATGATGTACAAGTTTGGTACTTCCATTATACTTGGGAGACACCATTGGTGGTTTAAATTTGGCAGGGGTTGGAAAGTTGACAATATTTGCCACAAATGGGGAGCCCTCTGCGAATCCCCTTTGTAGTGGGTCTCGGATTTGTATGAGGTTACCTATCTTCTCTTCTAGCTGTTGAATGGAGTCATTCCACGATTTAGCAACATCAGTCTGGCTGAGGTTGTCCCTAGCCACCTCTAAGGGGTGAACCGAGGGTTCCCTAGCTGCTGCACAACATCGGCTGTTGACCTCTTGGCTACAGTCTCGACCATGTTGGGGTCGGCCATGACGAGGCCGATGTTCACCATCTTCCCTTTGTTAGGCAGCTGCACTTCTTGACCTGGATAACCTCTACCTCAGATCATTAACTGGGCCAAGCCTTTCAAAGGCTAACCCTCTACTTAAACGATTAAAAGCAGACCCTCTTTGTCGTGCATCCCCATCTCGTCTTTCATACTAACCTCGGCTCTTCTCTATAGGATGTACAGTGTTATTTGAGACCTCATATGGCTCTCAACAGTCTGCTGGAGCATCTTCTGCCTCAATGTCGTCATACCTATCCTCAGGGCAAGGGTTTCCTTGCCTCCCCAAATGTAAACGCCTAGGGTCAGCAATATCCCTCCTCCATTGAGGAGTAGGTTAGTCTTTTCACGGTGCCTGGGGTGGTCCCCTGGTTTCAGGATGAGGTTGAACAGCTGTCGAAGTAATCATCTCCGGTGAGACCCTAGGTGGTCTCATTATATTTTGACTTAATTGGGCAAATTTCTCTTGCATCACTTGCTGGATTGCAGCCAAAGACTTCAAGGCTGCTTCCACCTCAGCCATCTCGGACTGGGGTGGTGCCTGGCTGGAACTAGATCCTCCAACACCAGATGGTGGAGGAGGTGGTGGTAACTCCGGTGCCATATGGTAAGACTAGAGAGCTTGCAATGAAAATATTAGAGAGCTTGGTACCTTAAAGGACCTCTTTCAATGGTGACACATCTTCACACGTAGGGTGAGGCCTGGGTAACCACCAGAGTCTCCGGTGAGGTTAAACTGCAAAAAGTAAGAGATAAATCTTCTCATTCCCATAAACGGCGCCAAAATGATGATGATATAAATATCACCACCAGATGAGGTGTTGGCAAGATCAAGCTAGCAATAACAATGGAATCACAAGAGTGTATATATTTAGTAGAAGGAGGTGAGGAGAAGAGGATGAACACTTATATGTAAGTGGTTCAGCTAATTTGGCCTACGTCCACTATGAGTGTGTATGTAATATCACTAGATAAAGGCACTAACAGCCATAGATACAATCTCTCAAGTTTTTTCTCTCTACTGTATAAACTAACAGAGTTTTAGCTAGGGTTTCAATTATGGATCCCTTTACAAGGTAGATGATAACCTCTATATATAGTGCTTGAGGGGTGTAATGTACCCCCCAAGCATGCAATGTGCATGTACATGAGGATCGAGCCAATATGAGAGTGACACCTGGCTGATCTCATATAGATAATGATTACCTCAATATTACCTCACGTGGAGGGAATGATTCAGTTATAACAGATCTATCCACATGTGCAAAACCTCACATGTTCTCATAAATGCTCAGCCTTATGTCCTTGGCTGATGTAACCTCAGCCTGGACGGATACTAGGTTGGTGGAGTCTGATGTAGTTTCTTTGTCTTGTCTAATCATGATAACCTCGGCCAGGAGGGTTGGTCGAGGTTAGGTAGGAGGTAGTTGTAACGTCGGCTGAGGCCGATGATGACATTGGCAGTGGATTGAACCCACGAGACATTCTTGATTTCGGCTGACGACTGAAACGTCGACTGGGACCGATGATGATGTTGGGAGATGATTGATCCCATGAGGCCTTGATGACCGCAGCTAACGACCCGTCGAGTTTGATGAATGAGAGGCCGACTTTATGAGAGATGACCTTGCTGATGGTTGTCATAAGCTTCTGTTACCTTGGCTGTGAGACTGGATAAGGTTAGTTACGTTGAGTAAGAGGGTGCACTTTGGGCATATCATAAATCTCTCACGATTATTATTGATCCTAGGAGTCCACACTAGTATATTATTTCTCCAGCGGTGATAGCCGCCATTCATTGCTACCGTCTGTCGGGTACAAAATCTGAGAAAGAGATTTATCTGAGGATGATATAAATTATGATCATAAGCCTACTGAGTTACTTTATTTGTATCTAATGGTTTCATATCAACTCCCATTAGGTGAGCCATAATGATGAGTGAATTATGTATGTAGCTTGGCCTTTTGGATATCTCTTCACTAATCAACTTCTACATTGGAGCTTCGGTTGGATAGCAAGTTTTCTCGAACCACTTTTTGTTACTAAATGAGTGTATGCTTCATTGTCTTCTACAGAATAGTAGCTCTAGAAAGTCTCTAATGGAAAGTCCAAGATGTTTTGAGGATCCTCTAAGTCACAACGTAAGTCAAACCTACTGAGGAGTGTTACCCAAGAGCAGTTAAAATTCAATCATGCCGAACACATCTCCACTAATGCTGGTGTACCCATGATGGTAATTTTTTAGGTTTCTGGTACTCTAGTAGTACCCATCAAGTTCTCTATCCGTGAGTAACTTGGCCCTCATAAAACTTGATATGAGTTCTCCAACCAATAATGCAAGATATTTGGAATATTTGAGAAACTTCCCCTTTAGCCTTCTAGAATCCAACTTTTATTTTTTTATCATCTAACAAAGTATCAATCACGATCACGTCATTTATGGGCATAACCTGGTAAGGTTTCTCATCTAGAATTATATTAGTGAGGAGAGGGGACCCATTTATGATTTTCTCGAAGGAGATAAAGATCTCCCCATCAGTACAGTATAAAGAAATATCAATTGCATGAGGTAAAGGTGTAGGAGGACACATGACAACCCAATGCATATTGATGGAATAAAAATGTGGCCCTTATCTATGGAGAGATATTATGTATTTCGAGCAATATTTTATAAAGCTGAAGATTGAAATTTTTTAATTTTTAAAAATAATGTATAAATAAATAAATATTCAAATCAGTGGTAACTTAGCCACATTGAATACAAGATCATGTACGTTGTTTACATGATCCAATAACTCAACGGGCCACAAAATCCATCTTGATCAAGCCCAAGAAGAAAAGAGTCTCAGAATCCATAACGATCAAGATCATTTTGTCCCAAGAGGTCCATTACAAGTGTCGGTCCAGTCAAAACCGATAATGAATAGGTCTTTTATCACTTTCTAAGGAAACCCTTTCACAATAATCCTTTCCTTGAAGGTTTCCACCTTCCCATCTACCCCACTTTTCTTCTTATAGGTTTACTTGTATCCGATGGGTTTTATCCTAATTTTAAAGTCTATAAGTTCCCAAACTTGATTCAAATCCAACTCGGTATTCATAGCCTTAAGCCATAGATTGGACTCCTTATCTTGGAGTGCCTCATTGTAGTTCCTAGGATTCGTTTCGTGTTCTCATAGAATCTCACCAAAGTTTTCACCCAAATATATTAACATATCAAGATGATCATTGACCCTCCCAAAATGATGTGGCTCCACTTATGGTCCAATATAAGTGACATGTGTATCCTGATCATTAGTAATACTATCACTATCGTTAGGCGGTGTATTATAGATATCAGGTTGTATTTCACGATATAAGAGTGGTTCAAAATCAATTGCTTGGTCTTGCCCTCTTAGCTCTTCTAAAATCAACTTATTCTAGGGTTTGTGGTCTACCATATAATCTTCCTCTACGTGCCGAGCATTTATGCTAATAAATACCCTTTGGTCCTTAGGATCATAAAATTGGCCACCCTTGGTTCCTTTTGAGTAACCTACATCCAATCTTGATTCCAACATCCCTAGATCCTTCCTCAGCCTATGTTTTGGGCAACCCCAAATTCGAACATGTCCTAAACTAGGCTTACACCTAGTCCATAGTTTTGTGGGAGTCGTTGAGATGAAAATAGGAGGAAGTAAGTTAAGTAAGTATGTGGTCGTATCAAATGCAAAATTCCAAAAGGAATCTAGTAAATTCGAATGGCTCATCATGGATCTAACCATTTCCATAAGAGTCACGTTCTTTCTTTTCGCTACACCATTTTGCTGTGGAATGCACAGTACAAAAAATTGCGACGTAATCCCAACCTCTGATAAATAATTTCTAAACGCTCCCAATAGATACTCACCCCTACAATCAGATTGTAGAGTTCAGCTTAGTTCACCATGTCTACGCTCCACCTCAGCTGTGGTGACAACTATTATTCAACAAAAATAGATAAGAGAAGCGTAATCACCAAGCAAAATAAAGAAATTAAAATCCCAATCACACAACAGAAGATGTACGTGGTTCAAAAACATCGCCTATATCCATGGTGGTGCAGTCGGTATTATTTCTATATTCTCTGGGGAGAATTTATAGGGAATACCGTGCGTGTCTTATACCCCAGACCTAGGGTTTATTATATACATGCCTGTCTTCAGGGAGTTGGGGTGTTGGACTCCCCCGCGTTTACCATCTTCTCCTGGAACACCTCTATACGAGAACATGGGTGAAGACTAAGTCATGACCGAATTAATATTAAGGTGTGAAGGGTTTGGACTTTGGGTCGTTTTAATTAGGCTACTCGTCCAGGCCCATCATTCCAAATTCGTGTACCCACAATTGCCCCTAAATTTGTTGGGCCACAATTTGGGCTCAATAAATTTAAATGATTTGTCATAATGGCTCTTTTGTATATCGTGTAACTCTTCCCAAAGTTCGAGGACTGAATTAGGCGGCAGTTTCTTCGTGTCTTGTGCGCGATGATTCGCAACATTTAAAAGTCATTTTGGGTGACGTTTCATAGTTGTCGTTTCAAGCTTCTTAGTGTTCTTCCATCTTCTACGAATCTTCTACGAGTTTTAGAAATTTGTGCCCCCTTGTTCAGGTCTTTATTTTCCTCGCTTTCGATATCCCTCGTAGTTTGGGCTTATGATCTTGCATTGTCCAAGTCAAACTTTCATCTCGTAAGTCTCCTTTGCTTTCTCTTTGTCCTTTCTTTGAATTTGTAGTTTAGGGTTTACAAATGGTAAAGATAGGTAATAGATCAGTGTTAGAGTTTAGAAAATTTTACAATATCCCAGAGTGGGTAGAGATTGAGTGTGCCTCTCTTCCTAAAAATGTTAGAGAGATAGAGGGTGCTCATTGGATTCACGTCTTGTTGCTTTCCTAAGGGGGTTTTACTTTTCCTCCAAACGATTTATTCTTGCATTTCTTTGGTTATTTCAACATTGTTCCTGCACAGTGTTCGCCCAATGTATGGAAGATAATCAAGGGCGTCCATAGAATAAATCAACTTTATGGCACCAAATTAGGGCTCGCCTAAGTTTGTTTTTTCTATTCCTTTCCTCGAACTAGCTCTGGTGTTCTTTATCTCAAGGCCAGGAGTCCTAATAGGGTATTGGTAGTAAACTTACCTGATTCCCACAAGGATTACTGGAAAGATGGATTTCTTGTTAAAAATTGGCAGTTCTCCCCCCAGTCCGAGGGGTCGAGGTCTGATAGGTTTACTGTTCCCTTTTATGGGGAAGATTACATAGGTAATCTTTGCTCTGTCCTTTCAATTTCTTTGTTAATGTGTGATATTTCTGATTCTTTCCTGTTTTCTTTTCAGCGAGGTCGAAGAACTTGGAGCCTGCCCTCAGCGAGGTTCGACTTTCAGAGTTGGTTAAAGCTTGGAATATCAGGGAGCCCTTGGTTGACGGTGAACATCCCCGATCTACTGCCTTCTTGCTCGAATATAAAAACATTGGGTCTAGTTTTATAGCGAGGCCCGTGGATAGCATTACCGAGTTTGATACCTCCGAAGAAGCTACTGTCGATTTCATTCAGTTGGACGAGGAGGAGAACAGTTCTGAGAGTGATATTAGGGGAGGTGTTGAAGGTGGTCCCGACAAGGAGAGCTCTAGCAGTGACAGTTCCTCTAGCTTAGCAGAAGTTTCTAAAGCTCAAGATCCTTCAAGAACATCTAGCATCTCTAGCGAGGAAATGGTTCCTCCAAGGAAAAACCTGATTCGTGATGATGATGACGATGATGATGATGATGATGTACTCCTTGCTCAAAGGTTGAAGAAGCAGAAGTCCAGCAGTGGGGCTGTTGCTACTGGTTCTCGGTCTACTGCTCAGGAGCAGGAGAAGAAGAGGAAGGAAGAAGAGCAGGTGAGAGCGAGAGAGAGAGAGAGAGAGAGAGAGAGAGAGGAAGAGGAAGAAGAGAAGAAGAAGATTGAAGAGAGGAGGAAGATAGACAAGGAGAAGGAAAAGGAATAGGAGAGGAGAAAATTAGAGGCGAGGATAAAGGCTGGGCAGGCCTTAGTGCCTGTGTCCGCATTGCCAGAGGGTGCCTCGGTTGCCACTTCTCCCCAGTTGGCCCCGGCACTACTTGAGCGAGCAGTCCTTACTGTTGACCTCCAAAGGGCTATGGGGACTGACCAGTTGGCTCTGAAGGTGAGCCAGAGGCTAGCCTTGGTAAGTCTATTTCTCTTTTCTAATGCTTGCCAATTTCTGTCTGTTTCCTTCTTCTAATATCTTCTCTTTCTTGCAGTTTGTGATTGATTTTGCTGTGCTCTATCACTCTCGCGATGAGCTGATCAATAAGAATGGCGAGCTGGATAAGTAGAATGCTGCTTTGAGGGTGAGGATTATCGAGCTCGATGCTAGCTTGAAGGCTGCTAATGCTTTCCGGACGTCTTTTGATCTGGCTCTTGTCAAAACTAACCAAGAAAGGGAGGCAGTGGTCAAAGAGATGAATGAACTGCAAAATCCTATGATCTGGTCTGCTCGAGCAAGCTGGCTGTCATAGAGGAGAACAAAGTGTTGACCGAGCAGATGAAGGAGAAAGAGTCTCAGGCAGCCACCATTAAGGAGGATTTATATAACTCCGGGTGGGCTGATGCGTATGAAGACGCTGAGGTTAAGATAGGCTACATAAGCCATCTGAACTTCAAGAAGGGATGGAACAAGGCCCTTTTAGCTGCTGGTGTGGATATTGCCTCTCCTCTGTTTGATGAGCACAATCCAGGTCCAAAGCCTATCGTGGATGAAGTTCTTGCCCCAGCCATCAAAGGTGTTAGCTCTCTTCCTCTGTCAATTCCTGTTGTTACCCTTCCTTCTCGAGCGGCAGATGTTGTCCCTGCTGAGGGTGATGTTCCCACCGCTGCAGATAAGAGGAAGCAGCCAGCTTCTTCTGAGTAACCCGAGGTCGCCTGTTGATATATCCTTATGATTGTTTTTGTATTTTTGTTTGTAATGTTCCCTTCTGATTCTTCAATGTACTCTGATCTTTCTCTTATGAATGAAATGCGAAGACTTTTTCTTTTAGTGTACTGAATAACTCTATCGTTCATTGATCTTTTATTGCTTGTAGTTGATTGATATATACCAGCCACTTCTCAATTAGGAAGAATGCTTGGTCTTGATGTAAGTTCTGAAGTTTGTCATACCTTTGTGAAGATTTGCAAATCACTGCGATTGAGGAATAAGCGTTTCATAGAGCAGGCTGAGCTCGTCGTCAAACTGAAAGACAGGCTCGAAGAGATGGAAGAAATCGGTGCCTCGGTCCAAGAAGAGGTGAATACTTTGAGAGCAAGGCTTTTAGATGCTTCTGAGATCAACCAGATTAGAGAAATTCTTCAGCAAGAGAATGAGGCTTTGAGGAGGGAAATCTCGCAACTCAGGGAGCATGCGCCGAGCATCACTCCTGCAGTATTATGAGGTTCCTCCTCGTTACGAGCTGGAGCTGGACCAAGCGATGTTCTTCCGGTGCTGCGAGGTTCTACCCCGCCGACTATTTCGTGAGATGGTACAAGCGTAAGAAGTTCCACTAGGGAAATGGAAGAGCTCTGTGGTGATGTCCAACGAGCATATGTGATTGTTGTTTGGCTTCAAAGGGACGTCACTCGGCTGAGGCATCTGTTTAAGAGAGGACCTCGGCAAGTATGGGCCGATGGTTACGATCAAGGTTGGCTGGATGCCCCGACGAGGCTAATAGAGTTTGAAGAGCTCGCCCTTATCAAGGGATGGTTGAGTGCCCTAAAGGAGCTGCAAGTCCCAAGGAACTCAGTGCTCTGGTATCGTCATGAGATCTCTCCTGCCACTCTAATACCCAATCCCTTTCGGAGAGATGATTAGTGGATCCCTGTTGATGCCATCCCTCGACAGCTACTGGAGTCGGATGTGAATGAAGTTGAGGAGGATCTAGTTCCCCATCCCGACGACAGTCGAAGAGCTCAAGTGGCTGATTATCTCGTTCAGAGGCCTCGACCTCATTAAGATTTTTCCATTAGTAACTCTATATATTTTGTAATGAAGTAATGTAATGTTGATGTTTTTGGGGAGCTCGCCGACTAAACATGGGTTGTATTTGTTGTAAATATGATGAAGTAATATAAAGTTTATGTTCTGAGCGAATTTACCGATTAAACAAGTGTTGTATATTTTCGACATCTTTTAGACTTTGCTCAATAATCTTGGGCCTCTCTTCGCTGACTAGATTTATAAGTTTGCATTGTCAAGTGAGTGTCCCTCCAGTCCAGTATGCTTATGGGATACCATTTTGCCCCACTTTACCTTTTAGGTCGTGTCGTCACACTCCCTTAGGCCTAAGCGTGGCAATTGGCGAGGACACACCTGGTGTTGGATTATCTATCCGATCAGAATTTTATTAACCAAACATTATTTGGCAACCAATTTTGACTTGGCCATATTGCCTAAGGATCTCCTGTATGGCTTCATATATTGCCAGGGGCAATGCTAAGAGGTTTTTTCGTGTTTTATAACGAAAACCTGAGGAGGGTGATTTCCCTGCTATAATGTAATGATTAGTGTGTCTGTCACTTGGAAAAGGTGTGTGAGTTATAAAGTTCATATACTAGTTAACTAACACTTCGTAGAATGCAACTGCTAAACAACTTTTATTAATGATAAGGAAATGAGCTTCCAGTCTCATAAGTACAATGCAAAAGAAGAATCTAAAAATAGAATTTCTTAAGATTGGTTGCATTCCATGCTCGGGGTATCTCTCTGCCTTTCAGCATTTTTAAGTGATGGCTCCTCGTAGATCATCTCTTGTTATCTTAAATGGTCCTTCCCAGTTTCGACCTAACTTGCCGTCTGATGGTTTTACTGCGCTGCCCAAGACTTTCCTTAGGACATAGTCCCCAACTCGGAATTCCCTTGGATTGAACTTTTTGTTATAGTTATTTGCGAGCTGTTGCTGATAGCTCACTAGTTTCACCAAGGCAAGCTCTCGACGTTCGTCGGCGAGGTCAAGTTCAGTGAGCAATACTGCATCATTCTGGCTCTGGTCGACAAGGGTGGACCTCATAGTGGGTAAGCCTGCTTCCAATGGGATGGCTGCTTCCATTCCATATGTTAGTGAGAATGGGGTTTCCCCCGTTGCTTGACGTGGGGTAGTACGGTAGGGCCACAGAATATGCGGTAGTTCATTCACCCATGCGCCTTTGGCTCGTTCTAATCATTTTTTAGCCCATCGATCACCATTTTATTGGAAGCCTCATTTTGGCTATTACTTTGAGGATAGGCCACCGAGCTGAAATGGTGTCTGATTCCGTGGTCATTACAGAAATTCTAAAAGGAGCCACTCTCGAACTGCGTTCTATTGTCAGTGATGATGGTTCTAGGGATCCCAAAATGGGTGATTATATTTTTCCATATGAATCTTATCATATTCGCGTCTCGGAAGTTCGCCAGTGGCTCTGCCTCGATCCATTTAGTGAAGTAGTCAGTTGCGACCAACAGATACTTGCGATTGTCGACAGCGGTAGGAAGAGGTCCTACGATGTCCATTCCCCATTGGGCGAATGGCCATGGGCTGGAAAGTGATTTTAGGTCGCTGGCGGGTTGATAGACCATGGGAGCATGAAGTTGGCATTTCTTGCATTTGCGAACATATATTATAGAGTCACTTTGCATATATGGCCACCAATACCCTTCCTTCATTGTTCGGAAAGCCAATGACCTTCCTCCAATATGGCCTCCACAGATTCCCTCATGGAGTTCATGTATAATTCGTTCGACATCCCTCGGATGAACACACTGAAGGTAAGGACCAGAGAATGATCTCTTATATAGCTTGTCCTCAGGAGATAAGTAAAAGCGAGCATCTTTGACTCTTATCTGATGAACGGTCTTCTTATCCCTTGGGAGTGCGCCATCCTTTAAATAGTCCCTTAAGGGGTCCATCGAACTGGGTGCTGACTCAATGTGGAGCACATGCTCCATGCTTGGCAGCTCACTGCTACGGTTTATGCCCGGAAGAGCGAGGAAATTAATGGGGATTGTTCTTTTTAAGTCAGAATCAATTGTCGAACTCAGGTCTGCTAGGGAGTCAACATGGCTGTTCTATCCTCTGGGAAACTGCTGGACGTGGACCTCCTCAAAGCTGGCCATTAGACTCTTTGCCAATGCGAGGTAGGCTGCCATTCTTTCATCTTTCGCATTGTAGTCTCCACTTGTCTGATTGGAGATAAATTGTGAGTCGCTGAACACCTATAACTGCTTTGCCCCCAAAGTTTGTGCCTTCTAGAGGCCGGCTATTAAAGCCTCATATTCTGCTTCATTGTTGGAGGCTTCAAATCCAAGCCTGATTCCTTGTTCGAGGATTGTATCTTCTGGAGTGATGAGCATAATGCCTACTCCTGCCCCCTTTAAATTGGAGGCTCCATCAATAAATAATTTCCAGACTCCCTCTGTTGTGTGATTCTCTTTTTGCTTCACAGGTTGTAATTGGTTGAGAGGCTGCTCGCCTGTGAATTCGGCTATGAAATCAGCAAGGACTTGCCCTTTGATTGCATTTCTTGGTTAAAATTGGATATCAAATCGTCCGATCTTGACTGACCATTTAGAAAGTCTGCTCGACAAATCCTCTTTCCTCAGGATTGCTTTAAAGGATGCGATATAAGGACGATGATAGTGTGAGCTTCAAAATAGTGATTCCACTTCCTTGAAGCCACTACTAGTACAAAGGCGAGCTTCTCTAGTGGGAGGTACCGCTGCTCGGCCTCTAATAAAGTCTTGCTTGCGTAATAAATGGGGTGTTGGATTCCTGCTTTTTTGCATACCGATGCAGAACTGACAGTGTGGTTGGAAACGGCGAGGTATAAGTACAAGGAGCCTGTTTCCTGGGGTATGACGAGCAGTGGTCGTTAGCTAAGGTAAGCCTTGAGCTCGTCCAATGCCCACGAGCAATATTGATTCCATTCTACTATTTTGTTTCCTTTTAGGAGCTGGAATAATGGTTTGCACTTCTCGAAGGACTTTGATATAAAACGGTTCAAGGCAGCGAGCATATCGGTGAGCTTCTGTACATCTCGAATTGTACGTGGAGGATGTACCCTGTTTACTGCATCGATCTGGTCTGGAATAGCCTCTATGCCTCTCTTACTGACCAAGTACCCAAGAAATTTTCCTGACTGGACACCGAAGGAACACTTGCTCGCGTTAAGTTTCATTCGGTATTTCCTGAGGATTTCGAAGGTTCTTGACAAATCTGAGAGGTGGTCCTCTTTCTTCCTGCTTTTGACGAGCATATCGCTGATGTAGACTTCCATGGTGTCTCCCATTTGGTCTTTGAACATCTTGGTGACCAGCCGTTGGTAGGTTGCCCCTGCATTTTTTAGCCTGAAGGGCATGACCTTGTAACAGTACATTCCAACGGTGGTGATGAATGCTGTCTTGTCTTGGTCTGGAACGTACAGAGGGATCTGATGATACCTTGAGTATGCGTCCAGAAAACTCATTCTCTCGTGAGCTGCTGTGGCATCCACTAGTTGATCAATTTTTGGAAGAGGGAAACTATCTTTAGGGCACGCCCTGTTAAGGTCAGTGAAGTCGATGTAGACTCTCCATTTCCCGTTATTCTTTGGAACTACTACTGGGTTGGATAACCATTTAGGGAATTGGACCTCCTGTATAGATCCTGCATCCAGTAGTTTTTGAACTTCTTTTTCCACGGCCTTTGACTTCTCGGGTGCAGTTCGCCGTGCCTTCTGGGCAATTGGTTTGAAAGTGGGGTCGACGTGTAGCTGATGACAAACCACACTAGGATCAATCTCAGGCAGCTCGTATGGTTCCCATGCAAAAATGTCTACATTTCTCCTTAGCAGAATCATCAACTCCTTCTTTTCCTGATCTGTGAGAGAAGCTCCAATCAAGAAAACCCTGTCATCGTCACTACCTCCATCTATAACTTCCTTCAGGTTCTCTATAACCCATTTAGAGGGGAGGAGCCTGGTCTCCTCCACTTCGGGTCTTCCGTACTTTAACTACTATTTCGAAGGCATCAGGCCTTCTTGTTCCACAACTTTCTCGTTGGTCCTGTCGGCCTTATTCTCTGGTCTTGGGCGGATGGCCGCTATAAAGCACTTTCTTGCCATCGCTTGATCACCATGGATCTCCATTACTCCTCGCTCGATCACGTATTTGAGCTTCTGATGGTAGGTCGAGAAGACTGCCTTCATCACGTGCAGCCATCCTCTGTCGAGGATAGCTTGGTATGGCGAGTCAATATCAACCACTAGAAACTCAATCATCTTGGAGACATTTTCTGCCCTTACTAGCAGCACGATCTTTCCCAAGGGAATATTTACTTTCCTAGTGAAACCAACTAAAGGGACAGTGGCTTCCTTTAGGTCAGCGATGCTTAACTTTAATTTTCTGAACAGGTCGAGGTACATTACCTCGGATGAGCTTCCTTGGTCGACGAGTAACTTGTCGATGTCATAGTTAGTTATCCTGAGAGTAATGATCAAAGCATCATGATGTGGGGTTCTCACTCCCACCATATCTTCGTCTGTGAATACTATATACTTACTATAGTCGACGTCATCTGCTCGCCGACGCTTTCCTGATTGTGTCTTTTCTGGATCGATCTGAAAAGCTTGCCTTACCGTTGTAAGCTTTTTTACCTCCATTCGAGCTGAATTTCCTTGAATCTGCTTCACATCAGATGCCCCATGAATTACTGTGAATTTATGGCCGACATCATCTTCGAGTACGTTATCAGGTCTTGCTTCTCCATTGGCAATAACTTTCCCTACCTTCTTTTCCACGAATTCATTTAGATGCCCGGACCGGGCCAGCTCTTTGAGGTGGGACTTAAGAGCCTTGCAATGCTCAATCTTGTGTCCTCCTTCTTTATGAAAAGAGCATCTCAACACGTTGTTTCTCTTTGAGGGATCTCCTCCCATCTTTCTGGGCCACTTAATAAATGGTTCGTCTTTGATCTTTATGATAATCTTGTAAATCGGTTCTCTGAATATAGTGTTGACTTCCTGAAATGCTTTTGCCACATCGTTCCTGGCTCCGTTCTTGGAGCCATTCTTGCCCCCATTCTTTCCTCCTTTCTTATAGTTCTCCGTTTTGTCACTGCCTTTAGCAGCGAGCTTAGCTCGATCGTCCTCCCCTGTGCTGAGGCGGGTCACATCCTCCACCTTGGCATATTTTTCGATGCGATCCATCAGGTCGTCGATGGTTGTGGCCTATTTCTTTGCCAGGGACTGGTACAGGAGGGAAGAGTTAGGTAGCCTAATTTTAAAGGAGGCGACTGCTACCTTCTTCGAGCAGTCCTCGACATCGTTGAATAATTCCCAATACCTCTTCGTGTAGTCTCGGAGGGTCTCTTGAGTTGTCTTCTTCATTGTTAGCAAAGCATCCATCCTTTTGGGATGGGAGCTGCTAGTAATGAAGCGGGCCGTAAAAAGTTCGGCCAGGGACTCAATGTTCCTGATGGACCTGTAAGGGAGCCTTTTGAACCATTTTTGTGCCTCGTCATGCAGGCTCGAGGGAAAATTTTGGCACATCAGCGCATCTCGGTGGTTCCAGAGGTCCATGGCTTGCCGGTACTATCTAACGTGATCAATGGGATCAGTTTTTCCATCATAAATCTTAAATCTTGGAATAGAGAACTTCTTGGGGCCTTCCTCTTCCTTTATTTCCCTCGAGAAGGGGGATTTCATCTGGGTCTTGAGAGCTCGTCTAGCGAGCTCCCTGGTTGATCTTGCGTCGCGATGTGCTGGGTGTTGGTCCATCTCCTCGACCAAATCTTGTATGTTCTCATTGCTGCGAGCTAGGCTCCTGTAATGGCGGGCCAATTACTGGTGCTCGAGTGAGTCATTGCTTGACTGTGTCTCTCACTCCTTTGGGATCCACGCTTAGGGTTCCTTCCTCGGTTGTGAGACTTACTTTCCTAAGGGTAGGAGTGCAGTACGGACGTCACCTAGTGCTGCGATGCAGTCCTTTCTCCATCCTCTCTAATTTCCTTTTGAGGCGAGCATTCTTAGCCTTATGCTTGCAAGAAGACTCCCTTTGATCTTGGAGCCTCGCCTCATAGGCATCAATCAGTCTGGAGATTTGCAATGACCTCGTTGGTCCTTGGCTTTCCTCTAAGGCTAGCCTCTCCGGGTGATCCCTCTGATCTGAACGCCGAACTTCAGATCTGATCCTCTGAGGAGCAGGTTGTTTTTGGATGTCTCCTGCCTGAGGAGTGTTACTGCTATGACCAGATATTTCGAACTTCTTTATTGGTGTGGCCTTTCTCGAGGAAGACAAATGTTCCCACAGATGGCGCCAATTGTGGTGACAACTATTATTCAACACAAATAGATAAGAGAAGCGCAATCACCAAGAAAAATAAAGAAGTTTAAATGCCAATCACACAACAGAAGATGTACGTGGTTCAGCAAGAATGCCTACGTCCATGGTGGTGCAGTCGGTATTATTTCTATATTCTCCAAGGACAGTTTACAGGGAATATCGTGCGTGTCTTATGCCCCAGACCTAGGGTTTATTATATACATGCCTGTCTTCAGGGAGTGGGGGTGTTGGACTCCCCCCACGTTTACCATCTTCTCCTGGAACACCTCTATACGAGAACATGGGAGAAGACTAAGTCATGACCGAATTAATGTTAAGGTGTGAAGGGTTTGGACTTTGGGCCGTTGTAATTAGGCTACTCGTCCAGGCTCGTCATTCTAAATCCGTGTACCCACATCAGCCTTGTACGCTTTGAACTTATCAAAGGCTTCAGGCTTGTGGTGCACCATATCCATACCTTAAGTAGTCATCGATAAAAGTAATCAAATACACATAACCATTTCTTGTTTGGATTGTCATAGGAACACACAAATCAGAATGAACTAATTCCAACACATCTTTGGTTTTATAGACTTTGGCCATGAAGGGTGTTTTGACATTTCACCTTCTGAACAAGTTTCACAAATTGAAAGTGTCGCCACTTCCAAAGAGCTTAATTGCTAAATTAAACCAGTCTTTGAATTCTTTTTAGATTAATATGATCTAAGTGTACGTGACATTTTAGGTTTAACTTATAAGGTTCTTATTTTTAGGTTATTTCCATTAGAGTTATTCAATTAAGTATTTAGCAATAAAGGTATGACAAGCTCGATAATATAAATATCATTTTCCCACGTACCATAACAGATAAAAGATTTTCCATTTTTGATAAAAATATATTTACTAAAATAAATCTAATAGCCATTCATAGCTAACCTAAAAATCGAAATCAAATTTCTTCTAATAGTAAGAACATAAAAACAATCTTCTAAAATTAACTTTTTATCTCCACTAAAATTTAAAAATGAAAATCTTACTACTAATACTGATGTTTTGCCCTTGTCACCCATGAACAGAAATATTTCCCTTTCACTGAGCTTATTGTATACCTGGATACCCTACAAAAGAATTATAAACATTATTTGTGGATCCCAAATCTACACTCTAGTTGCCGGTAGATTGGACCATAAAACGCATCTTAGTGATAAAAGAGAAATTATCATTTTCATTCTTCTATTTATCCAAGTAGAGTGAACATTGATTATTTCCATGTCCAGACCTTTTGCAGATGTTGAACTTGCCTTTTGGCTTCTTCCTTACTCCTTGAGGTTTAATCGTTATTTTAACCATCACATGTTGTACCTGAGACTTTTTCTGCTTATTTTTCTTACCTTTTTGGACATAAAAAGATAGGACTCACTCAGCAACCTAAAAAACACTCTTTTTATTTGTATGCACCAAAGAGTAATCAAATTTGTTCGTACGGTAATTTAGGCAAAAATTGTGTAAAGGGATTTGGTAGTGATTGAAGCACGAAGTCGGTCTATATTTTCCCATCGATTTTCGATCCAAACACCTCTAATTCTCCTAAGATGGACATCATCTCAAGAACACGGTCATGCACGGTATTACCATCTAGCATCTTTGTGTTTACCACCCTTGCCATAGCTTCCAGTGTTGCGGCACGATCCGGATCCTCCAACATGCCCCTGAGATTCAAAATTATATCGTAAGCACTTGACATATTTTGGTTCTAATGTTCCAACACATTGGTCATAGAGGTCAATATGTAGTAACAAGACACCCAATCAGCTTTTCATCACCTCTTCTAAGCTTGAACATTTGACCCTAATGCCACTTCACTAGACTTGAAAGGGCATGGTTCACTTAAAACAAACTTGTAATCCTCAACAGTGAGGACAATGTCTAGCTTTCTTTTCCAGACTATGAAATTTATTCCAATTAGTTTGTTTTCCTTCAAAATACAAGCAAGTGGATTGAAAGATGTCCCATTTTTGAAATCTGAGAATCATCATTTGAAAAAAAAATCAAATTAAATATCCGAGAATTAAATTATAATTAACTTAAATTTATCTTCCCTCTACCACTAATTAAAAATTAATCGCGTTAAGCATCCTAGTTCCCTTGTAAAGTGACATTTCTCGTTGGGAGCATAAATCACCCCACCTTGAACTAGAGAAATTTTTCGTCTTACAATTATTTTACATAGTCCGTTTTACATTAAGTATGATGTATACCGTTACACATGTCAAAGAATGTTCACGATCATTTGGTCAAGTCTACCGATCCGAATACCAAGCTTCTTTAATAACAAGCCTCCGCAAGATTGATTTTGGTAAGGTTGTGTTTAAAGTTCATTAATGTTTCATTTAAGTGTTGGGATATTTTTTTCTAAAATGTTTTTATTAGCCTGACACGTTTTATTGAATCAAAATAATTTTTCTAAAACCTGTGGGCGGAGTTCTAAAAGGAAAATATTTTTTGCTTCGGTCGTTCAAACGACAGGAAGAAGTCGTTCAAATTACAACTTCAAGTGACATTGCATGTCGCACGATACCTCGTGAGAAACTCGTTTCATATTTTCATCTAACGACGGCATACTGTTTTGTGTTTTTAAGGCCGCTCGATTAGGAATTATATGACATCAGTTGTCATTCGAACGATTTTTGCATCTCGTTCGAACGACCCCGTCAACTCAAGCTTTTTACAAAGACCTGTGTTATGAGTCCTTTTTCCTTGAGACGTTTGCTGAACGAAAACTGTATAACTGCAGAAATTCTTCCTTCACTTTTAGGGATTAAAAACTTTATTTTCGATTCACAAATCATCCCAATTACTTAAATGAATCGTTTTGGAACCCAAGACATAATTTTATTGAAGTTTCTCTTGTAGAGACGAAATCTCTATGGCTAGATTGGTAGCTCTTGAGGAAGTTGGTTGTCTTACGACTGCGGTCATTGAGAGGAGTCAAGGATGTTCTTTGTTGAAGGAAGAGATGCGGTTCTTATGTGTTCTTGATGGAGTCCATTGCTGATCTAGGTTATGGCCTATGTGAATTTTATATGGGAGATTCATTGTGGATTTCATTGTGCACTTTGTAAGTTGCGATTTACTGTACATAGTGAAATAAAGATTTTATCCGGAAGGGAGGTTTTCGTGAATCTTTATTTTTTGGATTTCCATGATTAATTTATTCACCTAGATGCATGTTTTAGGGTTAAATTAATTTGGATCAAAAATTGACATTTAATTAAATAAGTTTAAAATTATAAATTTGAAGTTAAATTAATAATCAATATTGCACACACCCTTTTACAAATTGGTATCAAAGCGGGTTTGACTAAATTGCCGAGAGATTCTTTTTTCGTATTTTTTTGCGATATCAATATTTTTTTTAAAGCTTATTTTGAAAAATTTTGCAATTTTTCCCATGGATAACTTGCATAATCGGTTGACAATTTTTTACGGGACTAAATACGTCTACTGGAAAGCTCGCATGAAATCTTACTTAAAAGAAACCAATGGTGTTTAGGTTGCTTATGAAAGAGGGTGGACTCCCCCACTGTCACCATTAATAATCTCACAAATCTTAAACTGGTGTCTTACTAGACTTAGGATGAATTTAAATAAAACACGTATAATTCTCGTGGGCTTAGTACAATTTCTAAAGCCTTCTCACCTGAATAGTTCCGAAACATCATGATGTGTACTACGTCAAAAGAAGCATGGGATGTTCTACAACTTACCAATGAAGGCCCGAATGCTATAAAAAAGTCTAAATTGCAAAATTCAACTACTCAATTTGAAACAATTACCAGATTGAATCCAAGTATTTTGATGAGTTTTATGCATGTTTGTCTGATATTGTCAACAGTAGTTTCAATCTCGGTGAACGTATTCCTGATGCACGCATAGTTCAAAATATTTTGAGATCGTTACCTAAACGTTTTGTCCTGAAAGTCACTATGTTGAATTCCTTAGGAAATTTGAGCAATCTTAAGTTAGAAGAGCTGATAGGAAACCTCCAAACATTTGAAATTGACATGTTTCCTGACATTGTCAAGCCTAAGGATAGAGGGATAGCACTTAAAGCCCAGTCTAGAAAAAGGGAGGAAGTATCCAATAGAGAGAAGAAAAAGAAAGTGAAAGTTTGTGAATCCGAGTCTGAGGGAGAATTTGATTTTGATGATGTGGCCATGCTTGCTAAAAAAATTAAAAATTCTCAAATTTTCCAAAGAAAATTCTTCCAATAAAAAGATTTTTAATGAAAAAAAAGAAATAAGTGGCCAAAAAGAGCAGTGAGAAAGAGAAAGAGGAAGAGGAGAGGTTCTTTCAATGCGAGGGCAAAGGGAACAAAGCGCTTAAGTGTCCCACTAGGCTAAAGAGAACGAGCAAGAAAATTTCCATGCCAGCCACTCTTAGCGATAGCGAGGAAGAAGGGAATGATTATGGGGATGATTCATCACATGGTATGTGTGTAGCCTTTATGTCAAGTCACATGAGTACACCTAGTTGTCCCACGGCGATGAGTACCCTTGTGTACGTGAGAGACTCGGTGATGATTTGAGTGTCTCTAGTGAGAATGATGGTGAGTTTGAGAGTGAGGGTGAAAGTGAACTCCAAAGAGCGTTTAGAAATTTATATGCTGAGACCTTAAAGACGAAGAAGTTAAATAAGGAATTAGGTCTTAAGGTGTTAGATTTGGAGAGATAAAGAGAGATATTTTAAGAGTATTTGAGACGTCGGCGAGTCAAATCGAGAACATGAAGGTTATATTGAATGAGCACTTGATCGTCATAGGTCGAGAAAAGAGTGAACGTGAATCCCGTATGGTCCAAATCGAATGAGCCCAAGAGGTAAAGGTCACTATAGAGGATACATATAAGAAGGTAGGAAAGATGCTCCTCGGTCCCGCTTTGGGTAATGTTGAGAGATTAGGAATATGTCATGACGGTGCGTCTACTTCCCACGTTGCACCCGAGCCAATTTTTGAGTTTGTGATAGATACTTATGGATCTCAACCCAACCCACCTAGGTGTCTGTTACCCAATAGGAGAGTGCGTCCTAGATGTTTTAGGAGAGGTCTTCCTAAGCCCGTGTATATTTGCACCCATTGTACGAAGAGAGGACACCTTAGGGAATTTTCTTTTAAGTTGGGTAGTGTGTCACATAGATCTTTACCATGTGTTACCATACATGCACCCACACATGCTGCTCCCGGTTATACTTTGAGAGAGTTTGCACATATTCAAGGTCAAGTTAAGTTTTTAGTCAAAATTTCACATGAATTGATGGATATTTTTCATAGGATGTCACCACTTTTGGAAAACTCCTCCGCACCTAACGGTTGAGGTTTAGACTTGTTTGCTAGCATAGGATGATTTTCATGATGATACTTTATACCTATTGCTATTGTGTACCACTTTTTTATTTAATTTTTATTTTTTATTTTTCACAAAATCAAAAAAAAATTATTTTTTGAAAAAATTTGGAAAAATACAAAAAGATTTTTAATTTTTTGAGAAAAAATTGAAAAAGCCAAAAAGATTTTATATGATAAAAGTTTTGGAAAAAGACAAAAAGATTTTTGTATTTTGTTTTATACCGTTTATGCATGGACATTTAGGATGACCATGTCACAACATCATTCCATATCCATGTGACTATTTGATAGTGTTTTGAGACGATACATCACTTCATCCATGTGCTTTAAAACGTTTGGAGTCATTAAGATGAGATTTGAGATTACTTTCTACATGTTCGACTAATGATTTCCTTTAATGCACACTTGCATGGATTTGTTTGATTATTGTACTTGTTTATCACATGTTGATAGAAGTGTTTCCATATCAATCCTATCTTTAAAACAAACCATATGGGATCAAACTTAACAATGAAAGTAGTGCATGTAAGAACCGTTGCTCGTGAGGAATTTGTTTCAATATATATATGTGAAAAGGGGGGAAGGGCTACGAAAGGTAAACATAATATCATTTGCGATTAAGCCACCATTTAAATCGGACCTAAAAAGTGTGGCATTGTAGAAAGTAGCCAAGGTCCAAAGAGTTTAAAAAGAGCCAAAAAAAGTGAGGCATTGAAAAACGTAGCCAAGGCCAAATTAGTTTAGTTTGATATGGTCATTCAAAAGAAAAGCATTGATTTGAAAAATATGATCATTATCTTATATTTGAGGAAGTTTGAATGGAAATATATCAACGGGTTAGCACATCCTGACAAAATCTTGAAAAAGCAATAAATAGTTTTAGACGTTATTGGTGTGGAAATCATTTTAGATTTTGATTTATTGAATTGATTAAGTCGATGTCATTTAAATTCTATAATTTTTACACCAATGGATGATTATGAAGTTCATTCGTTAGGAGTATCCATATTCATCGTGCACTTTTTTATGTATGTTTGATTTGATTTAACAATTGAATATGTTCATACCCATTCATTCTATTTCTACGATTTGGTTATCTTAATGTAAATTCATGGTGTGTGGTTTTATTTGTAAATTTGATTTGTTGAAAAATTAAAAATCAAAAAGAGTTTTTGAATGCTTTCGAGTTTATACTTGCATGATCGTAGTTGATTTATTCGTGATGATTTGCTTGTCATGAAACTCCATATTTATTTTGGCTTATTATTTTCCTTGTCTATTTAGGACAAATCAAAGGGTGAGAACGGATTATGAGATTTTGGTGGGGGAGATTTGAGATATTCGATCTTTGATTTGATATATGTGTTTATCTCATTTCAAACTCGATACGTCACGATGATATTTGTTTTTTGTCTCATGTGTGTAGGTACAAATTTTGAGGATCATTATTTTGCACACCCTGGTGATGTCAAAGTTGAAGAATTTTGAAGACTTACATTTGAAGTATCTTTCCACTTTTGGGTTTATAAGAGGGTATTATATTTGTACGTGATATTTGATTTGATAATTCGGATTGATTTGAGTTTGTACCGGCATAGACATAGGGGGAGGTTTGTAAGAACATATTTTACATAGTCAGTTTTACATTAAGTATGTCGTATACTGTTACACACGTCAAATAATGTTCACGATCATTTGGTCACGACGAAGGATCTGAATACCAAGCTTCTTCAACAACAAGCCTCAGCAAGATTGATTTTGGTAAGGTTGTGTTTAAAGTACATTAATGTTTCATTTAAGTGTTGGAATATTTTTTCTAAAATGTTTCTATTAACCTGAGATGTTTTATTGAGTCAAAATAATTTTTCTAAGACCTGTAGGCGGAGTTTGAAAAAGAAAATATTTTTTGCTTCGGTCGTTCAAACGACAGGAAGAATTCGTTCAAACAACATCTTCAAATGACATTACATGTCGCGCGATACCTCGGGAGAAACTCATTTGATATTTTCATCTAACGATAGCATACTATTTTGTGTTTTTAAGGTCGTTAGATAGGTCGCTCGATCAGGGATCAAACGACATCAGTTGTCGTTCGAACGACCTTGGCATCTCGTTCGAACGACCCCGCCGACTCAAGTTTTTTATAAATACCTATTTTATGAGTTCTTTTTCCTTGAGACGTTTGTTGAACGAAAACTGCATCACTGCAGAAATTATGTCCTCACTTTTAGGGCTTAAAAACTTTATTTTCGATTCATAAATCAACCCAATTACTTTAATGAATCGTTTTGGAACCCAAGACATAACTTTATTGAAGTTTCTCATGTAGAGACGAAATATCTACTGCTGGATTGGTAGCTCTTGAGGGAGTTGGTTAGCTTATGATTGTAGCCATTAAGAGGACTCGAGGGAGTTCTTTGCTGAAGAAAGAGATGCGGTTCTTGTGGGTTCTTGAGGGAGTCTATTGATGATCAAGGTTACGGTCTATGTAAATTTTATGTGGGACATTCATTGCGGATTTCATTGTGTACTTTGTAAGTTGAAATTTACTATTCATGGTGAAATAGAGGTTTTACCCGAAAGGGTTTTTTTCCTGAATCTCTATTTGTTTGATTTTCATGATTAATTTATTCACCAAGATGCATGTTTTAGGGTTTAATTAATTTGGATCAAAAATTGATATTTAATTAAATAAGTTTAAAATTGGAAAGTTGTGAATTAAATTAATAACCAATATCGCACACACCCTTTTACATATATCATTAATTGTGTTTAAGTATACACCATCAATTCATTCCTCAAATTTGAATACATTTGTGTAAAACTTCTCAGTTAGGGGGATCAAAATCACTCACATTTGAATTCTAGGAACTATCACTTAAGAGTTTTAAGAATATCAGATGTCGTGATTAATTACCTCCGTTGGGGAGCATAGAGAAAACTGACGGGATGAATTAATCACACCACATTCTTAAAACACCGATGGAGACCATGGGGTTTATGTTAAAATCCCTCTCCCACTTAATATTTTAAACTTGAGGGTAATTTTGAAAAATATTTATTCGATTCTAAGCACCCAAATCAAATCACTGAAATTTTTCAATTATTTGTGCAAATTAAATTATTCGGTCTCACTATTTTAATTTTCCAAATGATTTTTTAATTATAATAAAATTAGGAGATCATAATTTAAAATTGTATTCCTTTAATTATTTACTTGATTCAATTCAATTTTAGAAAAAAATAATAATAATAGATTTTCCAGAAAAATCTTAATCTCAGTCGATCTCGTAAATATATATCCATATTGTGCATAAAAAATGGTTCCTAATTATATTATTAATAGGCTAACTAAATTATGTAATATCAAATATGAGGTAACATATATATATATATATATATATATATATATATAGGAGAAGGTTCACCTACATCACGCTCTATACATCCTCCATACATCACACCTAGTTGTAGCCCCTTAAAAACTATTTTTTCCAAAATTTTTTATTTTTCTCTTGAAATTAACCTTCCAATAAACCCGTGATGAAAAAAGTAGGTCAAAATAAATTTTGTAGCTATTTTAAAAAAAATCACAAAAAAACTGCTCAAAATACCTTATTTATAAGGGTCTGCGCCAACAGTTTTTTGTGAATTTTTTAAAAATAGCTACAAAATGTATTATGGCCTAATTTTTTGAATATGGGTTGATTAGAAGGTTAATTTCAAGGAAAAAATAAAAATTTTGGAAAAAACATTTCTCAGGGCCTAAAACTAGATGTGTTGTATGGTGTGATGTATACATCATGATATAGGTGAGCCTTCCTCTCTCTCTCTCTCTCTCTCTCTCTCTCTCTATATATATATATATATATATAATCAAACACAAACACAAACAATTATATATCAATGAATATACAAAGTCCCCATCCATCATGGCCAAGAATTCATCTTTGAGCAGAGACCTCTTGGACAAAACTCCTTTGAAGAAAAGTCATTCATATTGTTGTTGAATAGGTAGAGTCACACTAAAATTTAAATAAATCTCAAACCATCCCTGATCCCCTCTGCCACTCGCGATCACGTGAGGTCCAGCCGCTATTGTCTCTTGAATCCCCACAGTTGCAGGCTCTTCCTCTATAGTCGCGGCTCTGGTTCATGGCTTCTTCCTCCTAGTTTTACGGTATCTATTATGTTTCTCAAAACTATGTCGTTTTGACCTTCCAGCAAACTTCAAAACTCCATTAAAGGACCTCAAATCTTATCAAAAAGCTACCGGAATCCATGGATCTTTTCCCCCACGATCAATCCCAATACAGATACAGAATTATAGAAAATAAAACTGTGGGGACCATAATTATGTTGGCATGTGTTCATCTTGAGTGTCCAGGCTTCTTTCACCCCAAGTTAATGAAGAGTTTAAGTCATAGGAGACTCCCACGTATCCATCATTTGGAAGGGGTAAAATTGATAAAGGATAGGTCCGAGATTTTAGGGATATCTATTGATGGAGCTTAGGACTCTCCTAAGATTTTCTATAAATATAAACTTTCTCCCCTTTAAGAGGAGCATGTGATATTGTATCGTCAAACACTTATACAACTCTGTCGACTAGTTTTTTTAAAGTAATAAAAGAACAAGCCCTAAACCCCGTGGACGTAGGCTCGTTGACGAACCACGTACATATTGTGTTGTGTGTGGTCTCACTATTTTCTTTAATATTTCTCTTAGTTTTTCTTATATGCATTAAATCCTATTACTGTAGGAAATTATCACCTACAATTAGCATCATTTATGGGAATGATCTGAGTTCTTTGCCACTAGCCAATTTCCTAAGATGTCTCACTCACCCAACCAAGATCATCTGAATGTTAATAACCACGAGGCTCATCAGCAACTCGGTTATAGGGACCCGGAGGGTTATCCCCTTAACCACGACGATCACGATGACAACAAAGGTTGCCAGTCATCCCCTCCCTCTCATAGGATAAGATCTGAGATTGGTGATTATTATCAATCATGTAATGCACACTACCATCCTTAGGAGGATAAGATGATGAACAATGATGAGATTGAATAATCTAACCAGATCTTAAGGCTTATTGACAACTATAAGAAACATCTATGAGATGAAAGGGCTATCAACAGGCACCAATAAGAATAGAATTCCACGTGCCAACATCAGTTGGAGAAGTTAGAGAGGGAAGCCCATAAGTATAAGCGCAAGCATGGGAATGGGTCATGAACTCCTAGCGCTCAGGCAATCAGAGCTTACAGGTGAGAAAGGAGCACAATGCGATAAAAGGAATCACATCCTCACGAGGGAACAAGTGAGAGGAAACCACGTTGGTGAGGATTTTGAGTCTACCTGACGTGATCCTCCTAAGAAGTTTAATCCCCCATGATTCAAAATCAATTATAAGAAGGTTGAACCTACCGATCACATCAGGAAATATCACCAGGCGATAATGTTATGGAGCACCAACGAAGGATTGATGTGTTGAATATTCATATCCAGTCTTGGAGACACTACCTAAAAGTGGCTTAAGAAGTTTCCCCATGGATCGATTGCTACCTACAAGAAGTTAGTCGAGGCCTTCACGACCAAATTCATTATTAGGAGCACTCTTCCTAAATAGATGGACTCACTTCTGACGATGAAGAAGAAGTCTCGAGAAACACTCTAATAGTATGCTAGAATGCACTGGGAGGTGTGTAATGAGGTAGAGGATTGTACCGAAAAGGTTACAGTAGCATCTTTCAAGATCAATCTATCGAGCAGCTCCATGCTTTACCAATCCCGCACCAAAAGATAGTCCATTACCATCAACGGCCTTAAGGAAAGAATCAAGAACTACCCTAAAGTTGAAGGTACAGTAACCGAAGTTAAACAAGAAGGAAATCGACATAAAAAACCAAGAACGAAGACAAGGAGGGGACGAACAAGAAAGGATGGATAAAGATAAATGGAAAGACAAAGGGAACCAATAAGAAGGATCCCTATAAAGTCTTTAAATCCATTAACACGATTTTCTCTAAACCAATCTACAAGATATTCTATAAGATCTGAGGTCAGCTATACTTCAAGTGTCCAGAGAAGATGTTCAGCAATCACAAGAAGGGAAACCAGGCACTGAAATGTGCGTATCATAAATATCACGATCACAAGACTGAAAATTATAAGGCACTTAACTCGAAGAACCGATTCAGGGTGGACACCTAAATAACTTCGTAGAGAAGAAGGAAGGTGCAACACCTCCTATGCATGACCAGAGTCCATAAAATGTCTTGGACGATGACATCAGACACGAGTTCACGATAATCCATGGGAGCCAAAGACTAGATAATGTCTTGGACGAATGTTTGGGTCATAAATTAGCAATGATTTATGAGGACTCAAACCCAGACCAGATAAAGGGGAAGGACCTAGAGATTTAAGTTATGAAACTCACAGCAGTTATGGAAGCCTTTCAGATCGACCCGACTAAGTCCATAGATGATAAACCCCGGTGACGTAGAGATACTGATTACTCATACCAAATTATTTTAACCGACGATGATATGGTCAAAGTAAGGACTCCCCATCATGATGCTCTCATAATCACTCTCAGGTTTAAAAACTAGGATATGAACAAGATATTAGTGGATCAAGGGAGCTTCTCAAAGCTAACGTATATCAAAATGTCCAACCGATTTAACTTGCGCATAAAAGACTTGTAAAAATCCATTGTGCCTCTGATTGACTTTGTAAGAAGGATGACTTTTCCCCTAGAAATGGTTGTTCTCCCCATTTGATCAGGAGGAATCCCTAACCTTATTGAGTTCCTCATGGTAGATATAGATACTCCATACAATGCCATACTTGGAAGAGGAAGGTTTCAAGCATCGAGGGCAGTGTCATCCACCTACCACCATACGGTAAAGTACATCACTGATAAGGGGGTCATGGAAATCTAAGGAAACCAAGCCTTCGCTAGGAAGTGCTTCAAAGATGCCATCCGACCAAAACAGGAAAAAAAGAAGGAGAAAGTTAAGGAGACAATGGAGTACTTCGTACCCTCCAAGTAGCAGCTAAAGTATGGGGGATCTAGTGTTGAGGAAACTAGGGTGGCCTATACTAACCGGGCTATGGAACTTCTTAATAAGGTAGCCTTTGATGACGATCAGCCTGAGAATAAATTCTTAATCGGCAGCTCATTCCCCGATCAAGAGAGAGAATAAATGGTTGATTTCCTCAAAAGCAATCGGGATGTTTATGACTGGAAACTATAAGATATGCCAAGAATAGATCCATAAGTAATGTGTATCAAGCTCCATATGGATCCGTCACATCCACGAGTAACACAAAAAGCACGACGAATGGTGCCCAAGAAAGACAGGTAATCGAAGAAGAAGTAGGGAAACTTCTTAAGGCTTAGCCCATCAAGGAAGTCCAATTACCTAAATGGTTATCAAATCTAGTGGCCGAGAAGAAAAGCAATGAGAAGTGGAGAATCTATAAAGACTTCAAAGATCTGAACCGAGCATGTCCAAAGGATAGTTTTCCTTTGCCCAAAATAGATCAGTTGGTCGATGCCACCATTAACCATGAACTTATGAGCTTTCTCGATGCCTAACTAGGCTACCACCAAATCCCATTGTTCTCCCCCGACTAAGAGAAGACTTTATTCATCATCACGCTGGGGCATATTTCTACAGGGTGATGCCATTTGGATTAAAGTACGTCATGGAAACCTATCAGAGATTAGTGACAAAGATGTTCAAAAAGAAGCTGGGAGATATAATGGAGGTATATATAGATGACATTCTTGTGAAAAGTAGGAAAAGGGAGCATCACCTAACTGACTTAGCGAAAACTTTTGAAGTTATTCATTAGTACAAGATGAAACTAAATGCGGCCAAGTGCTCCTTTGGGGTACAATAGGGAAAGTTCATTGGATACCTAGTCAATCAAAGAGGCATCGAGTCAAACCCCGATAAGATTGAAGCCATCAGGAAGGTGCAGTCCTTCAATATTTTGCACGAGGTGTAAAAGTTAACTGGCATGATCACCGTACTCAACCGCTTCATATTAAGATCCTCGAAGAAGTTCCGACCTTTATTTCAAAAACTTAGGAAAGAAAGAAAGGAAATACAGATTGATGAATGTAATAAGGCACTTAAAAAAGTGAAAAATATTTGAACTGACTACCACTGCTAACCAATCCTGACAATCAGGGACCTTTGATTCCGGAAGTCTCTAGCAATGCAGTTAGCTAAGATTTAGTTTGGGAAAAAAATGAGAGTCAGGATCCTATTTACTATGAGAGAAAAACCTTGCTCGATTTTGAGAACATGTATCTACCACTGGAAAAGTTTGTATACGCATTATTGATAGCCTCTAAAAGGTTGAAACACTAATTTGAGGTACATACTATCATTATTCTTACTTTTTTCCCTCTAAAAGAAATTCTCAAGAAGGCCGACCTATCTGGATGGATGTCCAAGTGGTCGATAAAACTCGGAAGGTTTGATATCGAGTTTCATCCTAGAATTTCTATCAAGGTGAAAGTCCTGGAAGGTTTCATCGCCAGATTTTTAAGCGACCAAGAACCTGTGGAAACTGGCAGTGGAAGCAAAGAACATGTCCGGTAACCGAACAAAGATGGTAAGAAGTAGATACTATAAGTTGATGGAGCCTAAAATTATAGGGGGATGGGGGATGGTACTAATGTCCCCAGAGAAATTTGCTTGGTATTCGAAGCCTCCAATAATGAAGTTGAGTATGAAGCCCTGCTCAGCAGATTGAGCTCCCCTCACCTTGACGTCTTATATAACTCAAGGCTAGTATCAAATTAGATGTCAGGATATTACAATGCTAGGGATGAGTGCATAGCCCCATACCTTAAATAAGCCCAGCACCTGGTCGGCCAGTTCAAGTATGTACGAGTGCAACAGTTCCATAAGGGAGACATCCATCGTGCAAACGCACTGGCCACACTCGCTTCAGCTATTAAGGGGGACATGAAATGGATAATTGAAGTCGAAAAACTTGACCATACTAGTATCAATAAAGGAAAATTTATCGAGTAAGTTATGCTCGTCGACAGGACCCCGAGCTGAATGGACCCGATCATGCTCTACGAAATGGAAGATGCCATTCCAGTCTATAATAAGGAAGCACATAAAGTACAGGTGAAACTTGCTCGGTTCCACTTAGCAGCTTATCAGAAGCTTTATGGATGCTCTTTTTCATGACCGTACCTCCATTGCGAGCACCCAAACGATGTCGAACAGGCCCTCTATGTGCTTCATGAGGGGATATATGTGAGCCACAGAGGGGGTGGGTCGATAGTGTTTAGGGAAATGAAAGAAGGATACTAGTGGCCATATATGCAAAGTGATGCACT